>JAJJMC010027418.1:358752-377758 GCA_023531435.1 Papaver californicum | reverse complement strand
CCCCCCCCCCCCCCCCCCCTTTGAACTCTCTATCAATCCCTTTATATAATAGAACAATCGAACAACTCCCAATCTCCCTCAATATCTTTTCATTCATGAGAATCAGATCTCTGTGATTTTTCTTTCAATGAGAATTTTCACGGGATTATTTTCTTTCTCTTTTCTACTGAATTCGATCTGTTTCTTTGGTATGCCCTGATTTATTTCCCTTTTTCTTAGTTCGACATATACCCAAACTTGAGGAGGTAACATCTTCTTTATACAGAAAAATCAAGTTTTCCCATAAAATTTCTCTTCCTTCATGATTTAGCAAGAATCACATATTTGATGTGATTTTGTTGTGGTAAACATGTGCACATGATAGGGAAGAATATGTCATTGTATTAACTGTCTAGAATCCCAAAAATATCTCTCAAATCACGTACCACTCTTCACAGCCGTGAACTCCCGCTAAAATTTATTTTTGAATTTCAAAAGGTGGATGCCCTTAACCAAAAAATGGGTGCCTTCATCAAATCCAAGGGGTGCCTTTAAAAATTTCCTGGGTGCCTTTAACACTTTTAAAGGGTATTTTTAGCACTTTTGAAGACTATATTTTCATGACTGTTTATTCCGCAAAAATACCTAAAAACATAGAAAATTATAATATTAGTACAACAATTGAGAAAAATGAATATAAATATGAGATTAATTAAGACACAAAAACGTCATGTTACCAAAAGAAAAATTAATAGTCATGTTACCAAAAGAAAAATTAATTATTCCATTTCCATAGTTGATGACGATATTATATGTAGCTAAAAAGGGACGACCTAAGATCACTGTTATTTGAGCCTCTGAGACCTGAAAAGGTTGGGTGTCTAGGACAACAAAATCTACTGGGGAAAATATTCTATCAACTTGAATCAAATCATCCTCTATCACATTAAAATTCTCTAAGAGTCTATCATCTTCGTCAGAGATTATTGTTTTTGAATCGTCAGAATCTAAATCACTAGTCGCGGGACAAACTCGTTCATCTAAACCATTATCGGCTTCAAAACAAGAAATTCTACACCGTCTAAAATAGTGGTATCTCTAGTCAAATCCTCGTCCTTTTGAATAGGTGAATAATCATTAAAATTATTTGGATTTGAAACAGAAATAACACTATCGCCATGAAGCACAATTGGAGTGACAATTTCTTGATCACTCTGCCTATATATTTCAAGTTCTTCACCAATACTATCCTCATCATCATAATAATATGAAGATATTTGAACCTCGTCTAAATAAGTAGTGTTACCAATTCTATCCTCGTCCTCTTGACTAGGTGAATAATTATCAAGGGTATCACTATATTGGAAATTAAGGTCATTTTGAGCAATATTATTCTTTGCAGAAATTTCATTCACACTTAATACGAACCTATTTGTATTCTCAGTCATCTGCTTTGTATTCTCAGTCATCTGCTTTATGATTCTTCTTGTATCCTCAGTCAACTCCTTGATAGAATTCTCTATGGAAACAACTAGATCATAAGGATTGCTAGATTGCAACTGCTCGTGTGATTCTTCTAGAGGCATAATAGGTTCATTATAAGTACTAGATTTCACATGCTTTAGGGCATCTCTCCAAGATAAAGAACTCGAATTTTGCTCATTTTCATGTTCATAAGACGGGTGTATGTACAAATAGTAATTGGGATGACCTTGGTACGAACCATAACCTTCATAAGGTTGGCAGTGGTCCCAAGTACTATCCACACTATGGTCATAGTAAGGGTAATTCCTGTTTTGAAACTTAGTCGGATATTCATTGTATTGGCTATCATAATACCAATTCGACATTTTCTAACAAAAAATTCCTAATAAGTTTACAAAAGATCTAAGAAAATAAATCCTAACAGGAAGGGGTTTTAAACATACACAAACAAGGACGACTCAACCAAATCAAACCTATTGAATCTAGCAAACAAAAAACATGATGACTCCACTTAGATTGTTTCTAGACCAGCTTCTATTCTTCCAAAAGGAAACTAGTTACAGTTTAGCGAATCTTTCAGAACGATCCGAGTTAGATTAAGTCGAATAGAAACAGGATAAGCTCTAAGGAGCTTTGATAACCCTGCCTCTTTGGAAACTTTTCCTTGGGTTACAAGACGGCCCTAATCAACTTAAAATAATCTTCCTGAACTTTAAGTTAGGATAACAAAGTAACCAATACAGTCATTCTGAATGATTTTCTAATAAGCTCGTTACCCTATAGGTCTCTTTCTAGTCAAATTTTAGGCTTAGGTTCGCGTTGGTAACGTGTTCCTAAGGCGGGCAAGAAAGAAACAGTGATGAAATCCGAGTCCTTATCTTATATGGCCAATCCTTGACCTTTATTAGAAAATAAATCCGTATTCAATTCCTCAACATATATGCATACGAAGGAATACAGTAAACCCACTTGCAGGGGATTCGTGGGTTGATCGAGTCTTACCTCCCGTACCATACGGGCGACGAACCGTTGAAGTCGACTCGGGCCACCAACTCTTGTGTCAATGTACGAGCCCGAGGGGCCGAGACAATATCGTAATTGTCGTCCTTCCCTGTTGCAGTTTATATTTAAATACCCTTCCGTAGGGTTTAAAAATTAATAATAAAGTTCAAAAGTTCAAAGTCCAAAAATAAGAAAAAATATAAAAATACCTAAATAATTACAAAAATAATAAGAATTTCCTAATACAGTTTTCTAAAAGAAAAATAAAAATCCTAAAAAAATAAAAAAAATTAACTAAAAAAGAATCTTGTCTTCTTTTTTCCTTCTTTTCGATTTCTCTTTGACTCCAAGTCTTTAATCAACCAATATAATCTTTTGCTCCAATTTCTTTTTGATCCAAAATCTGTAATACAAAGAAACGTAAAATAGAACAAATAAAAATTAAAAATAAAATAAAAATCTAACTAAACTAATTAACCTAAAAAAAAATCTAAAAAAAAGTCCGCGTCTGCAGCGCCAAAAATTGATGGTTTTGTAAATAGTGGTAAATAATGGTTCGTTCAAGACTTGGGAAGATATGTTTTTAAACCTAACTTCTAAGACTAAAAATAGCAAATAAAAGATATTTACAAAATTACAAGGGACTGGGACTCATATTCCACTATTTTCCAAATTTTAATGTGATTTTTAGTTAAATAATTATCATTATACAATTCTTACGTTTAATTTGATTCTAAAACATTGCAACAAGTAGATTTTCAAAATAACAATTCTATAACAAAACCATGGAACATCTAAAACCTATGTCAAGCATGTACCATCTAACGAAATCACAATTGCTTAACAAAAATCATTAAATCAATTTTTAACCAAGGCAAATAATCATAAAAGAATTACACAAATTAATTAAATAAATATTACCACATAATTTTGGAAAAAATAGCTTCCTCCGTCGCCCAGTGATGGGGTTTATCTCCTCATGTTGAAAACACTCTCAAAATACTCATTCATTGCTCAAAAAGGTGTTTACAAATGGTGAAAAAGAATGAAAATAACTAAAACAACGAGTTTGCAACGTTTATAAGCGTTACAGACTCACTGTTACAGAAGGAAAAGTGTTCCGCTGAAAATAAATGTTGCAAATGAAGATAAACGTTGCAAAGTTAAAATCTTTAGCAACTATATCTTCAACCTTTTGGCCACGGAATCTTCAAACTTTTCGCCACAGAATCTTCATCTTCTTCATCACAGGAATTTTCTGGAATTTGATTTTTACGATTTTTGGCCTCTCCATTCCCCCCCCCCCCCCCTCCCCCCCTCTTTCAAATCTCTATCGATCCCTTTATATAATATAACAAGCTCCCAATCTCCCTCAATATCTTTTCATTCATGAGAATCAAATCTCTGTGATTTTTCTTTTAATGAGAATTTTCACGGGATTATTTTCTTTCTCTTTTCTACTGAATTCGATTTGTTTCTTTCGTATGCCCTGATTTTTTTTCCCTTTTTCTTAGTTTGACATATACCCAAATCTTGAGGAGATAAAATCTTCTTTATACAGAAAAATCAAGTTTTCCCATAAAATTTCTCTTCCTTCCTGATTTAGCAAGAATCACATATTTGATGTGATTTTGCTTTAGTAAACATGTGCACACGATAGGGAAGAATATGTCATTGTATTAACTGTCCAGAATCCCAAGAATATCTCTCAAATCACGTACCACTCTTCACAACCGTGAACTCCCGCCAAAATTCATTTTTGAATTTCAAAAGGTGGGTGCTCTAAACCAAAAAATGGGTGCCTTCATCAAATCCAAGGGGGGCCTTTAACAATTTCTTGGGTGCCTTTAACAATTTTTAAAGGAAATTTTAGCACTTTTCAAGCCTATTTTTCCATGACCGTTTATTCCGCTAAAATACCTAAATACATAGAAAATGATAATATTAGTACAACAATTGAGAAAAGGCAATATAAATATGAGAACAATTAAGACATAAAAACGTGTCTATCAGCGTGCTCATAAACCCTCAAGATATTACTAGAGAAAAAGTAATTTCTCTCTAGATGATAACTCAATTTTTCTTGCAAGGAGGACATTATCCCTCTTCTCTTATATACTTTAGAATTGCTCGGAGGCCTCTGGCAGACTTTTAAGGATGGATAAGACACATGCTTGGGCATGAACATGTTCAAACTATGCTAGATAAAGCACAGATTACTGAAGTTGTGAGAGCATATAGAAAACTCTTCATTTATCATGACATACAAAGTCTTGTGACTTTAACTTCTCGATGGTGTGTGCCTACCTATACATTTATATGTAGATGTGGGGAGTTTACTATCACTTTAGAGGATGTAGCGGCTTCGTTGCATCTTCCGGTTACAGGTAATCTTGTTATTGATATTTCAGTGGAGGAACAACAAATGTGCTCAACTTTAGTAGACAAGATGCATGAAATTAATGACGCATTAAGTAGTCCAACGATTGTTATTCTTGATGGATGAAATTTTGGTAGTTGGTGAAGAAAGACCCGAATAGACCTGATGACGGTACGTTAACTATTGTTGCTTTCTTATCATTGTGGTTATCCAGAGATATACTTGAAGATGGTTCTCGCTTGAAACCGTTTGTAGCTCATATTGCTATAAAGATAGCTTAGGGTCATAAACTTCCCATATGTAGTTTGTTTCTAGGCTCTTTACATTCTCATTTGGATTCTTTAGTTGTTAACAACAGTGCTTCTAATGGTTATATGAAAGTTAACTCTTATGTTAATACATTGTTCCTCCAAGCATGGTTATGGGAACATTTCAGCAGTTATGCACCTTCTCCTCGCACAACTTCTCCGGGAAAGGAAACTAACTCTCGAAACGTATTTCCAGAGAGGTGTGTTAATAATGCAAGAATAATGCGTTGGTATAATAAGATTCCACGGCCTAAAGCGCAACTTGCTACACTTTGACAATGAGTATGAGTTTGATTTTTCGTCCATGGGCAACAATTCCTCCACACGCTGCTCAGTTGATCACCTTTGCTGCTAATCATGGGAGTGAGTTAGAGTCTGGTACAAACTTTAGTGACGGTGAGATTACTTTTATGTTGAGTAGTACACCTGGCCACATAGTATCTGTAATGCACATAAAATATCTAGTAAAGGAGTATAACATCGATATGGCGTCTCGCCAAATGGTTTTGATCAAAGTTCCCCTTCTCATCGAGTTGAGAAACCATCTGTGGTAGAACTTATGTCTCGTATTGATCAGATTCATGTGGAAGGAAGTAGGTATTTATTCCCAGTTTCGATCAAATGACATCCGTGACTTCTGGTTATGTGGCTTTTTGGAATCAGCAACATGAGCGCCTTAAAGACTTCATACATGCGACTCCACCACCAGCACGTGGTCCTCCTTCTTCAGAAATAATAGCTAATCGCCCAAGACTGAAGCCTCACCTTGGTGATAAGCATAAACTATTCTCAACCCCTTTGCAGGTAAATGTTTGTCTATTTCCTCTTTTGTTGAGGCATAATAACCGAATTCTGATTAAACTATTAATCTTTATTTTAGGCTGACTGTTTCGTGAGGCCTTGCAATAGTGGGGAGTTTGTTGATATTGAAGAAAGTCCCCAACTCAGAGAAATAAGAAGTAAAAATCGGGCATACAGAATGCTCTCGAATACTGTAAATCCTTCTTTCACTTCTCCGGTGAGTTATAGATGTTTCTTGTAGAACCTTCTTATCTTCGTATTTAAGAATGTGAATCTAAACTTTGGTCACCTTAATTCCAGGGCTTTGGTCGTTCGAGTCTTGATGGTCTTCGGTTTACTCCTCAAGAAGAAACAATCACTATTGACGACAAGATTCCTGACATAAGTACCTTTTTTGTATGATTATTCGTCGTGATATTTAGAAGAAATATAAATTATGATTACTGTTTGTTTGTAGGAGGAAAATCCATATAATAATCAATGATGAAAGTCCTAAAGCCTTTTCAGGAGATGAGGAAGGAAGCCAACATGACCGTGAAACGGGAGAAGAGAGTAATGAACCAAATCGTGATTGTAGCAATTTTAGTTCTTCAAATGGTATGAGAGACTCTCAAGTAAGCTCTCTTATTGATTTATATTCATAATAGCATAAATTTATCTCTTAACAGCATAATAAATGAAAACTTATGTGAATGAATGGAGAATTTCGTTATAGTTCGTCGTCAGAAAAATTTCAGATTTAGGGTCTTTATTGAAAACGCCGTAAAATCTTCATACGGAGTCCGTTTTCGATGATCTACATCAAATTATTTATGCCCGGAAGATGATATATCTCATGAAATTGAAGAATTTGAGTTTGGAGCTCATTCAAGGCCTCAAAAATACGAAACAGTAAAAAGTCAGGAAGAATTCAAGAACTTTTCAGCTACGAGATAGTTACCGTTTTGATCATATATCTTGACTTGCTTATTCGATTGATGTGAAATTAATATTTTGTATAGGAAATCTATATGAATATTTTGGTATATAACCCCTAAATTCATTACCAATTGCTCCCAGCTTGCAACTTTGTACAGGGCAGTGCAGAATTGCGTCTGACGGCGAGTTTGGTGCAAAAACGCCTTTTATGTGTTTTGGGCTATTTGCTTGCGTCTTGGATGCTTGATAATGAACCCTTATATCATTAATAACTTTGTGCTCTGAAATTTCTAGTTGGTGCTTGATAGGTGCATTATTTGCATTAGTTTGATACTCTAATCCATTGCTTTCTTGTTAGTTTACATATCATTGTGCTTTGATTTGTTTTGCTTTTGAGTTCTTAGGAGTTTTGAAGTGTATTCAACCAAAAAAGAAGAAAGGAGTTCATTATTACAATAAATGAACAAAGAAGTAAAGGGCTACAATTGTATCTAGAGGAAGGACCAATAGAACTCATTCAAACCCAAAATTATGTACCTCTATCTTGAAGAGACTCGAAAGACGAAGCTAACGCAAAAAGAATAAGGTCATCCCGACATCGGACGAAGAAGTTATGGGAAAAACAAGTTTGGAGAATTTAAGTCTATGGAGAGATGTTCGGCTAGAAATTGATCCTATAGTAGTAGCCAAACCTAAGAATGAGTTTTGAACAAAGTTTCCAGGAGAAGGTTCGGCCAAGAAGTCAAACAAGGATAGTAGCCGAACTTTAGAGTGTGTTTTCGATGAAAAAAATAAGAGTGTACAAAAGAGGTTTGGCCATTAATCCAAATCTCATTAGTAGACGAACCTGACACTCATCTGGAGCAAATATAGATTGTCAGGTTCGGCCAGTAATCCATACACAATTGTAGCCGAACCTGACACTATTCTGGGACGTTTTTGATACGTTTTTGACTCTGTTTTGGAAAGAACATGGGCCCGGAAGGATTATAAGCCCTAGATATCAAGAGAACTATACAAGAAGACTCTCAAGACATTAAGAAGATCATCTTTACACTTTAAAACAAGGAGAAGAAGGAGTTAGGGCTTGGAGTTGCGATTGAACATCACAAATTCTAGGGTTTGCTTTACTTGGTTTCTTGAATATTTTCCATGTATTTTTAGAAATCCATGATGAACTAAACATTTCTTATTGGTTAGAGATGTAATCCTAAGTTGGAAAACATGTTTATTAATTGAAGTATTCATTCTCATATGTCCATAATCTCTTTCATATCGCTTATGTTATACCGTTAATAACCCATATATGATTGATTGATAGTTTATTTAAGTCGCGAATTAGATGAGCATGCATTGATATCTATAGCTAAGCTAGGGTTTGAGATCCGGAATTGTCGAAAGACCTTTGTTACAAATAGCATAACATAGTTATTAATGACGGGATGTTACCATGCAATTATGCATAGAAGTGTGACCTAGGTTAAATCCGTATGACTCTTGCGCCAGATTGCTTAGAATAACCTCAACTCACAAACACTCTTGCTTTCATTGGATTAAAATTGAGTAGCTCTTGCGCCTTCGATGATAATAGGAGTTTTTCCGGAGTAAGCCTGCGATAGGATACTTTAGGGTTATTGATATTGAGAGTAAATGAATGTTGAATATGATTCAGCTGATAACATGTTGGAAGATGGAAGATGAATTCTGTAACCAGTACTCTTCACCTCTGATATTCATATTAATTTAATTGCTTTAGTATAACTTAGTTATGGTTACAATCGAAAACCCCCTATTTACATAAGTAACTGAAAATAACTTGATAACCCATATCTCCCTGAGGAACGAACTTGTTCTTATTATTATACTTTAATCTATATTTGTGAAGTAAGAATTTGAATTAATTTTGCTTGGATGACAACCGACCAGTGCTTGAATTTTATGTTTGGAACAATATAACTCATGAAAGATTGACATATTAGGTTGAAAATGGCGGAAACGGGAAAACGACATTGACGATGGTGATGTGAATATTCATATGGATCAAGGTGGTGATAAGGCCGTTCAAAACTTTCAGAGTCAGGGAATCGATGCTCCTGAGATCATTGTTGATGCCGAAATCCAAACCATTGTTGTTTCAGAAGCCCAAAAGGGTGCTACAATGATTGAAGAAGATACAAAGATGATTGAATATTTTGGTGTTGGCCTTCATTTCAATCCCTCATTTAGTGAGCCTATCCCATTTCATGTACTAGTTAGTGGCTTCAGTGTTACCAATGAATATGCAGAGTTTTATACTCAAGTGTGACGGAAATATGGGCATATTGCGTCTACTAAAAGAGCAAGTTACATTCTTTTCTGGCAAGGCATGTAGAAGCAGTATTGCGTGTTGTTTATGAGATGGGTACTGCAGCGAGGACCACCATCTCGGATGGAATATTGGCTGATTGGGAACTTCATTTAATAACTTCTGAGAGTTACGACTTCAACGTTGAATGGCTTCGTCGAGAGATTGATGTTGTTATAGAGTCCCGAGCTTCCATGGTTGCGATTCCTTCCGGTGATTCTATTATGCAAGAAGAATCAAAAGTCGCAAGATTGACTCAATAGTTGGAGTTGGAGAAGAATGTTCTTGATGACATGAAGAAGGCTTTCAATGATGGGCATAAGCCATTCTTAGCTAATTTTCCTTAGTTATTTTTTCTTTATTTTCAGAATCGTATATGCTTTGAGAGACAAAGGATTTTATTTAATTTGAATTTGCTTTTGTATGAGCTTGAATAAGTAGGTGTTTAGTTAGTATGATTGCAAAGATTTTCTTTTGGGAATGATGGAGATTTTTTTCGGATTAATGAAATTGAGAATTTGATTACTGAAAGGGAACTTGACTACCGAATGCAAAATGTATTGCATATAATTTTGGAGGAATTGAGATTAAAAAATAAAGGTGAAATCCCTAAATGCTCCAGACATTGAATGCCTCGAGCAGGGCGTCAAAAATCCTTAAACACCAAATGCTTCAAGCGCCAAATGTGTCACGGTCGAATGCCTTGAGCCACTTCTCTTGTATTTCCTCCTCTACCAATTTCCCGCCTTCATCAATTAACTTGTAGTATCCATCAATAGCAGCTTTAACAATCATGAGTGGCCCTTCCTAATCAGAGCTTATTTTATGGCGACGTCTGCGTCTTGCTGCCTTCATGACCCAGTCTCCTACTTGAAAAGCATTAACTCTCACTGGCTTAGCTCTGAATATGTGTTGTTGGTGAGACCTTTATTTTATCTCTGTACTAGCACTAGCATTCCATGCGTATGTACGTGTAGGAATTTTCTTAGAATGGTGTTGTGGCACATGTGGGCACTCCCTAGTGTCACAGGAAAGTATATGTGATGTTCCTTGCCATAGTTGGACATCAGATGAGTGACGAACGACTCAATGTGATGTTGGACTTGAATGGGAGCCTGCTTCATCCACTTAGAAAAATATAAAAAGGTGATGTTATCCAAAAATAACGTCTGACTAAGGCAAAATTGAGTTTTCAGCGAACTCGAGTCCCCATGCATAAGGGGTGTGAGAGAGATTGAGAGGAAGAGAGACAAGTTCAATAACTTTTAATTAAGCATGATACCTCTCTACATATGATGTCGCACTATCTCCTGACTCCAGCTTCATAGCCTCCAAGTCTTTATATTTTTCTAAGTACAGAAGAGGGTTGTCTATCATAAACTTTTGACAAGATGCAGAATTGTCTGAGGTGGGTATGGTAATGAAGGTGTCTTAGTAGCTGCAGTCTTTTTGCTATATAGCCATGGACGACCCAAAATCATATCATAACCCAGATCCTCCTTTATTATATAGAATTTGGTTGTAGTACATGCAGAACCCCTTTGAATTTCAAGATCAATATAGTTATAGGCATTCACAGGTCTTCCTTCAGGATCTTGAATGGTGGTAGGTGCATAGACGGCTTCATTTCGTGCGATCCCAACGACTCTGAGTGTCATGATAGGAATAATATTGATGATAGTGCCGGCATCAATTAGGGGTTTCTTAAATTCAGTGTATCTGAGGCCAGCGGCAGCGATAATTCCCCAGTCACATCTTTCTCCATCTTTGGCCATTTGTGCAAATTTGGAGCGTGCTTTTTCTTCATTGTAGCCTTCTGCTAGATACAGTGTGATTAAGAGCCGCGAACAAGTCCTTTCCTTGCTCCTTTGAAAGATAGAGAAGTTCACATATACGTTCCATCAGAGACTGAACTACTTGATTGGTTGGTTCTTCAGACATAGTGAAGTTCCTGATAGAGAGAGGGTTTGTGTTTATACCTTCAGTCCCCAATTCCAACTCTCTTGATTCGATTTTCTCTTTGAAGATCCGCTTCAGGTTATTGCAATCACTTGTTGGGTGATTAACAAATCTGTGAAAGCGATAATATTTCGGATCTGCCATTTCTTGTTCTATCGGTGGACGTCGTACATGAGGTAAGTTGATAGAACCGTCTTGTATCCAGACTTCCAGAAGTTTGATAACTTCTTCAATTGGAAGTGGAAAGTCTGCAGTAGCTAGAGCTTCCCTTGGTTACTGGTGAGGCTGGCATTGAGCCGGTGGTAGTGCTATAGTTGTTTCATTAACCCTCCGAGGTGGTCGAGCCGCTGGTGGGACAGGAGTTGGAACCGTTGTTGGTGTTGCATGCTTGGTCGTTGTTCTAGCATTTGATCTTTCTTTTTGCCTCCTTCAGTCATAGTGTTCACAGAAGGTTGAGTGTTATATGACTTAAGATCTAGACGTCTAGTACTACGAGTGCCGCGTGCTTCTTCGCTCTTGACAAGCCTTGTCCTTTCGAGAAGAGCAAGAGCATTCGTGGTTGATCGCTTGGCAGCTTCATGTAATTCATAGAATGTTTGGAATCACAAATTTTCCATCAAAGCACGATAGACTGGTATCATGCCATTGATGCAGAGCTCCACCAATTGAAGTTCAGTTACATTCGGATCATGGTAATCTAGTGTTTGAACTCTGAATCGCTTTACATAGTCATTGGGATGTTCATTCGGTCGCTGAAACATCCTTCTCAAGTCTGATAACGTGACTTATTCAGATACAAAGAAGTATTTCATGTAAAATGCATTAACCATTTTACACCATCTCGAAACATTGTTGGGAGAAAGATTGTTGTACCATGTGTACGCCCTTCCAGTGAGAGATTTGGAAAACTCTCTTAGACGCAACACGTGGTTGTACTCGTGTTCCCCCAATGTTTTCAGAAACCGTGAAAAATATTCACAAGCATTTCATGTTTCATCATAAAGTGAGAATAGAGGAGAGGAATATCCCTTAGGCAAAGCAATCCCCTATATCTCAAGGGAATATGGAGGTCGGTGTTGATGAATAGAGGACAAATCCTCCCTCTTGCAACTTTAAAATAGTCGTTTTAAGTCTTCGCGAGTAACAAAATTGGGTTGATGGCTCCTCTCCATCATTGGGTTAGAAAGAATATGAATTTCATCATCATCCTGAGCATGACCCCTTGATGTGTTAGCATCAGCAGTTGCCTCAGAGGTGTTTCTAGTCTGTTCTACCGGCGTCAATTTCTCAGTGAGAACCTTGATGAAAGTAAAAAACTCCTTCTGAGTTGTAGCCATCTTTGTTTGTGGGTAAAAATGATTGAAGGGTAAAAAGGGGAAAATGATCGAGTAGGTTAATATTTGTAAGATCAAATCGCTTAAACACCAAAAAATTGTATTGTAGAAGTGCTTTTAAGATTCGAGAGATCAATCTGTACGAAACTGGCCTAAATCAAGAAATGACCGTTCCAATTTCGCTTCAGTCACGAAGGAATGAGAAGGGTTGATCTGTAGGGAGGGAAACAGAGAAAATATTAATGTGAGACCCAAAATATTCTTCTTGGGTTTAATTAAACCCATTATTTGAATTCTGCACTTAGAGTGCAGATAATTCTAATGGTCAATTTTTTTGTATCATTTTTAGGTTGACTTAAAACTAAATGTTTTACCTTGATAAAAAAAATCAGCCTTAGTTGAAACCCAAGGTGCCTTAATAGATTTCATTAATGCTGGACACATGGCATTTAGGTAATTCTGCATGTTATTAAATATAAAAGAAGAGGAAATCGAGAGAAACGGGGGACTACTCGGTTTTGCATTCTTCTTCTTCTTCCATTTTTTTCTCTTCTTCTACTTTATTCGTTTTATTTCTCTGGTGATTTTTTTTCTTCCCTGAAAATTTATACAACATATTTGAAATCACAAAATCAGTGGAGATGAAGTTACTTCAAGTTGTTGATGACGTTCATGTTCGTTGATTTTGTAAATGGTTAGAGGAAGTATTGTTCTTCACTTAAGATCCTGATTTGTGGCAAGTGGTTCTCACCCAAATGATCAAAATGATTCTCATCATCTTGCAAGTTCGTGTATTAAACTAAATGCATGTTGGGTTAGGTATTTTACTTTAAATTCTTCCTTGAATTGATGTTGTGAAAAACATGAAAAATTAGGGTTCATATCAGTTTTGGGTTTTTCCCCAAATCTTTTCGTAATGTCAAATTTATGATAAATTCTTGACTGGGTATTTGCAACTTCGTCTAATTTGTGTTTGATTAAATGTTCTATTATAGAATTGCAGTTGTACTAAGTATTGTATGCGAAGGTCATTGATAGCAGTTAAAAGAAATATTCATTTTCAAATTTACAAAATGACAAACTCATAGATTGTTGATTACTGGGTCTGTGAAGTTCTTTCATTTGTGCCATCTAGACTTTTAATTACAATTTAAATGAGCATTCTACCGGACTTGATGATTTTTATATGGGTTTTGCATTAGTAGCTGGCTAGTGGTGATTTTTGCTTGATTCTTATAACTTGATCCTACTATGAAATCCATGGTGTTGATGGTAGTATTAAGTTTTGGTGAAATGACTTGATTTCATGCCAATAAAGTGTCTGAATTCTTCATTGAGAAATATGGTCTATAATGTGTTTGGTAAAACGTCGAAATGAACTTTGATTCGAAAGCTTAAATATCAAAAATATTTGAAAAGGACTCTTTTATATACATATATATTAAAAATGTTTTTTTTGAATTGCCTTAGTGAGCTTTGGTGTTTGGTTAAGAGAAGCTCTGGATTTCTCTTGTAAGACTTAAACACTTGAAGTACTAGTACGTAGAAAATAGTATAAACTCTTAGTTTGTGTTGCTACTGTGCGACTCATTCATGCATAGAGATTTTGTGTGTTTAAATGTTATCTTTCCAAGAAGAACTGCAATTACAGTCAGCGAATGCACAGTCATAGAAATTCTGCTTTAAATTGTGAGTAGTGGTTGTAATCTATAGATTGGAATTAAACTTAGTAGCAAGTTTGAGAGTGCAAGTCCAATTGATCTGGGATACAATGTCACAAAGGGGTACCATGATCTGTTGGATTGACGGCTGACTTAATTTCTCTTAAGTATAGAATCTATGCCTACGTTTGCAGTAACTAGCTAGCATTATGGTAGATGTAAAATATTAAAGCTATGAATGATATTCCGTTCTACATTTGTGAGTTAACTAAGAAATTAACAATGTAGGAATTTTAAGTTGATCGGATAACCATTTGAAAAATCGTGACTACATTCTGTAAGCAGAAATCCTGTATAACCTTGTTTTTCTCACTATGATCTCATTGCAATAAATCTTTAATTCAGCTACCGGATCTGCATTTCATGTGGGTGGAGTTGTTTATGTGTCATATACATCTTTTAGTGGGTATTATTTCATATGCTATTAGTTGATTTAATTGATAGGATATGAACTCGTATGATAAGATACAAATGACACTTAAATTCTAGATTAGTGTTGTTTTATAAGTAAATAGAAAATGATTACCAGAAACTTGACATTAATTTGGAGTATTTGGATGTGTCATTTGTGCCTGACACTATATAACGATTGGACCGGACCATCGAGAATGAATTGAAAAATGGTATGGGTGTGCTTATTTATAATAAGATTGGGTTGGTTGAGTTCTTTCATTTTGATTTTGAAAGCTTTACTTAACTCCGATTATACTTTTGTCTAACTTAACTTTAAAACAGATGTGTCCTTAATATTGTTAAAATGTACTGTGTACACATTATGTTTTCTATTGTCTACATGAATTATATCTTGACTGTACATAATAGCTACATGTCTTGGACTGTTGGTAAACTTGATTATGTCGAGATTGAAGGGTCTGATTTGTTTTGGGGACCACTGTATATAAAGTTTCGTTGGTCGTTAATTCTAAATAAACTGGCAGGTCTTAGTCGATGTTTAAGGATGCCTTTTGATGCCTAACGTGTACAAGCGGTGTAGGATAGAGTGATGTGATGATGTTGGTACTAATCTATCCACTGTTTAAGATTTGTTGGTACCTAGTTAACTATAATGTATTCGCTGATATGGTTTATATCATCAGCCTTTGTCATATTAGGACTAAAGTGGCATGCCTATATAATAGTGTATTGTTCCTTTTGCTAGACCTTTTAGTGGAACTTTGAGTACTATTTCGTGGGAGATATCATTGGAAACGAAGCTAAATTAAGTTGTGTACGGGCTGGTGTTATATTAGATGACTACGTGATGTTGACTTGGTGCTTTTAGTCTCATTGTCGAAATATTTAGTATTATATTTTATGATTTTAACTTCTGTTGTAACTTGAATTATTCATTCGGCTTTGTGCTCGTTTGTGTTTTATATGGTCGGTATGTGTGAATGCAGATTCTATCTTAATTGTTCACTCATTTTGATCTTGTTGTGTGAATGCAGATTCTATCTTAATTGTTCACTCATTTTGATCTTGCTTCCGTTAATATTATGTACTAGGAATGAGAATGGATAGTATTTGTTAATATCTATTACTCTACAGCAGAGATGTACATAATAGCCAAGTTAATAGTTCGTTCTGTGTACACTCCAGTGGCATCTTTGTTGTTTATGCTCATAAATGTTATTATGTGAGTATGCGGATTTTGGTAAACTCCATTATTTCTTGACTGATTTGAACTTCAGATATAACTATTAACTTGAA
Organism: Papaver californicum; assembly: GCA_023531435.1. NCBI lineage: Eukaryota > Viridiplantae > Streptophyta > Magnoliopsida > Ranunculales > Papaveraceae > Papaver > Papaver californicum. The sequence continues at coordinate 361,817 of JAJJMC010027418.1, read as the reverse complement.
TGTATTTTGATATGCATATTTTGTCCGGGTTTGGTTATCACAGTAACCATCGGAATTGGCTTCCGGTGATTGTTAAACGCTGGAGTGGAATAAGTTTACTTGATATATGATAAGAAATAGTTGCTACCATTATGGGTAGTTTATACTATCTAAACAAAGGAGACGAACTACGGTCGTGCTTGATCCCTTCGAGCTACGAAGAGGGTACGTAGGCGGCCGCTCTGCGGTTCAGTACAAGATTGTTCATATCATCTAAAAGTGTTGGTTGCTGCACGACAGTTGATACCATTTATTTGGAGATGATTGTAATCTTCCTGATATTTATCATATCCTTCCAACTGCTTTACAGTCTACTGGTTCGTCACAATTAAAATCAATGGAATCGAACGCCAGTGATGGTAAGATATATGTGGAACTTCTATAAAGACAAAAGTGAGTTTTCTAAGAATCTTTAAGATGATAGCTTTGTGATCATTCCAGTGCTTATGAGATGAAACTCTCCTTAAAAAAAAAACTCTTGTCTTTTTTCGATCGGTTGAAGAACCTATTTATAGAAGTGGAAGTTAACACATTGATCTCGTTAGTAGTGGCAGTTTCAGAGGAGTGGGAGAGAAGAGAAGTGGAGATCATGGTGAAAACCGACTCCATTATGTTAGTGGTACTTGACAGTTGTACGACCATTCACTTTTTCAACCGTCGACATGACTTTATACTTTCTCATCGTGGGTGTATTGTTATACCGCACGTGTTGTAGGTTGTCAGACCAAAATCCTAGTGAATATCCCTTCAATTGACTATATATGTCTCGAATATGGTTTTGAGTCTATTTTATAGATGTGTATTATTTGGTCAGTTGTTGACCTAGACCGTTAATCTCAGCATATTAACGAGTTTAGCTTGTTGAGACTAGCATATTGTTGAAACTAGCATATCGCTGAGACTAACATGTTATTGAATCTAGCATATTGCTGAGTCTAACATGTTGTTGAGACTAGCAATGACGTTTAATACATCATTGTGTTTGATAGTCTAATTAATATTCACGTTGATAGTTGAAGCGTATCATTGTGCCAACTGAGACAACAATGTACTCACATAACTTTGAAGTTATGTGAGTGGTAAATGTTACATGAGCAGTAGACTCATGTGATTAATAGGCTTGTGTAAGCGGTAGGCTCCTGTGAGCACTAAACTTGTGTAAACGCTCGCTCATGTGAATAGTAGCGTTAGTAAATGTGAAATAATTTTAATTTCTTCTTACCATGAGTGACAAAGTAGAGAAATTCGGAATATTGTTGGTAGCAGGACCAATCGAGAAATGATAGAGAGACCGACCAAAATTGGTGGTAGAAAGGGACCGACCAAGGTGGTAGCATGAGTTTAGTGAGAGAACGTACTTGGTAGTCACGACTCCATGCTTCATCTATCGTATAGTCGCTTGCAGTATCTTGACATATATTTAGTAATATTATTAATGCGAGGATTAATTAAAAAGAATAGTAAAATTTTAGGAATATTAAAATAGTAGTATTTTAATATATATATATATATATATATATTAGATTGTTGTAGGACCTTGCCGTGTGTATCTATTAAAAGAGCAAATGAGTCTTAAGAGGATTGGGAAACCCTAAAATAAAAATAACAAAACCTAAAAAAAAAGGGAGTGGGGACTGGTCCGGCCGGCCGGTTGGCACCGGTCGCCATAACCCTTCTTTTTCTTTATTTTGTTTATTATTATTAGTCCCTCCTCTTGTTTGTTCTTTTCTTCGCGGCTATAAGCTCTTCGCAGCTATATGCTCTTCGAAGCAACATGTTAGCCTTTTACATCCAAAATTTTAAGATGTGAACGATGTAGATTTCTCATATGATGTCCGTTTTCGAGGATCAGCCCCAATTCTTAATCAAAAATTTGTTGGCTATCTCCCTACGCGAAGGAATTAGGTTTTGAGCTTGTTAACGGAGCAAACAGTAATCCTCCAGATGAAATTCTGACAGTTTTCAGCTTATAGTTCATCTAGGTTTTAGGCCATACCTCCTAGACCGTAACTTGGAATTGGATTCCCTTTTAGTATGTCGTAGTAGAAATGTAGGGAAATATATGTTGTTTAGAACACTTTGTCGTATTTTATACTCATCGTCACGTTTTTACGAGATGATTATGATGATGTAACAGAAATTGGGTATTAAGCAAAATTAGGGTTTTGTTGTATTTCGACCAATGTTGGGAATATGTTATTCAAGCTCGACCAATAATGATTGGAGCTTTAGCTTTGCATTTGGCGTGACGGTGACTTAGTGATTACACGGAGATGTAATGTTTCGACTTAGTGCATTTGTTTATAGCTTGTTATGCATTATAATCAATCAATATTATTCAGTTAGAGTTTGAATATTGATGTAAAGTCATTCTAAATATTCAATCAGGGAATATAAAGAGGAATTAAGTTGCTCTATACTAGTAAACAATCTATCTAGGAGCATTGACATCCATTTAGGAAAAAAAGGTGTTCTGGATGTTTATTCTGAATAGTCAGAAATCATATGGGAACGAACTACTATCTACACCAGTGATATTATAAAGACAATGTTGCTCTATACTAGTGTGCAATACATCTAGGAGCTGGCCCTAGTAAGCATTAGATATCTCAATCTCTTTTGGAATATAAAATTTGAATTTTATGCTTATCTGATATTTCAATTCTTCTGCGGAATATAAAATATGAATTTTATGTTTATTCGATACCTCAATTCTCTTGCGGAATATAAAATATAAATTTTATGCTTTTGATGCTAAGTCAGTAGCATATACAATATTATTTCTTTGATTCTACTGTTGGGTAGAGATGATTTTACTTCTACCATCTTGCTTCATGTGGGCTCCCTACTTGGCTATTTTTTATGTTCCTGATGAATTGTCTAGTACCGCCTATATGAATGATTTGGTTAAAACACTAATTGTGCGGTCCTGGAAATATATCCTTAACTTCTGTGCTAAATTCACCATGCCCAAGATTAATTTCTCAATTTTAGTATAATTTCTCTCAACCAAGGTGATGGTTTTA
>JAJJMC010027418.1:327594-358352 GCA_023531435.1 Papaver californicum | reverse complement strand
CCCACCCAAATGTTCGTACCAAAACTACATTGATTGCATATGTTGTTGCCCGTAAATAGATCTTCAAAATCTCTGTTGGGTCTGGCCTTTGCACCACTGGAAACTTCGCCAGATGTTCCTTGATTCTCTGAAATGTTTCTTCACACTCCTCACGCTATTTAAATTTGTCAAATTTTCTCAAGGTATTGATTTTTTTTTACATATGTCTGAAGACCTAGATATGAATCGATTCAGAGATGCCAAATTCCCATTTAACTTTTGCACATCCTTAATTGTGGTTGGGGATGACATCTCCTGAATGGCACTAACCTTCTTATGTCTTCCTCTATCCCATCTTTTTTTACCACGTATCCTAGGAATTTTCCCGATGTCACCAGAATTGTAATTAGGATTAAAGTTACTCATCATGACCTAAAAACGACCATTTTTGAAGAAAATGTTTTTTTCAACCGAGAGATTTACATCCCAATGTGGTTGCCGATTTTTTTAAGGGTAAAACAAATAAAATGGTAAATGGTAATGAATACGAGAGATCAAAATCGTGAAAGGCTATCCCAAACCAAAAAATGGTTGTTAAAACCTTACTTCGCTCACAATGTAGAAGAAGGGTTGATTTTGGGGTGGGAAGCAGATAAATATGAGATCAGAGCATTGTGAATTCTAGTTGAAGAATATAAGTCTATATATTTGAGTTCAAGTAGAAAAGGCATAATTATTTGTAATAGTCTGTTGCGACTTTCATAAACTTAGATTGATTTGTGGAAATAGATGAAGTGATTTGTTTATAGTGTTGAACTCACATTTATGATCTTGTAAGAAGTGGAGAACATGGTTGAGATCGTGCCTATAATTGTAGGAAATATTATAGAAACTGTAACGCCCACTATCTCTTCATCCTATAATGTTTGCATGATTTGATTCTCTTATTGTGGGTGTACAGTTACACCGTACATGTGGTAAACCGTCAGACTAATACCCTAATGAGTATCCCTCTGTGACACGTTTGAGGTATCGTAGAAAATACTCCCTTTTTCCCATTTTAGATGAAGGGGAAGGGTTTTTTTCAAGTCCCAAATCAGATGAAGGTTTTCATATATTTCCCCTAAACATTCATATTTATCTCTGCCTTAATATCAAGCAGTAACATAGAAATATTGTAGGCTCAACTTACTAAATGTCATAAACATATACTCCACTGCATATTTGGTTCACATTAAAGACTAGACACTAAAAATAGGAGCTAATGGAAGTGTAATTAAGGGTATTTTTGGGAAAAAATTAATATCTCTATTCTTCCTTAATCTGCGTGAAAAGCCCTTCCCATTCATCTAAAATGGGACGGCGGGAGTAGTAAAATTATGGGCTGCTACTATTTCGGTTCAGTCATAGTCGTGACTTGTTGAGGCCAGACGCTCAGTTTTTTTTAGACTGACTAGTGATGAAAATAATAAGTCTATAAGTGACTCATGTTTTAGTAAGTCTAAGAGTATACTGTATTATTATGATATGAGCTTTGAGCTCTGATGATGCCAGTAGTGGGCATTGAGTAATCCGAGTACTTACAAGAATTACCAATTGTGTTGTTTTAAGTGATCTTTGTTGAGGCTCACTCGTAAAATATTTACGACTCATTGCATCATGCAGGTGGATTAGACTCGAGATAGGCGCATGAGTAAGATGAGGGAATTAGCCTTGTACCAAGAGCGAGATGGACTAGCTAATACTAGTGTTAAGAAAGAATTGCTAGCACTTGGCTAGCATCTCAAATATGGATAGTGTTAGCATTAGGCCAGCACTGTGATTTTAGTAGCGGTAGCGTTAGGCTAGCCCAAGGCATAAGATGGCGCTGGCATTATGCTAACACCGTGGTGGTAGAGGTGCTAGCACTAGGTTAGCGCTGGCACTAGGCCAGCGTCGTATTAGGTTGATAGGAAGGTGTTAACCGTAGCATGGGATATTGTTGGGCTTATCCCAGCGTCGCAAGATTTGAGTTGGCGCTGGTTTGTGCCAGTGTCATGTAGGTAGTCTGGCACTAGGCTTATCACAACGCCTTGTGTAATATCTTGGCGATGGGCCTATCCCAGCTTCGCGAAATCGAGCTAACTTTGCTAACACCATGAGAGGGTGATCGAGAACTCCTCTTTTGCATTTGATGCTACTTGCTTTTGATGGCATGAACTCATGATTACCATTTTCACTTGTATAATTCAAGAGATGGATATATGTTTGATTTAGCACCGATAATAATTTATAGAATTCTACTGGGAATAACTATGAACTAGTTCAGTAATTAAACCAATAAATATAAAATCAGTGTACAGGATGTAAGTGCTGAAGGTTTATGTCGAATAAAATAATAAGCAAGTATTGTTTAAGTACGAACTTGAACCTTTATATGTGTATAGCACAAGTTCAAGGAATTCAGCCGTGGAATGACTGCAAAATGAGACACGTTCAATATTGTTCTATGATAGTGGATATCCATTTAGGAGCATAGTATTTATTCGAGAATAACACAAAATCTTATTCTGAATATATAATATATATAGTCACAGAGTCCGGGAAAAATTACAACAAGCACCAATGACTCTTTAAAACTCCACTAATTAAAGTAAATTTTATATAAAATAAGTACTAAGTAATAATGTATATATTCAGAGATATATTACATGATCAGTATAAAGTACACGTAGCTACTAGTAGAGTCTGTATTCTCAATTTTATTTCGAAATAAAAATAAAAAATACCGACTCTATATTTATGATACAAGATCAGAAAGAAATGTATATAAATTGTTTATATTTCTGCTACGGGAAGAGATGATTTTTGAATTTTCTCTTTTGTAAAAAATCCACCACAACTATATAAAAATATAACTAAGTTAAGTAAGCAATGTAAGTTCAACTAAGTAATCAAATCGCACACATGATTACGTGGTTCAACTCTCGCCTACGTCCACGGGGCGATGGGAGATAATTGTATTAAAATTACGAGTAAGACTCCAAGGTTTTGCTCACCACTAACAACGCGTTAGTGAATTAGGAATTAGAATAATTTTCATATTCTTTTTGGTTTGGTGATTCTCTAGAAATCTAGAGATTTAAATTGACTCACTGGGAGTATTTTAATAACTCATAGATACAAATTTTGTGGATTTTTAGAAAATTTTATGATTTATATAGACAAAAAATAAATACATAATACCTTAACAAATTCAAAATACATACCAATTTTATAAATAATCCAAAAATTTCTTACCTTATTATACACGCTACAATTAACATAAGTACGATAAATATCTAATAAAATATGTGCTCGTTGTCAAAACAAGTTTCATTGTGATCCTTTCCGTGCCTAAGTCTTCATATCAATTACAAATAACCCAAAATCGAATGCAACAATTTAGAAACTTGAGCATAAAGTTGCTCGGCCACTTAGGTGAAACAACAAATTAATACAAGAGGACGTTAATCCTTTAATATGTTAGAAAAATGGCCGAATGAGCAATGATACAAATTCATTACCTTGAAGTCTTCTTAAACCTCTAAAAACTACAAATCCATTACCTTGAAGTATAAATCAATAACAAGCATATTTAAATGATTTAAAATTTCTCAATCCACCGACAAAGAGTTTTAGGGATTTTAAAAGACTTTAAAAAAAAATTATGAACTAATAAAAAGATTTAAATAACTCTTTTAAAATCTCAATTAACTAACAAGAGGTCTAAAAACTCCCCCAAACTCCTTAGAGTTCTTAGTTCACTAACCCCATGTAAATGAGACGGATTTGCTAAGTATGGAAGTCTTTCTCTTAGTATTGGTTACAAGTATAAGTTCTGGTATTTCTCGATCTTCAATTGTATGTCCTTGCTTTGCAGTTGAGTATTTATAGACTTCATCTTGATCAGGAACATCTTTTTATCACTGGGTTCATCGAACCTTGATGGTCTGTCCGCCTCTTCGTATCTTAGTTTGTCGTTTACCTATTCTAACGAGATGATACCATGTACACAGAATCCACGAGCTGGGAGGCCACGTGTTCTGTTACATTTAATGCTAAGTAAACTATTCCAGCATTTCTCTGACCATCGACAACAGCCATGTCCCTAGGATACCTACTAACTCTTATTATGATCATCAATCTTCTCATCATGATGATGTAAAGGTGAAAGATGTACTCCGCGGGTATTCTATACAACTAAGGGACCATGCTAATATTTCGCATATGCCCATTCAAATCGTGCCATGTGTATTACAAATATTTGGTGTTCTAATGAGGCTTTATATCCGTTTTAAATAACTTATACAAACGTGCCTGAGTAGGTAATTACGTGTATAGTGTAGTTACTTTGACCACTACTAGTTGAACCCAATTCGGCGGCCTTTGAATTGCATAGTAAACTAGTTGTATGAATTCTTATCAGAACAATAAAAATATAAACATATTGATTAAAAGAATAGGTAAGAATGAAAATTAGTGATTGTTGATCAAATACATCCGTCTATATAAAGACTGGGGTACTCATAAGAAAAAAAGTACAAAACGAGATAGATATCTAACAAAATTCTTCAAGTCATCAATAAGTGGTAGAGAAAACTCAGAAAAGGGTAATGGCATCAATATGTGTAGGTAAAATCTGCTTTTGTTTTTCTTCATTTCCATGTTAATTTAACTCCCCTAATTATTCAATAATCAATCTCATTCGGTTGATATACGTGCAATTGATAGGCAAGAGTTCATGGCCGGAACTAGTTGGGTGTGACGGAGACACCGCGGCAGCAACTATCAAGAGAGAAAATGGTAACATTCTGAGCGCAATTGTCGTGCTAGAAGGAACATCAGTACCGGAGGATTTCAGGTGCACTAGGGTCTGGGTTTGGGTCAATGGCAGCCGAATTGTCACCATAACACCTATAATTGGTTAAAATTTAGTGAATGCATGGCAACTGGTGTTGTCTTTCTAATATTTTCGCACAAATATATGTTGCTTTTAAAATAAAGATATTTCTGCAATATTTGGTAATCATCTATCAGGAATATTAAACTAAATGTTCACTTATAACATCTTTCTTTGGTAGATCTAATTATTGCTAATTTTGGAGCAATCGGCTTTGGTAAAGTTATGAGATTGTGGATCACAGCTTTTAACTTTCAACCCTCAGAACAAATCATAGAACCTCTTAAGAAATTCACAATCAATATAGAATTATTGATACACAGAACTTGTGAAATGACCCTTCTTTGATGTAACTTTTATCGATTCAAGCGACTGATGTTATCACCAAATAATTTTATTACTATATCGTAATAACATCGATTTAACAACTATTTTTCTTAAGTAAAACGTCCGGTAGCAAACACATACTGTATTACAGGGTGAGCATGAGCAGTACCGGACATTAGATAGTCTAAATACACACAATTTGCATCTTCGTTCATTAGTAAAACATAGATACATAAGTACTTAGTTAAGCATTAATTGAGATTTAAGAGCCACAGTTAGCTAGCCAAACATAACAAAACTACTGTAGCTCATTTCCATCGATCAACCCCGATTGATCAATCAACCAACTTTTGGCACTCGTATTACGACGTTCCTCTCATCGACCCACATACGAACTCTATCGGTGAAGTATGCCTTATCAGTTGCGCTGCCATCTAAACCGATCACAACCTCACGTAACCTGGATTTTCTTTCTCTATTGTCTCCTTTGCAGTGCCCTTAGTTTTCCAACTAGTTCCGGCCACTGGGTCTTAATCTCATGATCATCACCTTTTTTTAATTAGAGTTACCCATTAATTAACATGTATGCATATGAAAATATAATGTGGATACAAAATGTATAATGTAATATCTTACCACAAGGTATAGACATTGTTTCCTTTAGATTTACTCTTGCTACACTATTGCAATGTTCTTTCTTAATTGCAGTTGATTAAACTTTATAAGTTCGATGGCCGTTTGTAAAATTTCGACAGACAAAGTCACAAAGAGCATTCAATTATCCACAATTTTGTTAAATATTTTAGTAGATTTTTTGGGGACGTGCCCTTTGACGCAACATTTCGTCAATTTGTTTAAGATATGTAATGTGAATGGGACAATTTAATGGACACCTACCCAAATCCCAACCCCCATCTAAGTCTAACTTTATCACACATGTATTAAGATCAAACGTAATGTCTCTTCAAGAAAAGAATATGCTGCCTAGGGCCTGGAGAGAATGTAGCATGTATAAGAGAAGGCATTATGGATGGTGAGCCTAGGACTCTAGATTAACAATTCTTTTTTAGCTTAGTCTAGCGTGGGAGAAAAGTTATGGAATTTGAATATGTGGCGGTCGAAAATTGGGTATCCAATTTATACATTTTATATTAATGTACTCCAAAAGAGGCAGCAAATCCTCTGTACCCAAAATCCTCTGTCCCTCTGTTCCCACTTATCAGGGAGTTCATCTGTTTAGCCATTTAAAAATTATCTATTCTGAATTTTTAATTAATAAAAGTTAAAAAATAAATAAAATGAAACGTACTGTTTAGGAACTTTCTTAGATCATTCGATTTATATAATCTGATTAAATTGGGCCCTACGCTAATTGTTTTGGACTTATATATTTTTGCACACAACTAGATAGAAAAATAAGAAAAATCTAATTAGATATCTTATTATCAAAAGTACTAAACTACCCTCAACTCATTAATTTATTCTAATACTTAAACCAAAATATAAATATAAAATTCTTTCCATTTTTCACTATATTCCAAATCTAATAAAATTCTAAACTAAAAAAATAATTTCTATTTCCATCAAATCCTAAAAATCCTAATCCATAGTTTTTCAAAAAGATTCTCGGATCTCCTCTCATTCAATCTACAAGGTAAATCTATGTAAACTCATACTTCTAATAGCATTTTTGATTGATTTACGTGTTTTAATCTTACTTTTAGCGAATCAAATTTCTGATTTTTTTTCCAGAATCATTCGATGTTTATATATCGTATCCAACGATTTTGTATGATCTTCATGAACATGAAGAACATGCACAGAATCGTTGGGTACTATAGATACACATCGAACGATTCTAATCATATCACTCACAGATAATTACCATACCCAGAATCGTTGGATACAACAGACCGTATCCAACGATTCTACCTTTTAAGTTTTTTTCCTTTTTCTCGTATTGGAATCGTTGGGTACGATCCATGTCATTTGTTTACTTTCTCTCGTATGTGAATTGTTAGATAATTCCTATTGTATCCAACGATTCTACCTTGTTCTTTTTATTACCTCTCTGAGATGAGAATCGTTGGATAAGAACCTGATTATCTCCCTTAAAAAATACCATATAGAATCGTTTGATAAGACAGACTGTATCCACCGATTCTCTTGCTTCATTTTTTTTATTTTTCTCATATTAGAATCATTGGATTGGGTCTGTCTTATCAAACGATTCTGAACATGATTCATTCTTACTCGTTTTCTGTACACTTTTATGGTTAGAATCGGTGGATAAATATAATCTTAACCACCGGTTCTGTTGAGAATTTACTGATTGTGTTGTTAATTGAATTAGTGATTGTTGATTTTTGTTTCTCTTTAACCATTCCTTCAATTTGTTTTTTGCAGGCATGGAGAACAATGGGAAGAGTATTAGCTACTATACTGATGTTCGTGACTGTGATGTTTTCAGAAAGACGGAGCCACCAATAGTGCGAAACCAATATAAGTTTGTTTTTCCGTTTAGAAGAGAGACAAAGATGGAGCAAGTCAAGAGGCTTCTCGTAGAGCTATCTTTGGATAGCTTGACAAGGTCATTACTATTGCAACACTCAGAACAGAAAACATTGTTATATGGAGGGAGTTTGATGGGGCATTAGCTTCTAAGGAAGTTGTTGAACCCGCTGAAGCTGATCAGTGAGAGGATGCTGAAAATGGCTTGTTATGTTGATGGATGTTTATTTATTTCTAAAACATTAGTTTATGTTTTATCAGAATGACTTGTTATGTTTGAATCGTAGTGACTTTAGTGTTTAATTTGTCTTTGAAACTACCTTTTTACTTTTTATTGCACATGGTTAAACTTCGGCACAACGACTAGTTTTTTGATTTTTTTTTTAAATATAGTCGTTGGTCCTTTATGCATATAAATAGGATAACCCATTCTCCATCAAACACTACTTCATTCAAACAAATCCTTTTATATCATTCACCACTTCTTTCAAAGTAAAACTCTTTTGCAATGAGAAGTCCATCATCAACTACCAATTCAACTGAAGAGATACTCAGAAGATGCAAATGAACTACTCCATTATCAACATCAACCAATCCATCATCAAAGTCAACCACAAAGTAAATTAGAGCTATGAAAGAATAGATACGCAAGAGAAGTAAACCAATGACTGCCATGGAAAAGGAGGAAAACAGGAAAGGTTATGACCAATTCTAACGAAGGGAAAGGTTAAAGTCCATTGTGGATGAGACGGAATGGATTAGGAATTCTTACGCCGTCTTGGATTTTCCTGAAGAAGATAAGGATGATGGTATATTTTGGAAACTGGTAAAAACAAAACCTCACGTTCCCAAGCGGGGCGTAAAGTGGAAGTATCCACGCCATGATTACATGGACGACTATGTTTGTAAAACGACCCGTCATGTTATGAAGTTATGCATCAAGTACAACGAGTTTCTCGCTAGGCACAAAGGGGATAAGTTTGCGGCACATGATGCATATACCAAATGGAGAGGGGAGCCGTTTATACATTTCGAAGATGCCAAAATATTTGACGATCGCACTGAGAAAAAGAATATCTCCTAATTTTAATTTTTTATCTATTAATAAGAAAATGAAAAATATGTAACTTTAAGTTTTTATCTATTAATGAAAAATGTCTTACTTTAATTTCCGAATAATTCTTTTAACATTAATTGTGATTATGACAACCATTGTTCACTTTATAAAGCTTATATACACCATAGACACCATTGACTCTATTCAGTATAATCTTAAAGGGGCAATCATGCTTCTTTAACTTTGACTTACTCGTGTAGACCCTCGACGTCCTCTTCACATATGGTTTGTCCTTTTTCAGGTGACTTTCATGCTTGCCACTTCTCTCGTAAATAATTTCCAAACGATCACGCCTCGTACGACGGCCTAAGACTAATGCGCATTTGATTTCCTTACATTTTTTCACAAACCATTGCCTTGCATCTTCCTTATTTTTCCACACCAAATCGGTGTAGTAGTATATAGAAGTATCAGTCCCTATTTGAGAGACGGGTTCAAGCTGGTTGTCGACCGCTTGAAAAATCTACAATATAAATTGAAAAATTAGGCCAATGGAATTGGTGGATAGGTGACAATCGTGTTGGACGATTCCACAAAATCTGTCTTTATCTCTTCACATGTCTAACAATTCTAACTAGTCTTTATTTTGGGGAAAAATCCCCAAATGGTAGAATCGGCACAACTGAACTGACTTATGTAACGATTCTAGTATTCAACAAAACACGGTTATTCTAGACACTTTCTCGACTAGAATCGTTACATAGTGCAACACACATCGAACGATTATTCGACCTACCAATTCCCCCAAAACTGAACCAGAATTGGTCGTTGTTCATGACCATAACCGCCGATTTTGGTTCTTAAATTCTGAAAGGAGGTGGAATCGTTCGTTGTGATGTCATCGTAACCGCCGATTCTGGGTTATACGAAGGCCATAAAATAGGTAGAATTTGCAAAAAGAAAATAATCACTTTTTAGAAAGTATGAACTAGAACACATGTTTGGAAATCCTAAGAACGTATACATGACGTAATCCCCAATTTAACTAGGTTACATAACCAAATCAAATTTTAAAATATATGAAAAACAGAAGGGTTTAATAAAAATCTTTTAAATCAAAGCAAAAATAAAATAAAATTATATCTAACCCTTGTGATGAATATCTTTGATTTTGTTAGACTTAAATCTCTTTTAAAACCATCAGTATTCATCCTATCTTAGAACTTAATATAGAATATTAAAAGGTGTTACGTTTTCTCTTAAAACAAATTTTTTTTGTTGTCTCAATATTGCGAAATCTTATCATATAAAAATTATAACGTGGCAATTATTTACTTATATTCCCTTCCTGACTCTTTCACTATATATAATTAAGGGAAATAATAATGACTAACAACGTTACGCAATAGAAACAACACTTAAAGCAAAAAAGACACATGGCACTCTGTAATAGATTGGGACAAGGAGACAGGTAATTTTGAGTATAGAGGATCCGGAGCCTCCAAAAAGAAGTGATTTATGCGTAAAAGTAGGTCCAGTAAAATTATTCTTATGTTTCCGACCGTTTAGACTAAACCACAACCTATTATATACGTGTAGTATGCTAAAGTTTACGCTAACTAATTTACTAAAATGTAGAAAAAAATAAGCACCATGGTTATTATTTTTTTCAACATTCTAGAGATAAAGCCACAATATTATCACCATATTGCTTGCTCTAAGCCGTTGGGAATCTCTAGGAACGACTATTGTTAGGTACCCTTGCTTGCTAAGCACTGGGGATGTATTATGTTTTTAGGTTACAATGGTTCTGGATAGACCTTCCAAACAGGCTTTCCAAAAATTATAAGCTTTAATAAAAGATGATAATGGACACTTTTAGGAATGTCGTGCCACACATGAAAGGTTGGATCCACAAGGAACATTTAGTCTATGAGAGACAGTTTATAAGGAGTTTGATTGGGAAATAAATTAAGTTTTTTTTGTTTCGTTTGTATTATATGATTAATTTCATATAAAAAACTGAAAAATAATTAGATTGTTTGGCTGTCACAATTTTCGGGAAATGGTAATAGATTTTGGACATATATTACAAGAGCGTCTATAATGGGACGACTAAAACTCGGATTAAAGATTAAATGTAATCTTTAGTACGAAATTCATAGGCGCAGCGGGACGAGTATAAATAGTGGATAGTCCGGATATTCTACTGTAGCAGACTATATTTTCTCTTTATTCTGGATTAAACCAAGTTTAGTCGAGCGGTATCTTAGGCGTCCGCCTGGTTGGTAAGTTGTTGTCTAGTATAACGTTTGATGATAGGCGTTATCTTAGTGTACCGTTTGAAAACACGGGCGGTATTCAAAAGCTCCGCCTGACGAAGCGTAATCCTATCATAACGCCTGGTGGGGCGTGCTGCTAGGATCACGCCCACCACCAGGCGGACGACTAAGACACCGCCCAAACGCAACGGTGACCTACAACTACGCCCAACACCATGCGGGATCCTAGAATTCCGCTTGCGAATTAAATCTTCATGGTGTGTCGCTAGAAGCCCGCCCCATTTGTGGGCGTTACTCTAAAGTAACGCCTGCTATAATTTTACCGTTGCAACGACAACGTCTATATTATGACACCATATATGGAATACTAATCCAATTTCTATTTACTAAACTCAGTCATTGTTATCTAGTTAGTATTCGAAAATAATTAAGTTCTTTTTTATTTCAGTTTACTTTCGAAATTGATTATAATTATGCCACCACCAAGACCACGAGGTCCAAATTTTACTACATTTGAAGATGTAACGATGTGTAAAATTCATTTGTCAATATCTCAAGATTGTAGTATTGGTACCGATCAATCAGAAGAAAGATTATGGTCTCGCATATTATATCAGATAAAAGAAGCCATACCTTCGATGCCATGACGCAGTTGGCCCTCCCTTCAGAAACGATTTCAGGGAATAAGTAAAGATGTAGCACTTTTTTCTGCAAAGGAGGCGGAAGTGGAACGTGAACACCATACTGGATGGGGCCCCGAAAATAAGGTAACTACTCATTTAATTTTGACGATTACATTACTTTTTTGAATTGTATATCCTCCACTAAATTGAATTCAAAAAATAGATTGCAGAAGTAAGGAGGCTTTTCAAGGAAGTTAATGGTGGGAAAAGTTTTAAGCATGAAAAATGCTACACAATTATGTTAGATAATGTAAAATATTCCAGACGATCGACAGTTGTTTTCGATTCATCACAAGTTGAGTCAGATTACGAAAGCGGTGAGGACAACCGGGAAACACATGACTTAATCCTAGACGCTTCCAGTGGATATGAAGACATAGGAGACATCCCTAACACATATATCCGTCAAATGGGAAAAAAAGAGGCGAAACGACAGAAGACAAAAGGGAAAGCAAAATGCAGCGGCCAACAGGAAATGATGGAAACTATTATTAAAGAGCAACAAAAATTCAACACCAAATATACAGAACAAACACAAATGAAGATGGCGCAGAGAGAAGCCGAGTTTGCAGCAAAACTAGTTGAGTCTTCGGCAAAGTTTGCGGCAAAACAATCTAGGAAAGAAGCAGACGAGGAGTTTCGTATAATGACGATGGATCTCTCCGGGATGGATCCGGTATCAAGACAGTACATCGAACTTAGGAAGGTAGACATTTTGAAGAAAAGATTAAACCAACCATAAAGGATTCTTGGAATACCTTAAACCTTTGTGAAGGGCAGTCTTATTAACATTGTCATATTAAGTTTCTACTTTTATGAACTAATTTAGTTATTTTCAGTTTATTTTTAACCGATATATTGTTATCTTTTAATGTATCATAATTTTATTTTAAATTTCATTTTTTTTGTTTTTTAAAAAGTCACATGCCTTTAACAATATCTAAGATTAATTCAGATCCAACGGTCTCATTTTACTTTTTTCAAAAAAAAATGACCGTTGGCACTCCAGTTATAAAATGAACGTTGTCATATCCTATTCCACCACCATCACCTGCAAAGTCTCATCTTCTGCTTCAACAACACAATTCTTGGAAAAATTTCAAACAAAACATACATGATGGAGGGTTCAAGCTCATCACCAATTACCAAGTGTTTTCTTTGTATTTCTGCTGGTCATGTTGCCAGAGATTGTCCTTGGGAAGGTAGAAAATACACACTATCCAACAGCTAGGGGTATCTGTTTCTTAGAAAAGTAAAAAAAGGAAATACTGGATTTCAACCTTATGTGAAGTGCAACTATTGTGGAGTTTTCATCTGGTTAGATGCTTATGTAGCTTCACACTAAGGTATTCCACCACCTATTCCACCAACTTTACCAGATGATGAAAAGTGGTTACAAGAGAAGCAATTTTACTGCTACTCATGTGGGAAAGCTGATCACATGGCTTATAACTGCAGAACCAACCTCTTACCATGCACAGATCCATGTTGTGATGGTAAGATGAAGCGGCTCACTTCTAAAAAACCTGAATCTATTGGAAACAAATACTACTTATGCCAAACATGTAAGAAGGTTAAGTTTCAATAAATATGTAAGCAATTGTTGGAATATGTATGAACTAAAATATTGTCATACTATTATAACTAGGTAATAAAGTAAATAACTTTGAAACTGCATATGTTGTTCACAAACTACAAGGCAACTCTTTCACGGTAAATTAACAGAAACATATTCGTAATAAAAGTACTAATAAGGTTCAACAACATAAAGAACAAGATTAAAACATCTAAGTAGAAAATTCATTTAGTTGGGGCGATTTTCATTCTCTTTAGAAGATAGGGTTGCTATCTCCTTAAGCACTTGTAGAAATCCCCGTTGTTTTGCAATACTCATCAACTCCCCAGATTCAAGCAAAAGGGTCAGTGTCCCAACCAACACACTGTTCGATCCCTTATAACAGACATTCGGTTATCAACCACTGGTGGTTGAACTTCTTCATTCACCAAATCAATAAAAATTGGTGGTTGAACTACCTCATTCACCAAATTAACATCCCTATGTGGATCAACAACCCCACCACCTTCAGGTTCAATCCTGATAAGTCGATCCAAACCCCCAGGTCGTCGCGCTCTTCTAACAACATACAGATCATTTACGTTCATCTTCAGAATCTGCGTAAATTTTACGGCTAAATAAAAATCAACATAATAGAGTTCCCAAATCTCATAAACAATAATATTATTCAATTATTAAAATAATTATCCACAACCCAACTAACTAAATACTTTTTCCATTTTTACTTAAATCAACAATTTCTTCTATTCAATTAAACCCTAAAATTCTCATTATCAATTATAACTTCAATACAATTAAAACACCAACATAAATTTAATCCGAATTTTAACTTAAATTCAACAATTTCTTCTATTCAATTAAACCCTAAAATTCTAATTATCAATTATAACTTCAATTCAATTAAAATACCAACAAAAAATTAATCCGAACTTTTACTTAAATTCAGCAATTTCTTCTATTCAATTAAACCCTAAAATTCTACTTATCAATTATAACTTCAATTCAATTAAAATACCAACAAAAATTTAATCCGAATATTTACTTAAATTCAACAATTTCTTCTATTCAATTAAACCCTAAAATTCTCATTATCAATTATAACTTCAATACTCCTAAATTCAATTGAATTAAAACATTATAACTTCAATTCTCATAATCAAAATCAAAATACAATGTTAAACAAAATTAAATGTATTCTTCAAATTTAAAATTAAGATATCACCTCTAAAAATAAATTTCAGTGTTATTACCTTCGAAGTTGACGATGGGTTTGTCACAAAACCAGGCTGGGTGCTGTTGTGGTGTTGGTGGTGTAAGTATGGTGGCAGAGAAATCAATAGGGAGGCTTCAGGAGAAGAAATGAGTGTTGCGGCTGAAGAAGAAGGAAAACCTGATGGTTCGGGCTGCTAGCGTTCCGCTTGGAATCCCAGGCGGGGCGCTAGGACACCGCCCGTCCCTTTCATCTCACACGCTCAATTCACACAAGTGATACTCGACCATGCGTGTTGCTGGCACACCGCCCCATCAGGCGTGATGTTGGGACACCTCCCGTCTCTTGGGCGTGGTCCTAGGATACCTTCCACTACCAGGCGTTATCTTCCGTGTTCGCCCCACATCGAGCGTTACGTTAGGATTTCGTCTCGCGCAAGCGTTCTCCTAGGATGCCGCCCGTCTGAACAAACGCATCTTTGGGATACCGTCCAACACCAGACGTTCCTTTAAAACACCGCCCGACTATATACGGCTGTTTTTGGGCCGGACCAAAGACTAAAATTTTTAGTCTTTGGTCTTTTGGAATGCTCGTCCCATTATGGACGCTCTAAGTGACATAACAAAATTTGGGCCACAGAGTCAAAGTTTGGGTCGAATTGACATATTCTAGGGAACATGGCATATTGTGTGTTGCAACACAAAATCAGCATAACAATACATATTAGTCCATGAAGCACATTTTATGTCGTCGCGTAGAATTTAGACGGCAAAAAATATTTTAGATCACAAGTCAGATTTTGCTCAATAAGCCCATTTAGGTCATGCAACACATTTACAAATTTTTTCTTGGGGTATAAAAAATTATTCCCAACTAGGATTTTGTTACGTATCCATCTTCCTTAGTCGACAACATTTAGTCAATGTTGTACGTATTTTTTATTCATGAGGTCTAATATTTTTGAGGTAGTGTGCCACGGAAGAAACTTAGTTTCGAGGATGTAGCATGTAGGTATGGATGAGCAGAAGCTCCTGAATCGGTTGGGATACTTGTGTTTTTCCTTCGTATCAAGTAAAATGTTCTAACAATATAACAACAATATAAAGTATTCAATAATAACAAAAAAGAGCAAATGATTTGAAAAACAAAAAATTTCACTAATTCTAACATCCCTCTTTTCTCTAACAAACAAGATGCTTGATTGAATTTCTAAGAAGAAGATAGATATAACTTTCACCCTAAGGACTCTTTTATATATAGGTTACATAAACTTATTTCCCAAGAACTTCATAGACTCGTTTATAAGACCTCTATCTAAATTAGGTAATTTAAACAACTCAAACTAGGAAACCACGTAACTTAGGAAACACCCAAGTTATATTACCAACCTCATGCTCCGGAAGATTACAAAATCATATTTACGGAACAAAACCCTAACAATCACTACCTTTTGTGACCTGAAAAAAAACAACTGCTGTTTTTTTATTTTAAAGGCTCCCAATTATCTAAGTTAATAATTAAGCCATGTTCGATACGAGCACAATCACAGGCACCTCCATTGAGTTGTCTTGAACTTTCGTCTAGAAACACCACCTAAGCCAATCCTACTCCGTGTTGGTTTAACACCACCGAAGCATAAATTTCTTAATCTTGTAAGACCACCACAAACAACTCTTCCACGTAATTTATACAAGCTCATACATCGACTTGCCATCAATATTAAATTATTTCCATGATGTACGCTTATTACTCCAATTTTAGTGGAGTGGAGTATCTCATTCCAAAGTGATTATAATCTAGGTAAGTTAGTTAGATTTCACTTTATCCCCGGCATATGTCTTAACATTTGTGATTGTTTGAACTAAGCCATTAAACAATTTCAGGAGTATTTCACCAACTTCATGAACCAACAATCTTGAGCCATCTCCCATGTAGATAAACCCGTTGTAATCTTCATAATCGTTGTATAATAAACGATTGTTGCAAACATTCACAACGACACCATAGTCCAATATCTATCCTCCCTAGCATATAAGGTGTGCAGGCGTCAATAGGATATCATTTTCCAATATCATCGTCATGGCTGTGGTATTTTTAGGAAAATTAGTCGACACCTTCCCCAAACCATCCTTCTTCCTAGGGCGATCCCTGCCCAATGCCCTGGATGACCACACTTGTAGCATTCACCTTTAAAAACCGTCATTTTACCTTTATTTTTACCACCTCTCTTCCCATCATCTATAAACACACTTACAGAAATATTACTGACTTGATCTCTCTTTCACGTAATCTCTTCCACAGACAAGGCGTTGCAGACTTCTAATGTAGTAAACGACGACTGACTCGTAGAATTTTGTGACAACGTTATGTATGATTCAGGAAGCGTCCAAATCAATTATAGGAATTTTTATTGATCATTCAAGTTCTCAACAATAGCCTCAAATTTCGATATTAATGAATCAAAGGCAGAAATACGATCTATCACTGGATTATTCTCATCCATCCTCATATCATATAAAAAACCTTTAATAAAGATCTTATTAAGCCATGAACAAACTTTCAAGACTCTTATAGTTGTTTCGCTGATGTAGCATCTTTGATTACAGCATGACCTTGAACCTTCCTGGTGAGATGAAGTTGAATCTACGATAACCATTTTTTATCCGTCTTTTTTCATACACCATTAATATCTTCAACCATCTTCAGCCCGTCTAATTCGTTGTTTTTTGTTCCTTCATCTTTGTGACAAGATAATCTTTCCATACAATATGACTTCAATTCTCCATTTTTTTACATCACAAAAACACCTTTTTGACTAACCTAGCTCTGATACCACTTGTTAGGATTCTTGAGTTTTTGCTTTGTCTCAAATAAGATGTTTTAACGATATAAAAACAATATGAAGTATTCAAGAATAATAAGAAGAAACAAACGATTATACAAACAAAAGCTTTCATTAATTCTTTGGAAAACTCTTAGAAAGTGTTTTCCTCAAAAGAACTAGTCACTCAAAGTTATCTTATAATAAGAACTCTAGCAACCCTCTTTCTCTCACAAACAAGATGCTTGATTAACTTTCTAAGAAGAAGATACCTATAACTCTCACCCTAAGGGCCCTTTTATAGGTTACACACACTTGTTCCCCGAGAACTTAATTTCTAAACTCGTTTCTAAGACATCTACCTAATTAGGTAACTTAAACAACTCAAACTAAGAAATCACATAACTTAGGAAAAACACCCCAAGTAATGTTATCGACCACAGGCTCTGAAAGATTCTGAAACCATCTTTACGAAACTAAACCCCAACAGAATCCGCCGAATAAACCCGGCCTAATATTCTTCTTGATGGGTGGATTTCCGATCTGCTTCTTGACGGATTGGACGTGGATAGGATTATCCAAATCTGTCGCCTGACAGCTTGGACGAGGGAATAAACTTGTCGAAATCCGATGGATACCCAATCCGTTTATATACATATTACACGTTAGTACTTTGTTTACTTTTATTCCTAAAGAATAGCATTGTATATATCCTGAAAATAAAACCATTTATTTTTTATTCTTTGTACATATATAAATATGACTGTGTGAATGAGAGACCTATTAGAATGCCCATGGGATCTACGTACCCCACTCCAAATATTAAAACCCAATAAAAAATAAATATATTCTTAATTATATTCTCGACTTTACTCTATTTGCAGATTAATTTGGTCATTTGTAAATAAAAAATTATCTTTAGCCTCGACTACGCATCCACGCCTATAAAATTACATTATTTTTTTGTTTTAAGGTAAAAAAAATACTGAAAAATGGATAAGAAATCGAGAGATCAAAATCGTACAAAACTCACAAAAACGAAGAAATGATCGTTTGAGTCTTGATTCGATCACAAAGAAAGAGAAGGGTTAATCTTTGAGAGGGAAGTATAATAAGAGTGGGATCTATGAGATTGTATGATTGTAATGTGGTATCTTTAAGCTAGCATAAAGCTCTTACAATTGTTGTGAACTACTATTGTTAAGAATTCTTTGTATAAAAACGAAAAAAACTTAATGAAAATCGATATAAGACTTGTCTGTGTAAATCTGTCCTCCCTTGGTGAATAGGTTGAGAAACCTATTTATAATAGTTAGCATACACTAATCTCATGCTTAGTGGAGAAGGTGGGTGAAATGGACAAAGTGGTGAGTTGTGGGAGGCGGTCCCATCAGCAGATATGGGATGACCCTCAGGATTTTTATGCCCATTCGTGTTCCTTGCCACACTACCCCATGACTCTTTGTTCTTTCTGTTGGTGGGTGTACCATTATACCGCATATGTTGTAATACCTTAGTGATTATCCCCTATGTGACATATTTGATGTGTGATACTCTAAATTTTTGTTTGGGTTTAAACCAAACTCATTAACCAAATTATGGTTTCAAAATGCTGAAAATCTAATACTCAAGTACCTTTAACATCTTTAGGCCATCCCTTAGTAATCAAGTACCTTTAACATCTTTAGACCATCCCTTAGTAATACTAATAACGATGATTAGTAGATATTATGAAAACTCTAGATATTTTAAAACATGTGTCATCTAAGAAGTTAGTGAGGAGCATTTGAATACTTTGTTAGTATTAAAAACTAAAACCGAAAGAAAGAGGGAGAGGCTGGATTTTCTTCTTCTTCTCAACTTCCCTTTCTCGACAGAAAACGGAAAGGAACTTGATTGAAATGGTGCATGAATGAGTGAGCTTTATGGAGTTAAACTTACATTGAGCTGCAGATTTTGATTTGTTAGGCTGGCTGCATTGATGAGATGGAGAAATCTTGTTCTTAAATTGGAAGCCGTTTGAAGCAATTTTTTCTACTTTCTCAACTGATCAAACTGAGTCTTATCAATTGACGGGTTTGTATGTGATGCGGGATGCATGTGTGGTTAGGTACTTGTTGTACTTGCTTCCTTGAATTTATGGTTTTGAAAATTAGAGAGTTAGGGTATCAGTTTTAGAACTAGGGTTCTTCAAGTTAAAATTTAGGAGTTTTTCCCAAATCTTTTGGTAATGTCAAATACATAATTAATGCTTGAATGGGTTGAAGTAATTTTATTAAATTTGTGGTTTTAACAACTGAATTTGTCTAAAATTAAACTTTTTCACCATGACTACATGAATTTCCACTGTATCAATCCTGTTGAAGTTTGGCAAGTACCTTGCAGTTCGAACATTGAATTATGTTTGTGTTCTTTACAGTCCATAGTTGTAACTCTTGAAAATGATATACTGGCCATTCCTTGGTTTAGACAACTAGTGCTTCAAGTCCATTCCTTTAGTTTAGAAAAAGTGGTTTCACTCATGTGTTTGTAACCATTCATAAATTGTTGGTGTTAAACTATTGAGGTTACTAGCTGGTGGTGGTGCTAAACAATTAATGACATGTATTTCCTTAACTTAGAAGAAGAAAAAAAGAAAAGAAGGGATGTCTCCTCTTTTAAGTTCTGATTTGAGATTGTCTTTAATTATCTCAACTATAGGTAATAATAGATGTAAGCGTAATGGCCTCTTAAATGGTTTAGGATGTTTTATGTGATTTGGAACTCCATGGGACTGTATTCTGTATGTTTTAGCTCAAAGGTAGATTTTATCGCACAAATGATATTTTATACTATATAGTGGTAAATTGACTGCATGCATTTTCACTTTTTGTATAGATGTCTGTACAATTGACGAAATGATTTGGATTGCAGTTTATGCTTTAGAAACTTTTGATTCTTTTGATCCATAACATGGTTGACAAAGTGTCCCAATGAAACTCTATTTTGAAGTATGTTTGTTGTTTTCCTGTCAGTGCTTTCATGCTCGTTTAGAGACATCATAACATCTGAATTATCTTTCAGTTATAGTTAAGCGATTGTAGGAAATTGTCTGATGATTCCGGAATGGTATAGTTTGTTTGAATCGGATAAGTGGTTGATTTTAGTGAACGGTATCAAGTTAGAAGTCTCAAATCGTCGAACTGCGCAACAGTTATAGTAGATGTGCTATCATTTGCACCGTTAATCGGAATTAGACAAATGATACCACTGTCGTTAACTACTCGGAAATACTTAAGACTTTTATGATAACATCAAAGTCTAGTTCCGAGATTACGGACAATGAAATTAGGAGAAAAGATTTTAAAGCAATAAACTCACCTCCGTTGTCAGAGCATAATGTTTATGGATTTCTGAAAGCGATTTTTGACAAGTTTTTTGAATTGCGGAAAGATTACAGAGACACCAGATTTTGTAGCCATAGGATAGAACCATATATATTTTGTATAATGATCCACAAAAATAAGATAGTAGCGTGAACCATCAATCCCTGTGTAACTCGCAGGTCCCCATACATCTGTGTAAACGAGTTCAAGAGGTTCACGACTTTGTAGACTTGTGACACGAATGGTTGTTGATGTGCTTTATTAATAGAACATGAATGACAAATTGAAGATAAATTTTTATGAGATGAAATAGGAAGAGAAAAATTCTTAATAAGATGGTGGATAATTTTAAGAGAAGGATGTCCAAGACGCTTGTGTCATCCTTCAACAGAAGTCCTTTCATGCATATTAGCAACCTTTGGTGCTGCCGTCAGTGATTCCGGGAAGGTGTAGATGCCATTGCTACATGCTCCTTTTAGTAAAATCGCCCCCGTAATCTTGTCCTTCACAAAAAAATGGAACAGATGAAATTCAAAAAAAACATCATTTTGTTTGGTTAGATGACGCACAAATATTAAATTTTTGCGGAGATTGGGAACATAAAGAGTGTCTCTTAGTGTAAATGTTCGATGTGGCGTTGTTAAAGATAATGAACCAAGATGTGAGACAGCCAAACCTGTGCCATCACCAAGAGTTACTTCATCAGTTCCATCATACTCTGAATGTATGGATAGATTCGATAGTTCACTAGTGATGTTGTGAGAGGCTGCCGAATAGAGAAGCCAATTTTTGTCTTTGGCTGCAGTTGTGGTAGCACAGTTCACAGACGCTTGCTGTGACTGAAGTTATAAACATGCTTTGGCCGTATGTCCTATCTGGTCACAGAGTTGGCACTTTGGTTGGTAACTCCTGGTGAATAAAGCTGGTTTACCCGTGCCTGAGCGTCTTCCATCACGCTGCAGTCTTGTTGAATACCTGCCAGAGTTGATGTTTGAAGGCTGTCTGGAGTGATCGTTCTGTCTGTAGGATCTCTGAAAACGTCTGTCCTGTGCTGCTGGTCTTGTTCTCGTATAGTTGGCAGACATAACAACACTTTGTGTTGAAGTTTCTAGACGCCTTAGATAGGCTTCATGACCAACTAGTAAGTCATGCAGTTCTTCAAATGTCAGGGATGTTTATCGGGTACGAATAGGCGCTGCAATCTCTCTAAATTCTGGACCACCATTTTTAACACATAGAGTGTCAGGTCATCATCGGAGATAATGTGATCTATGATGACTAGTTCATCTACCAGATTTTTCAAAACATGAAGATATTCTGTGATACTTATGTTTGCACGCTGAATTAATGTGAGCTCTTCTTTCAACTGCATTGCTCTAGTCCTAATCCGGCTAGCATAGAGGTGGGTGAGCTTTTTCCAGGATGCATAGGAGGATTTTGTTGTGGCTATCAGGGGTGCTATGGAGGCTGAAGTAGATGCTAGAATTGCAATGAGGATAAGTTTATCCTGTCTGATCCAATGAGTCTTGTGAAGCTCATTTGCAGGGGATCCATCTGAAGTTGGACATGAGAAGGTTCCTTCAACATAACTAAGAAGATCATATCCAATAAGAAGTGTTTCAAATTGAGCACGCCATTGAGGAAAAATGGTTGGGGTTAGTTTTCATTGATTTGGGTAGTGATATTGAGTGCAATAAGAGGCTTATCAGATGTGGAGGGAGGTTGGGTATTGATAGTGAAGTTTGGTGTCTGACTTGAAGCAGAGGAAGCCATTGTTTCTCGTTGAAGATTTATATGGCTCTGATACCATATAGAAGCTAAAACTCGGTGAAGCTTAACCCAAAATATTTTCCCGCACCTTTATTGATATGTGTATATGAGTATATATACAGGATATTATAACGTAAGATATGAAACAAGATATACATAGTTGCTAGAAATATGCCTATAGAATCTGCCAAGAATATTGCTGAGAATATGAGAGTCAATGCCAAAATATTCTTTCTTCAATATAGGCTAGATATGCTATATACGGTTACCATATATCTAGATATGCTACTTGTTACACGGTTCCCTTATAGTTGATTTGACTGTGAAAATTTGAACTTCATTTCTTAGAGTAGAATGTTCGGTTGAATTTGAGATCATAGTTGTATTTTGATGAGCTTGTTCGGAGAACATGAATATTTAAAAGGTGAGACTACAATGTTGGTGGAATGGAAAGGTTAAGTTTGTTACTTTTGTGTAATGTGAAGCTTTTCCCCATTGGATTTAGCTTAATGATTCATTTGATGCTACCCTCCTTTCTGGCTAGAAACTGTTTTATTTTTATGTGTATGAACCTCTTTGAATTGCATGTTCTTTCGTTTTGGATCCTTAGTCCAAGCTATATTTGCACATTAATTATTGTCTTATAATTTGGTTGCATAAAAAAATGGAATTCATGTTTAGCTTTATAAATACAAACTATCTAGTTAGTGGTTGTTGGTATTACTAGTAGAATTGGCTAATATCAATGAATGAATAGTGGCGATTGCATATTACAATAAGTGTCAAAAACTTCAAACCATATAATAAGGATAAATGAGTACAAAGGTGCCTGACATGTTTAAATGGATTGTTAATTTGCATCTCCCAAGTTACTCCTTACTGTAAGAAGATCATTACTCATAGAATTTAGTTTAAGTTTATATTATTTTGTTGATTATAAGGTTTTAATTATTATTATTGAGAATGGGAATGGTTTCAGTTGTTGTAGCTTGAGCTCGTTGTTACTTGCCTATCCTAACTTTTGGTGTTTCAAATAAAACAGCTCGAGTCCATTGGCTTATTTCTTGTGCTTAATCAGTTGATGTATCACCTAACTTATTATGAGTTTTGTCTGTAGTATAATCTAGGTGAAGTATCTAGGCGGATGGGTTTCAGTGATTATGGATTTCATTTGGATCTTATTGAATGATTTTCAGACTATAATGTCAATTGTCTTAATTTGATGGTAAGGGACAGTAGTTGGAGTTAATATTTTAGCTTTCACAAGTTAAGATGTTTCCTTTTAGTATACTGCGTACCTAATATGGGTTCGATCTCATATACTCCCTCCGTTTCAGGAAAAAAGTTACTTTTCTTATTTGCACAATTGTTAAGGCAAGATGAGAGAGAATAACTTTTATAATTTATTTCCAGATTTACCCTAACAAAAAGTTTAATATTACATATATCTTTATAATGAGAATAATAACATTTCTTAAAATAACAAGGGTAATTTTGAAAGTTTATTATGTTGAAAATGAAAGTAACTTTTTTGTTGGAACAAAATTTTAAAGAGAAAGTAATTCTTTTCATGAAACGGAGGGAGTACTATATTGTGACTTGTTTAGTCTCTATTTAGAACCTTGATTCTTGAATGATTAAGTGTATATTTTAACCAGGTGTACTTGAAAAGCTAGTTGAATGGTTGAGCAAATGATCCTATGATCCTTGTGATACTGTTGATAATGTGATGAGTTAGGGATAGTTATTGCTATGCAATTCATATTATCATATTATGTGTAGTATTATCTAAATAAGAGATAGTTATTACCATTGCGGATAGTTTATATTATTTAAATAAATAGTGATGAATTATGGTCGTGTTTCATCCTTTCGAGCTACGGAGAGGGTACGTAGGCAGCCGCTTTACGGTCCAGCGTATTTGCGCGAGTTATTCATATCATCGAAAAAAGACTTGGTTACTGCTTGGCAGTTCATACCATCTATTCAGAGATGCTTGCAACCTTCGCAGTATATATATCGTTTGTAAGAGGTAGTTGCAGTACTGGATGTTCATACTACCTAATGAAGAGATGATTGTTGTTTTCCAGTTCATATCATCTGATAAAATGCGAGATAGAGATGATTGTTGTCATTTCAAGGTAATTCATACCATCTGATAACTTTACAATACGTAAGACAAGAGGTGATTATATCAGTTCGAGGTAATTCATATTATCTATCTCGGCACGTGAGTTAAGCAATGGATATTATCCTACGAGGTAACTCATATCATCTGAGAAGGATGGTTGTTGTCTACAATGACAGTTCATACAATTGATCTAGAAATGATTACTAACTCTTTTGAGTAGTTCATATCATTTGTAAAATATGGTCTGTTGAGCTTGACCTAGTACTGTAAATTGCCAGGCCCACTTGGTCTCCCACATACGGGTGGCTACCCGGAAGACTGTTAGCTGTAATGGTAGCTAGTATCTGACTACTCTTACATTGACACTGGCCATCCATCACCCGTTTGATACAGTGTGTTGTCAGGCCTTAATTGGCTCCCACCTACGGGTGGCAACCCGAAAGACCGTTAGTTGTAACGGTATCTGGTATCCAACTACCCTGGCTAGAGATATTGTATCTAAAGTTTGGTATTCGTTTGGGAGATAGTTATTACCCACTGGGGTAAATTCATGTTATTTTTTGGTTTCAAAAGATGTTAGAAACTACAAAGCAATCTGAAAAATTCAATGACCCTCGATGTCACTATTATGCTTGTTTGTTCATAAAGCAATTCAGATGAATAATTGCTTTTAAAAAAAATAAAATATTTAGCGAAGCTGGTAACCAAATTGATAATTTGATGAACATTTGTTTGGAAAAATCGAATTGGTCCGAAAAATTTAAAAGACCGGTTTCTCGAATGGTATATCAGAAAGTTAGAGCTTCTTAATGGGCCGAAACCCGACCCATTGGAAGTGAAAAAATTTTGGTTCATTACATGATGTCTCATGGAATCAATAGTAGATCGTAAGTACTGCTATTATTATTAGTTAAGTTATAATAGTGATTTATTTAATTAGCAAGGCAATATGCTAAAATCACTACTTAATCAAGTACGCTGAACAATGTCGAGTCTAGTAAAATTAGTTTGTCTACTAGTGACTTATTAATTTTAGTAAGCCAAGTAGAGAAGATTAGTGACATTAATGAGCGTTAAAAACTCTGATGATGCCAGTTATAGGTATTAGGTGGCGTGGTGATGTCACTGGTGGTGAGACATCGAATGTTGACCTTTGAATGAGCTCAGTTGAGAGGATCACTTATTGAATATTTGCGGCTCAAGACATCAAGTGAGGTAACTCAAGATTGGAAGATGCACATTTCACGAATAGGTTGAAATACTTGGTGTTGCACCAAGAGAAAGCCAATATTAGCGTTAGACAATATAAGGTCACTTAATTTGCGTCAGTGATAACAAAATTAGTGTGGTAATGGCATTATGCCAATGATGTAATTAATAGGGACTAGTATTTGGCTAGTGTTACGGAATTGGTGTTGGCAATAGGCCAGCGCCATATAATAGTATGGTGCTAGAATTAGGTTGACGTCGTATTGGAAGAATAACACTAGCACTAGGCTGACGCCATGCAACAAGGTAGCGTCAACACTATCTAGGCTGGCGCTTGGTAAATTATTGGCGCCAGCATTAGGCTGGTGCTGTGTATATGCAGGTTTAACGTCGGGTACGATATTTGTGCTGGTGCTAGGCTAGCGCCGAGAAAGATAGTGCAAGGCAGTTTAGGATGGTTTCGTCTTAGTACTAGTGCTAACCCCTCGAATGATCGGCACCTAGTGCTATTTGCACTTGGTGCTATTGGAATTTTCCTCTGATGGTTCTTAGTTCTTCTATTTGCATAAAGATCAAACTGGCATTTTCATCGAGTCACGATTGGAAGGACATTATTAGTACCTGATGCCAAAGAATTCAGTCGGGGATTATTGCACTTGGAATAGGTTCAAAATTGTTATATATTAGTGAATATTCCATCTATGAGCTTTGATATTCACTTAAGAATGAAGCTAAGGTAGAGAGTAACACAATAGCTTGTTCTGAATATATGTATTATGTATAGTGATGTGATAAAATATAGTGGTAAAATAGATTCGATTCTCGGACTTGTGAAGATTTAATTATAGACTTAATATTAATTAAAGAAAACAAAACAGAATAAAATCAAGATGACTTAAAAATATGGGGAAGAACTAGGATTCAGGATTCCACTTTTAACCAATAAATCAAGTGATACTAATTTTAATCATGCAATTAAAACATTTTATTTTGATTCTAAAGCATTGCAAAAATAGATTTTCAAAACGACAACTGTATAACACAAGCATGGAGCATCTAGGGACCTAATCCGAGGCATGCACCATCTAACGGAATCACAATTGCTTGATAAAAATCTTTTAAATCAATTTTCAATCAAGGCATAATCATAAATAAATTGCATAAATAAATTAATTAAATACATACCACTTAATTATTGGAGAAAAACTTCCTCTGTCGTCCCAATAATGGTGATTAGCTCATGGTAGAGAAAATATGCTCAAAATACTCTTTCATTGCTCAAAAAGTGTTTACAATGGTGAAATAGATGTAACAAAGCTGATTTGATACGCGTATATGCGTTACAGAAGATGGTTCAGCCGTTACAACGAAGGAATAAGCAACAGGAAGAGAAAGAGGAATACGCAACAGAACAGCAACTCTTATAGTGCGTTGCTTCTGCTTCTTCTCCGTCGACAGCAACAGCAGCAGCAGCACCGGCCGTTTCCTGTTTTTTTCCGGCAGTGATTTTTGAGCTTCTCCGAGCTTGCGTATCCTCAATTTCCTTGGCTTCTCTTGGTATATATAGGGTGTAAGAACCCTAGGGAGTCTTCTAAACCTAATAGAACTCTTTAAAACCTATCCAAATCTTTGTAAATCTGATTCCAAGCCGGAATCCAATTTTCCGTCCAAATTCACGATTGTGCAATATTCTCCGGCGTAAATCACTCTAATTTGATGTGTTTGAGTTGGTCTTGGACTCTTGTAGTCTTTGAAGCAATTTGAAACTCAAAACAACCCAAAATTTACGTGAATTAAGTTAACAGTTGGTTCTCACGGGATGGATTTTGTTTCCCGCCAAGTTGAATTTGAATGGAAAGGGGGTGCCCCCAATCCAAAGTGTGGGTGCCTTAATCCATTTTCCTGGGTGCCTTTAACACTTTTCGAGCGATTTTTTCGTAAATTATTTATTTCTCAAAAATACCTACAAAGACATAAAAAGACACAATAAGTGTAAAATCGAGTACTATCGAAGCAGATATTCGGGCGCAATATAGACACAAAAATGTGCCTATCAAATACCCCCAAACTTACTATTTTGCTAGTCCTCGAGCAAACTAATAAAATAAAATCCTAACTCACTTTCGCAGGAATCGCGACTACATTTAGCATATGCAGTAAGCCGTTAAACCCCTAGGTGTCCCTAGTGGACGAGTTTTGTCTCGTGAGGGTATACAAGAGGTATACCCACAAAACCTTTACTCCAGATTTTAGCAACTCGTGAACGATTAAGGATAGACACTAAACAAGCTATTTAGTTGGTTTACTCAACTCATCGGCTATGGTAATCATTACCCTATATTAGTCCAATTGCTGTACACAAGTGTTTACTCAAGCATACTAAAATTCATATATAAGACAACAGAGTTCTACTCAGATAATTGTTCAACCACAAGACACAGAATCTATCCCAATTAATCACATGAAAATATTTAGAAGATGGACATAGAAATATGAAGGTTGCACATGTTGATTAAGGTGAACGGTGTTTTCCATATCTGTCTGAAGGTCAGTGCCAGGATGAATCCTAATAGATTGAGATACATGGTCTTAAACCTAATACTAATATCGACTCAACTGGTATATACAAGGGTCCCAGCGACCGATTTATTGAAAATAAAACGATAAATATATTGACAACATGATTGGATCAAATTGAATCCAAGCGCATGGTTCTTATCAGCATCTTACATGATAGTTCCCATGGATCCTGCGTTCCACGCTTGCTTAGGCGACGGTGACAGGGAGAACACACACATATTGATATCAAAGTGTCAATATATTTTATTATTTTTTTTCTAATAAAGCAAGAATCGGGCTTGATCTCAAACACTCTATTTCATCCTAGCGGCGATAACAATTTGATACTGGGCCCCACCAAATCACTTAGAGAAACACAAAATTACAAAAATAAAAACAGAAAGTGATATGGTCGAGATAGACTCCGAGATGTGGTGACAACTATCATGTTATTTTCTAACACCTGAACTCTGTCCTTTTATGAATAGACCATTTAACTGGGCACACCAATTCCTATAGAAAAAGAGCTAAGCTTCTATCTACCTAGAATGGTTAGTGTCACCCTGAAGTGTTCACAAGCTTCTAAATTCTAGAGCTTTATTATTTCACTAAAAAGTTTCTCCCTTACCCCCAAACTTAAATTAAACAGTGTCCTCAATGTTTGTAAAGATGAATGATTAAAAATACGAACCAGGAGAAACTGTTACCAATTCACGAAAAGGACTTAGGGAAAGATATTACCGTGTTGTAAGAGCATGGGTTACCTCCCAAGAAGTGCTAAGTTTAAAGTCTTCAGCCAGACTAGGAAAGAATTAGTCACCTCATTAAATCATATAGCAATAATCGGAACAACTGTGGGTCGTCTGAATCAAATAGTGATATCACAAATAGAAAACTACAACATGCCAAGAAAATGAACAAACCGAGCACACCCTTATCTAGTTTTCTGTTTAAGACAACTAATTCTAGCTGTGGTTCAGGTTCAGGGTCTATAAAAGGGTCTAGATAAAACATTTTCATGGGTTGGATTTTCTCATAGGCATGATCAACAGGATCAGGTTGTAAAGTATGAAAAAACTCAACTAAGAACTTAGAAGCACATAATAATAACCTGAATAATTGTGGATCCTCAAAGTCAATCAGATTTGACCCACACAGTTGACTACTATGAAGGTGGTCATTCTTAAGCAAATGTGTCGATTCCCTAAAGTAATTAGGTTTAGTCTTAAAACTTAATAAGTGACACATTTGAAATTCTAACGTTCCCACATATGGAAGAAAATATTTTGGTGGGAAAACAAAGTCAATCTGGGTATTATCGCCTAGGTAAACCACATCGATCATAGGATGGGTTTCTAACAACTGAACTTCTTTATGGACATGATTAGGTTCAGGAAACAGTTCTTGAAGATAATCTCTTAATATGGTAGAGGCACAAACATCAAGTCCCAAGTGAGGGACTTCTAAAAGATTCAAAGGTAAAGCACATGGAGAATGATAATCACCCCCAAACTTAGAATTTTGGGTGTCTCTAGATAGACTAGTCACAATTTCCTTAATTTCTAGATCACCAGATTCTCGAAAATTGTCAATTGGTTCTTCTAAGTTATAATCAAGTGGTGCATCCTCACTCATATTTAAAATCTCTACGGGTCTATCTTGGTTATCTACAACTATTGTTTCTAAATCGTTGGACTCTAAAATAGTATTCTCAGGATAAACCCGTTCCTCTAAACCATTATTGGTTTCAAAACAAGAGAGTTCTACATCGTCTAAAACAGTGGTATCTCTGGTCAAATCCTCTTCCTTTTGAATAGGTGAATGATCATTAAAATTATTTGGATTTGAACAAGCAATAATACTATATCATGAAGCACAATTGGAGTGACAGTTTCCTGATCACTCTGCCTGTATATTTCAAGTTCTTCATCAACACTATCCTTATCATCATAATAACATGAAGATGTTTGAACCTCGTCTAAATAAGTAGTGTTACCAATTCTATCATCGTCCTCTTGACTAGGTGAATAATTATCAAGGGTAGCACTATATTGGCAATTAAGATCATTTTGAACAATATTATTATTTGCAGAAATTTCATTCATACTTAATACGAACCTATTTTTATCCTCAATCATCTGCTTGTTATTCTCATCTATCAGCTTGAGGGTGTCTTCTAGAGTACGAGTTGGGCTACTAATTGTCACCCCCATACTTAATTTAAGCTCATGTGTTGCCTCAGATAACTTCTTGAGTGATTCTTCTAGAGGTATACTAGGTTCATGGGGACTACTACATTGCATCTGCTTTAGGGCATCCCTCCAAGATAACGAACTCAAATCATCATGGGGAGTACT
>JAJJMC010027418.1:277529-327584 GCA_023531435.1 Papaver californicum | reverse complement strand
CAAATCATCATGGGGAGTACTAGATTGCAACTGCTCGTGTGATTCTTGTAGAGGCATACTAGATTCATGGGGAGTACTATATTGCATCTGCTTTAGGGAATCCCTCCAAGACAAAGAACTCGAATTTTGCTCATTTTCGTGTTCATAAGACGGGTGCATGTATGAATAGTAACTGGGACCACCTTGGTATGAGGAATAACCCCCAAAAGGTTGGTGATGGTCCTGATTACTATCCATACCATGTTGATAGTACGGATAATGTATATTTTGAAATTCGGTCGGATATTCATTGTATTGGTCCTCATAATACCAGTTCGACATTTTCTAACAAAAACTTCCTAATATATACAAAAATAAACTCTAAAAATAAATCCTACCGAAAGGGGTTCTAAACATACACAAGCAAGGCCGACTCAACCAAATCAAACCTATTGAATCTAGCAAACAAAAAGCATGATGGTTCCACTTAGATTGTTTCTAGACCAGCTTCTATTCTTTCAAAAGGCAACTGGTTACAATTTTAGAAAACCTCTCAGAACGATCCAAATTAGATTAAGTCGAAGAGAAACATGATAAGCTCTAAGGAGCTTTGATAACCCTGTCTCTTTGGCACTTTTCCCTGGGTTACAAGGCGGCTCTAATCAACTTAAAATAATCTTCCTGAACTTCGAGTTAGGCTAATAAAGTAACCAGTACAGTCCTTTTGAACGATCTTCCAATAAGCTCGATACCCTATAGGTCTCTTTCTAGTCAAAATTTTAAGGTTTTAGGTTCGTGTTTGGTAACGTGTTCCTAACGCGGGCAAGAAGGAAACGGTGATGAAATCCCAGTCCTTATCTTGTATGGCCAGTTCTTGCCCTTTACTAAAA
The DNA here is from genome assembly GCA_023531435.1 of Papaver californicum. Lineage (NCBI taxonomy): Eukaryota > Viridiplantae > Streptophyta > Magnoliopsida > Ranunculales > Papaveraceae > Papaver > Papaver californicum. The sequence continues at coordinate 326,715 of JAJJMC010027418.1, read as the reverse complement.
AAGTAAAACCGTATTCAATTCCTCAACATATATGCATATGAAGGAATACAGTAAACCCACTTGCAGGGGATTCGTGGGTTGATCGAGTCTTACCTCCCGTACCAGACGGGGGATGATTCAGTTGTAGTCGACTCGGGCCACCGACTCCTGTGTCAGTGTGCGAACCCAAGGGGCCGAGACAATATCGTAATTGTCGTCCTTCCCTGTAGCAGTTTATATTTAATAATACCCTTCCGTAGGGTTTAAAAATAATAAAGAGGCCAAATGTCCAAAAAAAAGTCCAAAAAGTGTCCGAAAATAAATGAAAAATTACAGAAATAATAAAAATTCCTAATACAATTTCTAAAAAAAACAAATAAAATCTAAAATAAAATAAAATAAAATCTAATTAATAAAAATCTTCGTCTTCTTTTTCGCTCTTTAAGCTTTATCTTTTAACTCCAAGTCTTTAGCTTTAATTCCAAATCTTTGGCGTACTTTCTTTTCGATCCAAAATTTAACCTGTAGCAAAAAGAGAAATACCAAAAGAAACGTAAAATAGAACAAAGTAAAATAATAAAACTAAAAATAAAAACCTAAAAATAAATCTAAAACCCTAAACCTAAAAACAAGTCCGCGTCGGCGGCGCCAAAAATTGATGTGATAATTATAGTGGTAAAATAGATTCGATTCTCGGACTTGTGAAGATTTAATTATAGACTTAATTTTAATTAAAGAAAACAAAACAGAATAAAATCAAGATGACTTAAAAATATGGCGAAGAACTAGGATTCAGGATTCCACTTTTAACCAATAAATCAAGTGATAGTAATTTTAATCATGCAATTAAAACATTTTATTTTGATTCTAAAGCATTGCAAAAATAGATTTTCAAAACAACAACTGTATAACACAAGCATGGAGCATTTAGAGACCTAATCCGAGGCATGCACCAACTAACGGAATCACAATTGCTTAATAAAAATCTTTTAAATCAATTTTCAATCAAGGCAATTAATCATAAATAAATTGCATAAATAAATTAATTAAATACATACCACTTAATTATTGGAGAAAAAGCTTCCTCCGTCGTCCCAATAATGGTGATTAGCTCATGGTAGAGAAAATATGCTCAAAATACTCTTTCATTGCTCAAAAAGTGTTTACAATGGTGAAATAGATGTAACACAGCTGATTTGATACGCGTATATGCGTTACAGAAGATGGTTCAGCCGTTACAACGAAGGAATAAGCAACAGGAAGAGAAAGAGGAATACGCAACAGAACATCAACTCTTATGGTGCGTTGCTTCTGCTTCTTCTCCGTCGACAGCAACAGCAGCAGCAGCACCGGCCGTTTCCTGTTTTTTTCCGGCAGTGATTTTTGAGCTTCTCCGAGCTTGCGTATCCTCAATTTCCTTGGCTTCTCTTGGTATATATAGAGTGTAAGAACCCTAGGGAGTCTTCCAAACCTAATAGAACTCTTTAAAACCTATCCAAATCTTTGTAAATCCGATTCCAAGCCGGAATCCAATTTTCCGTCCAAATTCACGATTGTGCAATATTCTCCGGCATAAATCACTCTAATTTGATGTGTTTGAGTTGGTCTTGGACTCTTGTAGTCTTTGAAGCAATTTGAAACTCAAAACAACCCAAAATTTACGTGAATTGAGTTAACAGTTGGTTCTCACGGGATGGATTTTGTTTCCCGCCAAGTCGAATTTGAATGGAAAGGGGGTGCCCCCAATCCAAAGTGTGGGTGCCTTAATCCATTTTCCTGGGTGCCTTTAACACTTTTCGAGCCGATTTTTCCGTAAATTATTTATTTCTCAAAAATACCTACAAAGACATAAAAAGACACAATAAGTGTAAAATCGAGTACTATCGAAGCAGATATTCTGGCGCAATATAGACACAAAAATGTGCCTATCATATAGTCAGAGAACGTATGGGAAGCATTTCGACAAGTATCGATATCATTCGAGAATCCATTAGAGAACGTATGAGAAGCATTGCGACAAACACCAGTATCATTTGAGAATCCATCTTGGAGATTTAATACAAAAGCATTTACTGAGACATACAATAGATATATATTTACTACTAAAAATTCCAGTCTGAGAAGCTCTAGCATATATATAGAAAGGGGCTATAAGATCAGTGTAGAGCACCCATTGACATTGGTTGAGCGTGTATAGTACTAACTTTGTGCGATATTCAGACAATCTCTACAGACTGTATAATTTTAATATGAGATCAAAGAAAATTTTACGATTTTCTCCTGTGGCCAAAAGACCACCATCAACAAGTTGCCTCAACTATAAAACCCCGTCCAAATAATATATGTGTATTATAAGTTTTAGTCTATTTTTGAAATCCTTCAATTCACCCGCATTCAGTTTTTCCATCAGTACATCTTAGTGTGGAAAATTTACTAAGTAACGGATTGGACGCGGATGTACATCTAAAATACACCATGTAAATAGATTAATCTGCCATATTTTATCAACTGCTCAGATCTACATATAGGACATCTTTTTATACTAAGGGCGGCGGTCGGAAGTTCTTAGAAGGTGGCAGTCACTTCATCCTCAGTACTTACGTGGCACATAAGCGGGGTCTTTTTTTAGGTCAAGTTTTGGGGTCTTTCTAGCATTTTCGATTAACAAGTTGAGTATTATGAAGTTGATGTCACTTTGTGATCTGACAAGCCTAAGCTTTTGAGCCTCAAGCTTGTGCATTAATCCGCAATACAATCTCAACATTCATATTATATCGTCTTCTTCAAGAATTGAATTTGATACTTAAGCATCACGACAAAAATATATCCAAGTATGAACTTTCGTCGATTATAGGTGAATTGGGTGAGGACTTTGAGATATCAAGTCTGATGCAAGAAGAGTTATCGATTCCTATGTCCTAGGAAGATCTATCAGTTGTCCATAAGTTGAATGAAGACCAACCTATGGCGTATGATACAATCATGGGAGCAATTGAGCAAAAAGAAAGCAAGGTCTTCCTCATAGATGGTCCGGGAGGTACTGAGAAAACATTTTTGTATCGTGATGTTTTGGCAACTGTTAGGAAAAATGGTGGTATTTCCATGACAACCGCCACGTCGGGAATTGCTTCTACTATACTACCTGGTAGGAGAACTGCACATTTAAGTTTTAAGCTTCCAGTGACACTGACATTAACATCAACGTCTCGTATGACTATATAATATGATGAAGTTAAAATTTTGAGGCATGCTACTGTGCTTATGTGGGATGAAGCTACAATGGTGCATCGCTATTCTTTGGAGGCATTTGTTCGAACAATAAGACACATAAAAAAGAGCAATAAACCATTTGGTGGCAAGCTTCTTATCATGGGAGGTGATTTCTCCGAGGTCCTACCGGTGATCCCACGAAATACAAGGGGAAAAGCATTTGATGCATGTATTAGCTAGTAGGTATATTTTAAACATAAACATAGTTTTACATTACAAAATATGCCTTGGTAAGGAGACACTTTTGGATTTTTTACCCCTGAACCCTCAGTACTTCTTTGGTTTTCAAATCTCTGACCATGCACCCCAAACCATATTTATTTATTTTTCTTATTACCTCAAACAATTATCTATGTATTTTTATTATAATAAACATTAATCCTCGACTTACATTACTAAATCTTTTTCCATATCTATCTTGTACAAAACACGCCATTTATTTTGCTTCAATATACTGTCAATACAGGCATTAATAATGAGCTTCATCCAAAATATGTTTATCATTGTAGATTATATAAGTATATCATTTTTCAAATGGAAGTCAACTTTAAATTTTAGTTTTAGATATCTTTGGAATAATGCAATCACATAACATTCTTTACAAATCACATTTGTGGGAGAAAGTGCATGTTTTGCATCTAAAGAAGAATATGCGTGCAACTGAGAATGCATCTTATTATGAGTTTTTGATGCATGTTGGTGATGAGGATGAACCTTGAGTTGCTAGTGAGATGATAAAGGTTCCATAAGAGATGTTCATACCATGGGTTAGTGATGATTCAATGTCTCAGCTTATAGATGTAACATTTCCAAACTTGATGGAGAATGCAAGAGATAGAAACTACATAGTCAACAGGGAACTGATCAAACGAGTACGTCGAGAAGATTAATGGACGAGTAATTAGCATCTTTCCTGGGAAAGAGGTAATATTTTACTCATTTGATTCTGTTGACGATGATACTCACAATCTTTACCAACAAGAATACCTGAAAGATATTGCTCTAGGTAGTTTACCATCACACATCTTGAAATTGAAACTCGGTGCATCCATTATATTATTGAAAAGTGTAGATGCAAAAAACGGTTTATTTACGATACCAGATTAATAATCAAAGAGTTTTTCCCGAATTATGTAAATACTTTAATTATTAGTGGGAATTTTAATAGGTTCACAAGCTTTCATTCACAGGATGCCACTGGAGCCACATGAGAATCTGAAACTACCACATAAATTTGTACACAAACAATTTTCGATCCGCTTGTTTTTCGTACAGTCAACAAGGCACAAGGGAAAACGATCGAAAATACTTGTATTTTTTTCCCTGAACATGTATTCAGCCTTGGTCAACTGTACGTTGCTCTTTCAAGAGGAGTTTCAAGTAGCAACATGAAGGGTATTATTAACTAAAGGCATTTTTAAATATAAAAGGGGAACATTTATGAAAAATGTTGTATATAAAGAAGTCTTTTTGTCTTAAGAAAATACATGTTACTAATATATCATGTAAAACAATCTATATAAATATGTATTTTTGATGTGAATGGATATTTATGATGGAAAAACTATTAAATGAAAAGCTTTAATTGAAAAGTTAATGAATAAAAAGTTTGATTTTAGTTGGAGTGGAGTGGCAGGCGCATCGCGCGTCTAGACTAGTATATATAGAGAGAGGCTATAATATTAGTGTAGAGCACCAATTGACATTGGTTGAGCATATGTAGTACTAATTCTTCGCGATATTCAAACTATTTGTACAAACTGTATAATTCTATTGTTGGACCAAAGAAAATTTTACGATTTTCTCCCGTGGCCAAAAAACCACCATCAACAAGTTGCCTCAACTACAAAACCTCGTCCAGATAAAAAAATATATATGCGTTATAACTCTTAGTCTATTTTTAAAATCTGTCAATTCATCCACATTTAGTCCGTCCATTCGTCCATTTAAGTGTGGTAAATTTATCGAATAACGGATTGGACGCGGATGTACATCTAATATCCGCCATATAAATGGATTAATCCACTATATTTTATCCACTGCTCAGCTCTACATGTAGGACGTTCATGGGAGGTGGCAGTCGCTTCATCCTCAGTATTGCGTGGCACATAAGCGGGGTCTTTTCCTGGGGTCAAGTTTTGGGGTCTTTCTAGCATTTTCGATTAACGAGTATTATGAAGTTGATGTCACTTTGTGATCTGACAAGCCCAAGCTTTTGGGCCTCAAGCTTGTGCATTAATCACGCGTTATACGACGGCATATGAGTACCAAAAATTGCAGTGCTACACGCCTGCGCATCACAGATTCGCGCTAACATCAAAATTTCTAACAGACACGTTTATACCTACCACTACCACCTTCTGAAAACCCTACCTAAACCCTACAATGAAGAACAGAAATGTCCTAATCAAATTAAAAATGACTAAACAAATCAAAAGAAAAGCAATGCTGTGAAACCCACGGTGACTAATTTTAGTGGTAAATAGTTAGTGAGAAAGACTGACTATTCCTGATGAATTCATTTAAAGCTTCCAACTACTTCTTGAAAATACCTTTTTTTTATACTAAAAATACCATCTTTCATTATCATCATCTTCTTCGTTATCTATGTACAATTAAAGAATCTTCATTTTCACTGCCTGATAGACCAAAGCTAGGGTTTCAATTCATTGACCATCACCATCGAAGAAGAAGAAGAATTCCTAGTTTTTTCGTAACTCGTTCTTCACGTTCGTATTCATGTACACTCTGTAACTTTTCTTTTCTTTTTCAATTTAATCAAAATTTGTGCTTGAAATTGTTGAATTTCAATGAAAATTTGGATTTTTAATTTGTGGGGGCTCCTTATTTTCAGCTGCATTTGTGTTTTTTGATTGAATTTTGTTAATTTTGTGGTTTTGATTGTGGTGAAAAATTAATCGCAAGGAATTGTAAATTGTGAATTTTCTAGTTTGCAAATTGTTATCATACTGAATTTGGTTACATAACCAATTGCGGTTGTCTCATTTCAACAGCATCATCATCATCTAGTACATTCATGGAGGTGGCAAAAGCAGCTATTAGGAAGGGATCTGCTGCAGCAGATAAAATTGCCATAAGAGCTGAAGGAAATAACTATTGTAATTTTCAACTCGTCAGTACTGCTGTGAAGATATGCAATGACATTTTGAGAAATGTTAGTCAAACATTTTCTTTTGTTGTTTGTTATTGTAACTTTACATGAATGAACTTACAAGTTGTGTGTATGCCATGTTTTTTAGCAATTTTGTATTTAATGCAAGTAAAATGTTTTCACCATGACTTGTTGACGGTGGATCACCTGCGTCTTTTGATGCTACATTTGAAATTTGGAGGGCTTATTTTTTTTCTTTCCTTTTATATAAATTCTTGTACAGGCGCCAGAAGCAATGAAAGATGCGGGAAATCTTGGTGGAGCTCGAGTAGGAATAGTGGCTAAGCCATCAGCTGAATTTGTTGCTGGGTTGCTTGGGACTTGGCTTGCTGGTGGATGTGCAGTTCCACTTGCACTCAGCTATCCAGAAGCTGAGCTTTCTTATGTCATGAACGACGCGGTTTGTTGCATTTCCTTCCTTTTTCTTCCTACCTTTTGGCTTGCACTAGCGCTACTTGGAGATTGCCATCCTGATTTCACTATTTTGTTTGTCCTTAAGATATTCAACACGTCTGATTGAAGTACTAGTATATTCTGCATCCCTTTCTTCAGTGCTGTGATACCCTGCACGAGATCATTTATGTAGAAACGTGCAACAATTCTTTTGTAGGATGTTTCCATGATCTTAAGCTCAAAAGATCATCAAGTTCTTATGGAGAGTATTGCTGCCAAATGTTCTGCTCATTTTTCCGTCGTTCCTTCAGTTCCCAGTTTTATATCAACGGCAAGTACAGATGATAATTCACAAAACTTACAAGTGGATGAAATTAAAACCTCGAAAGAGGCGCAAGGTGATCTCTATATCCGTGCAATTTGTACTTGTAATAACAAAAGAATGTTCGAAATTCAATTAAATGAATAAGAAAACTTAGTTGAACATGGTTTTGATGCTGCAGGAGATGACATTGCATTGATTTTATATACCAGCGGTACAACAGGCAAACCAAAAGGGGTGGTTCACACACACAAGGGAATTCTGGCACAGGTACTTGCTTAATACCATATGCAACACTATATTACAATATGGATTCACTACCTGTGAAGTAAAAATGCCATTATTCTACTTGATCTCGTATGGGCTTGTGCTTTGGTGATAACATTTTTTATTTATATTTGCCTTAATTGCAGGTCCAGATGTTGATAGAGGCCTGGGAGTATTCATCTGCGGATCGAATGTTAAATTGCCTACCCCTACACCATATCCTTTGGGTAGCATATGTCTACATACTATTGCAGTGAAGCTCTGTTCATTGTGGATTTGTAGGTTCAGCTTTAAAACTATATTTCTTTCAAAATTTTCATGGGCTGTTATTTTTGACTTGTAAGTGAGGGTTTTCCTAGGCTCTTTACGTTGATGCTATATATACTTTATCAAAGTTTTTTGCTATGTGTGCCTTAACTTGTACTTTTACATGTTCATGGGCTTTTTAATGCCTTGTTTGCTCCTCTTTATGCCGGTGCAGTGGTAACGTCCTATTACTTGCCTTGTCCTTAATTTTCAGAGACATTAATTAATTGGTTTTTTGTTACGAAAGCTCTTTCCAACAATTACAGAACAGTCCTGGAAAACCTTATAGGTTGTGCTATAATCTATTTATTTGTCACTTTGTCCCATTGAAGGTTGAGTTCATGCCAAAATTTAGTGTGAGTGGAATCTGGCAGAGATGGCGCGAATCATATCCAGAAAATGGAACTAAGTTGGATGACGCTATTACGGTGTTTACAGGAGTAAGTCAGATTCTTAAAGCTAGACGTATTGTTCTTTTTAATCCATATATTTACTTTATTGGTCAGGTCTTACATTACATGAACCATTTTTCCTCTAAATTTCATTGTGGTACTTGTAGTTGCATATTTTGGGCCATTGCCTTTGTGTGTACGAGCCGAATTGTACCATTTAATTATAAAATCTCCCTCTTCAAGAAAAATTAATCAAGTTCTGCCCGTTGTGGGCAACCATTAGTTATATACTATGCAATATTTGTTTTCAAGAAGCACATAATGAGGCTACAAACTGCTAACTATAACTTTGTGGGAAATTTGTTCCCAATAAAGTGATAATCTGAAGAGTGTTTGTATACTTAGGTTCCAACAATGTATACTAGATTTTTACAAGGATACGAAACGATGGATCCAGAATTACAAGCTATTTCAGCCTCAGCTGCACGCCAGTTGCGTCTTATGGTAATTAATTTTATTCTCGTCTTTGTCTTGTCTACACTATGTTTCTATGGTTGGTCAATCCATAATACGGTTTTGGTTGCTATAGGTGAACCATGGATATATTTTTTGTCAAGCAATATAATTATTGTGCCATTAAAAGGAAAAAAGAAAACCATCCTAGCTTTAGAAGTTATAAGAAGACCATGTTTGGAAAATAAGATTCATAAGAAGATGATCCAATATAAGTTGTACACTTGTACTTTTACCGTAAATTTCATGCTCGAGAAGAAATTGTTAGTCAGTATTTAGAAAAGGCAGCGTTGTTATAGGGGCAGCAAACAATCCTTTGATTTGAACTTAAATTTTCTCAATTGTTACAGAAACTTATTCTGTTACTTGTTTTATCATACTGAACTTTTTGCTACTTGAACTGAGCCTCTTCAAATTCTCTGATTCGTATACTTTCTTGTTACCGAAGTGAATTATTACATGCTTTGTCACTGACTTTTACAATTTCTTCTACAGATGTGTGGTTCCTCTGCACTTCCTTATCCCATTATGAAGCAGTGGGAAAGCATAACCGGCCATCGGCTTTTAGAACGTTATGGCATGACTGAGGTCTGTGATTATGCCCTTGGCTATTTTGTTCCTCATTTATGTAATATATTCTTCTAATAGTTGTCATTGACATGATTTTCAGTTTGTTATGGCACTTTCAAATCCCTTGAAAGGTTTGAGAAAGGGAGGAACTGTTGGAAAGCCACTACCTGGCGTGGAGGTTCGTATGGTTCCAAGAAACTGACAAGAATGTGAAATAATTATGTGCCTAGTATGTAATATCAGTTGCGGAATTTTACAGGCTAAAATTCTTTTAGATGATGGCTCTGGACGTGATACAAACGGAGTAGGTGAGCTTTGTATTAGAAGTCCTTCACAGTTTAAGGAATACTGGAAGAGACCAGAGGTACTAATTGCTTCTAAGATATGTTTCTCAAGTCAAGATATTTTTCTTCTTAAATCTGATGAAAGATAAAATGTCCTTTTAGCTGCTGACATGATCATACTTAATCATCTTAGGTGACAAAGGAATCTTTTTTTGATGGTGGGTTCTTTCTGACTGGGGACACAGTTAAAGTTGACGAAGATGGATACTACGTAATTTTGGGACGTAAGATACCTTCATCTCTATATAACTGCTGCCCATTTTTACCATATTGTGGTTATCATCTGATTCTTACAGCCATCATCTCTATGTTCCTTATATGTTGAAAAATAAACTTGGTTTGTGCTAATCAGCTCAAGTTACAACTGTAATGTGTAATTATGGTGTCTAGTGCCTATAATAACATATAATTGGTAGAAATAAAAGAGAAAGAAATATCTAGATTCAGCTAGAAGTCGAATAGAATACTCTAGTTTAGTCTGGTTAGATGCAGACAAATCTTGAATTTGAGATGGTCAGTGGTAGTGAAGCTCTCGATGTTGGAAATGAGTTTTGGGTTAACAGGCTAAATGGTTTAAACATGTTTAGGAAATTGGAATTTTATTACACAACTTTGGTTGTATGCAACTCTCAATACGTTTTGCTCTATTTCTCGCAGATTTTTGCTCGTACAAGACTCACTTGTTTTTTCACACTCAACTACTCACTTAACAAGACTTGTTTTTCTCACTCAAGTTACTCACTTGATAAAGCTATGTTTCTCAGAGTTCTTTAAATAATTCTACTATTGACTAGATAAAGCTAGTTAGGTCTAGATAATTCCAGACTAGTATGAAGTATGAACACAAATCAAGTTCAGTGTTCAACATCTTCCCTTAAACTTGATTTGCCGATAACTCCAAGTATTTCACGCAACTTGATAAAGACGTCGTGTTTCAGCGGTTTTGTGAAGATATCCGCAACTTGGTCTTGAGACTTCGTGTATTTCAGTTGTATATACATTCTCCGTATAAAAGGTACGCTTGATTTCGGTCTATTTTACTATATAGTGATAGCGATTGGGCCGGAGATTTGGATGAAAGGAAAAGTACTGCTGGATGCGTAATTTTTCCTCGGAGATACGGCTTCACATGGAGTTCAAAGAAGCAACTGATTGTTACCTCTCCACCTGTGAAATACTTGGAGTTATTGGCAAATCAAGTTTAGGGAGAATGTTGAAAGGTAAACTTGATTTGTGTTCCTACTAGTCTAGAATTATCTAGACATATCTAGCTTTATCCAGAGAACTCTAGGTTAGTCTAGCTAGATAAGAAATCTAGAGATTTTGTAGTCGGTTGTACTATGCCAAGATATAGTCAAAGGCGGTACCTTAATCTAAAAGATGTGTTAGTATCTAGAGTTTTCTGATCGGTTAAAACTCCCTGCAGGGCAGTTGAGATAGCTAAATAAGTTGTAATTGAGAGAAACATGGAAGTCTTGTGTAAGTGAGTAATGAGAAGAGGGTGTAAGTGAGTAATCGAGAGCATCAAGTGAGTGAGTTGTGTAAGGAAGAGTGGTCTGTCATCTGTGTATGACCAATGTTTTAAGAGATATAAAACTTGTTCTTTTATCCTAAGTCTAAGGGTTCATTCTTTAAACCCCTATTGAGAGTTTCAGTGTTTATAAACCCTTACCGATTTCCAACAGTAGAGGCATGCCATCTTGAAAATTCTAGGAAGTTCATCTTTGAGGTTTATTAGGCCAGCCCGTTGATCAATAAGAATTTCATTAGCTCTTATGCTGCATTGGCAGGTACAAATGCGGATATTATGAAGGTCGGTGGGTATAAGTTATCTGCATTAGAAATTGAAGCAGTAATTTTAGAGGTAAGTTTCATTCTTTTTCTTTTTACTTCTGCCGGTAAGAATTGCAATATGGTTCTTAGTGGAACTCATCGTTTTTACTGCACACAACAGCATCCCGTCGTGTCAGAGTGTTGTGTACTAGGTTTACCAGATAAAGACTATGGAGAAGCTGTCACTGCAATTATCGTACCTGAGGCAGATGCAAAGCAAAGAAGAATGGAAGAGTTCAAACCAGCTGTCTGCTTAGAAGAACTACAGATGTGGGCTAAGGATAAACTTGCTCCATATAAGGTTTGTGTTTCTTATTCTGAAACTCAGTACCCTGAAATAGAGTTTTCTTGACACGTTATCTTAGCTAATCAAAAATTTCATTCCCAGATACCAACGAGGTTGATATTGTGGGATTCACTTCCTCGTAATGCCATGGGAAAGGTGAAAATTTTCTTTCTAGTAAATTGTTCTGTCGTTCTGTTATGGCACGTTAATATCGAGCAATTAAGGTGTTGTTTCCTATTTCATTTCAGGTGAACAAGAAGGAGCTGAAAAACAAGCTCGATTGCTGAAATATGAAGTAGAACTAATGCAACAGCTATTAGGACTCACGAAATGAGACCTCGAGTTTGAAGGTTGCTTGCTACCCTAGTAACTACATAGTCTACATTTACTAAATCCAAATCTCCTATTCATCAATTTGGGGAATAAGATTAGGTTTCTTTGCATCTAATTTCACCAATAATAAACGGATCTGCTTCCATTCAGTTTTAGTAAAGTATCTCATTACCTCCACTGGAATTTATTTTAGGTATTACAGGGTTATATTTTTCTCATATTCTGTTTAGCCCGATTCAAAGGAATTTTGTACAGATTAACTCAACCTGGATATGGACCAAAGGCTGGCTAACACGAAAAATGACATAAAACAAAAGAAATTGTCTAAATCTGCAACCAAAAGAAACCATAAGTTGAGAGAATTCGTTTTTGGATCGTCTATAATGGCTATTTTGGCAAAGAAGTTTGCTGAGAAGTTTACTTCTGTCTGAACATGATTAAGTTCTAGGTAGTGGAACTTTTCCTTACAGCACCCATCTTGCTTGAAGAATCGGAGAAGACAATTGTTTTTAACTGCTTGAATTCTTGAATTGAGTTGTCCCGGCATAAAGCTTTTATTTCGTCTAGCAATAGTATGATTTTTCTTTCACCATTTGAGATATAAGGTAAAGTTTGATAAGGTCCTTCGCTCCAAAAAAAGGAACTTAATTATATATAATTAAAAAAGAAATGATCAAAAATGAAAAAGATGATATTACCTCCGTTTCAGGAAAAAGGTTACTATCACTTTTTTAAATTGGTCTATTTTTAGGCTAAAATGAAAAAGTGATAGTAACATTTTTTCAGAAACGGAGGGAGTACAAGTTTTAAATTATTGCAAGCTTACCATGCCGGCTAGTATATGATTGGGAAGTCGTTGCCCTACTAACTATATTCTACCATCAGTAATAACTATAAGTATTTGTGTTTTGCTGATTTGGTGTCTGGATCTGACTCGACGCGAGTTAGATGTCAGACCATTTACTTTTTAATTTAAATCAGATTTGACTTGTTATCCGATTATACCTAATCCTTAATTTGGATCCGTTTGAGTCAGAGAATAAAAGGTCTCTCACCTATGAAACCAAGCCACTAATTCACATATATTTCATTTAATTTAAAAAACTAACACATAAAGTCAGATCTAGATGAATTATGTAATTTCTATGAGGAAAAAAAAATATAATACTATAGTCATTTTATCATCTATATCGATATGGAGACTTCACTGTTTACCATTTTGTTTTTTGTTTCGAAAATTCTTCGTAGACCGCACAAATGAACCACACAACAACCGCCTCTTCATATCTCCTTAGATGATGGGGCACACAACAGCCGCCTCCTCATATCTCTTTAGATGATGGGCCCAAAAGGGCCTGTTAATATTAAAGGGTCAGAGCCACCCTCATGTGAAGGGCGGGTTCTGTGTGGTTTAGTTGTGCGGTCTGTTTAGAATTCCTCTTCTTGTTTCCACATTTCAGTTCATGTAGAACGATGAAAAAAGAAGAAGAAGATGATGATGCTGATACAGTACCAATCGAGTATGCAAAGCACTTGTTAGAAACTCTAGCTAAGGGTCAATATGCTATGGACTTGTTAAGAAGTCTCCCTAAGGGGTATAAAACTAGCGAGATCGAAACTCAAGCCATTCAAAATCTCCACTCTATTTGTGTCCGGAAAGGCTTAATCCGTTGCAATTTCACAGTGCCCCAGAACTTATCTGTAAATAAACATCTCAATCTTGTTCTTCTTGTTCTTGGTTAAAAATGACTCTGATGATTGCTTTGTTTTTGATATGTAGGATAGAGATGGGAACTGGCATGTAGGAGCAATTGCAACCCTTATTGACTTGGTTGGTGCTTGTGCTGTATATACTTCCTTTGGTAACCTCAATGTTACTGTTGATTTCAATGTTTCTTACTTCTCCACTGCAAAAATTCAGGTATGTATGTATGTCTTCTAATTACTCTTTACTCCAGTGTTCTTGGAACTGATTTTTTTGAATTTGAAATGGATGGTGGATAGGAAGAAGTAGAGATTGAGGCTAAAGTATTGGGACATGAGGGGAATCTTTCTTCAGTGATGGTGATGATAAAAAAGGAAGAAAATGGTGATTTGGTAGCTATTGGTAGACTATGGAAGTCTGCATTTGATCTCAATCTTAAAAGCAAGATATAATAACCGTAATCAATCAGTAGTTACTGATCACAAGATATAACTAAGAAATCTGCATTTCATCTCAATCTTTGGATGGATCTTAGTTTTTGTTCTTGCATCTGCTGGTTTTAAAATACTCCGTTTTTTTCAACCTACCATTGACTTTGATCCAGCGTTGTTGACTTTATTTTTGACTTTAAAGTCTATCTAATTGGTCGATCGAAGAGACACTTTTCTTTTTCTTTAATATAAATGTAATGAGAAAAATTTCCTTAATGGTATGTCCATCGAAGGAAGACCATTTTTTCTCAAATGTAAAGAGAAAATCTCATTAATATGCCAGAAGTATATTATGTTTCTCTTCGTATTCTTATCCATAACGAAAGATGGAGGAGTATTAAATCAGACTCCGGACATTTTAAATTTCCCGGTGTATTTTGTTAGTGTATCTGTTGGTTTATTACATTTCTTAATAATTTGCTTATATTCTCAGGCATTAACATTTATTTAAATAGAAGTTAATATCTTTAATAATATTATGGTTCTGCCATTAAAGCGTGGAATAATCTCCATTGATCGCACATATAACACTTGTAGAGTCTGCTTCAATGGCTATATGTTGCAGCTTAAGAGAAATAGCCCATAAGACTTGCCTCCAGATTGCCTGACACTCCGCATTCTCAACACTAATTCCATTATATTTATAAATGTACCTTGAGTATTGATGTTCACCTGCAAACTTTTGAATGATTAGTCAAATACAATGCCTTAAACTTAATTTAAATGAAGCATCATAGTTAATAGTAATAAAAGGATTAGGAGGTGAAATCTATTTTTGATTTCTACAAAGTTTTTTTTTTCACTCTGATAAATGTATATGTTGGAATGAATAACCAAATTGTAGACATTTTGTATCATCCAAACTGCACAAGCCGCAAGATATATGTGTATCCAATCTTGGAGAGGTAATAAACCAACTCTTAACCCAATTGCTGACATCACAATAGGGATTAAAGAACTGTTGTTGTCGGGGACAGATGAGAAAACTGCTCTGGTGAAATGACAGGCCATAAACAGATGTTTAGTAGCAGAGATGACCCAAGATTAGGCCATAAACTTTTTTTAGAACGAATTACATAATTAGTGGACAACTGTATTTCACTTATAGAATACTAGATGGATAAACAAATAAAGATTTAAACAAAACAAATAGGGTCTGAGTTTGCTATAAAAATCTTCAAAGTTTTTTAATATTCTAAATTCTAATTTTATCAAGTGTCTGACTAACTCAAATCTTCATTCAGATTGAGTATATTTAATATGTATAAGCTAATGGATTTTGTAAATTTCAATCAACTAATACAAACTTGTATGAGCTAAAATATATACAAATAGTGGGCTAAAACAAAAATAAGCCTAATATATATACACACAAAGATATTATAGGTCAAACTAAAGGAAGAGTTGGAGCCTCAGTTAACCCCTTCATATGTTCGTCTCTGCTCTTCATAAAACTTGTATATAGTCTTACTCAATGAGATATAGGAGTGTCCTTACCGGTATCACCTTCATTCTGCTGCAATCATTAGAGACCTGAAATGATTAGAAAATTAAAATAATTATGTATTTATCAAAATTAAAATCTCATCATCAATCAAGCACACATTTTAAGAAGTATTGTAATAAATTTTTTACTACGATATTTATTATTTTTGTAGATTTGACTTTATGTCTCCTTTATGTTTTTTTTTGTTTTTTTATTAATAAACTTGTTGGTTAAAAAATTAAAAATCGTAGATTATAAAAACTTATTTAAAAACGGTAAAAACATCGCAGATTAAATCCCGTAGTATATCCCAACAGATACATAGGTGAAAGTGGGACTGATCCTAAACCCGTCCCTTATTAAAACACGGTTAGACAGGGGTCTTATCAAACTGTATCTGTCGGAACACACCAGGGGATTTAACCCGCAGTGTGTAGCAGTTCCGAAACTTGTTAGCAATCAACCTCGTAGATGCAAACAAATTTAATACGGAGTAGTTTAATTTTAAGAGCAAATATTTTGTTTACAACGAGGGGAACTTTTGCTCATGAACTATCGAATGAGCAATTATTGGGTAACATTCGGCGGTCGCAGACTCGCAGTCTAACAGGGTGGGAGCGGCAAGTCATTTGTCCTATATTTCATCTGGTCAATGCATATTGACCTTGGTCCATTAATATTATCTCCAAATAATGTCACCCTCTTCTTTTCTTACCCAATGAAACCAAACCAAATTCCCTGTAACAATGGCACTGGTGGTTACACCACCATCACCACCATCACACCACCTGTTCCACGCCGCTTCTACAACTACACGTTTTCCAATCCACCATCACCACAGACAGTTACTAAACCTCCTGGAAAATTGTAAGAACATGTCACATCTCAAACAAATTCATGCTCAAGCTCTAAGAACAACAACACCTAATCATCCAGATACCCTTTACTTATACAGTAGAATTATGCATTTCTCTGCCTTTTCTGATCTTCATTACTCGTCTCGTCTTCTTCCTCAAATTCACCACACGAATTCATTCATTTGGAATACTCTTATAAGAGCTTATGCATGGAGTAACAACCTCAAAGACCAGTCTATTATACTCTATCACAGAATGCTGATTGAAGGTTGCGTTGCGCCGGATAAACACACGTTTCCGTTTGTTCTAAAGGCTTGCGCTTTCTTATCCGCTTTATCGGAAGGTAAACAGATTCATGGTTATATTCTGAAACTTGGATTTGTTTCAGATAAGTATGTCAATAACAGTTTGATTCATTTTTATGTGTCTGGTGGATGTTTGGATTTGTCTGTAAAAGTGTTCGAAGAAATGCCTGACAGAAATCTTGTTTCTTGGAATGCTATGATTGATGGGTTTGTTCAGTCTGGTGAGTTTGTTGCTGCTTTGAGAAAGTTTGTTGAAATGCAAGACTTGTTTGAACCCGATGGTTTTACGATGCAGAGTGTGGTGAGCGCCTGTGGTGGATTAGGAACTTTGTCTCTAGGAATGTGGGTTCATGCTTATATGTTGAGGAATTGTGACTCTTTTGTGAAGAATGATGTTTTGATGAACAATTCATTGGTGGATATGTATTGCAAATGTGGGTCTGTCGAAATGGCTCGTCAAGTTTTTGATCGAATGGATAAAAGAGATGTAACTTGCTGGAATTCAATGATTTTAGGATTTGCAATGCATGGGGAAATAAAAGATGCATTGGAAGCATTTAATTCCATGTGTGAGATGAAGAATATAATGCCAAATTCAATTACATTCGTTGGTGTTTTGAGTGCGTGTAATCACGGTGGAATGGTGTGTGAAGGGAAAAAGTATTTTGATTTGATGGTTGATGTTTACAAGATTGAACCTCGGTTAGAGCATTATGGATGCATGGTTGATCTTCTTGCTCGTAATGGACTTATCAATGAAGCTTTGGATTTGGTTTCAAGTATGCCTATAAAACCTGATGCAGTGATTTGGAGAAGTTTACTTGATGCTTGTTGCAAGAGAAATGTCGATATTGAACTAAGTGAAAGAGTCGCCAAACAAATTATTGCATCCAAAGAGGGTGTCTCCAGTGGTGTTTACATTCTCTTATCGAAAGTTTATGCTTCGGCGAACCGATGGGAAGAAGTTGGGCTAATTAGGAAGCTGATGAGTGAAAAAGGAATCATTAAAGAACCTGGTTGCAGTTCAATAGAGTTGGAAGGTGAATTTCATCGATTTCTTTCTGGTGATACATCACATCCTCATACCAAAGAGATTTACCAAACATTAGATGTTATAGAACAGAGATTACGAAATGTGGGTTATGTTCCTGACTTATCACAAGCAACAATGATTGATGAACTCGACGACAGAAAACAAAATACACTTTGTTTACATAGTGAGAGACTTGCCATTGCCTTTGGGCTACTTAAGTCAAGACCAGGAATACCAATTCGCATCTTTAAAAATCTTAGAGTTTGCAATGACTGTCATACAGTAACCAAACTAATCTCTAGATTATTCGATGTAGATATTGTTGTGAGAGATCGTGTACGATTCCATCATTTCAAAGATGGATTGTGTTCTTGCAAGGATTACTGGTAATACTCTTTTGTACAGTGGTTCATATCAAGGTTCTGGGCAGCAAAAAATCATATTATTCTGGGAAACGGTAAACCAAATTAGTTTCATGCAGTTCCAAAAGACCTGAATAAAGCGATATGCGCATTGATACTCTGGTGCAGTGGTGCCCTACTCCCAAACAAACACGCGAGTTTGTAAATCTCTAAAAATCCCAGATAGGCTGCTTACGCAGTTTTGCACAACCTCTATTATCTTTGCCTCTCAAAAACATGTTTACATTGCTCTTTCCTAGTGCTTTCAACGAAACAAAGCTGTTGATGTGTGATATGGGTATAAGAAATAAAACTTTATTGCCTGATTTATGTCTCACTCCATATTGAACGATTATAAAGAAATCTGGACCATTTTAGGATTCATATCTGCAACTCTTATATAGTTTGCATTAATTTTACAATAGCTAAACACTCAAAACGAAAATGTACTAACTTTAAACAAGACCAGAAACTAATTGTTTCTGTTTCATACAAGTGAACTCAAAATGACATTTTCATCTTGATCGCAATCTGCAATGGAAAACGGTTTCCGCGGAATCTGCAGCATTTCTAACTCTCCTTCTAACATTTCTACAACTTTGGTTATGGAAGGACGATCTATAGGCTTCAGTTGTATACACCATAGTGCAACTATGATAATTTTATTTGCTGTTTCATTTTCTTCTCCAGTAGCATCCTCCATTTTGATATTGTTTCCTTGGCCCAATTGGCTGCAAATCCATGATGGGAAATTTATTTGGCTTGAATTCTGCATTAAGTAAATGAAATATGGATTTCTTTCATTTGTCTTTTCGGATTACTCACTTCTAACAGCGGAGCTGCTCTACTAGCAGAAGCTGCGGACATGGGTGATGCAGATGCACAATATGAGTTGGGTCGCCATTTGAGAATTGAGGTTAGGCTCTACTGTTGCTTTGATGCAATGGCTATATTCCAACTTTTGATTTTATTTTCATCGATTGCCATTTCCTAGCAACTTTTTAGTGTAAATTTGCTGCTCTTGTGCGAATTAGAGAAAAGGCCATGTAGTTCGTCAGGGAGCATGGTTATAGTTAATAGTCTGAGCTGCACCTTTAAAATATCGCATAAAAAGAGATGTCATCACGTCTAGAACTGCTAATATTTGTTGCCCTTTTGGCTCTTTATTGTGCGGGAGTGCAAAATACCATCCAATGTTAGCATAACTCATATAAGTTAAGGCTTTTTTGTCATTGAAATTATGCAGATTTTCCACCAAGCACACTGTAATATCAAGGTAATGATGTTCACTCGGGTGAGAAACAGAAAGACATAACTTTCTAGAAAACACAAAACTTCAATTAGATTTTTGATATCTAAAATGCTGCATATAATTCATGATCAGTTAGATCAACACTTTCAAAATGGGTTTCAATTGATTCAATTCCGAAAGTTAAAACATCTGATTTCACTAACAAGATATTGGATCTGAAAATTGATTACATTCTTCAGAACATTGAAAAGACTAATACTTACATATATGAAACCCTAATCCCCAAACTGAAACCACTAAATCAAAAGATCCCCCAATTTCCCCAAATCTAAGAAAACAGAAACGCCGATTAAGAACTAGTAAACTTAGTAACAGCTTTAGTACCCTCAGAAACAGCATGTTTGGCCAATTCACCAGGAAGAACAAGACGAACAGCAGTCTGAATCTCACGAGAGGTAATAGTGGGTTTCTTGTTGTACCTTGCTAATTTCGACGATTCACCAGCAAGTTTCTCAAAGATATCATTAATGAAACTGTTCATGATTCCCATAGCTTTGCTTGAAATACCAATATCAGGATGAACTTGTTTTAAAACCTTGAAGATGTAAATCTTGTAAGTCTCAACTGATTTCTTTGATTTCTTCTTCTTCTTATCTGTTGATGAAGCATCTTTGCTTGGTAATTTCTTCTCAGCTCTGGGTTTCTTTTCTGCTGGTGCTTTTTCAGCGGGTTTCTTTTCTGCTGGTTTTTTCTCCGCGGGTTTCTTCTCTGCTTTCGGCGCCATTTGATCGGAAACTTGAACGAAACTGAAATTGGACGAAGAGATAGTAAAGGTGTTGTTGGTGTGAAGTTGGACGGAGATAGTTAGGTTATTTATATAGGGGCGTTGGTAGATTACGATTGGTGCACTTTGTTTCATACGGATCGACACCAATGGTAGTTTCAGAGGTTTATTCTCCCTTTATGAAAAAAAAAAGTTTTCATACGGATCGACAGCGCCTACGGTTGATCGTTGTAAAGGTAATGAAAGGCTAAGATTATTCAGAATTACTGAAAGGGGAAGGTCGTTTTACGCGGGATATTCAAAATTTTGGGGTAGGATAATTTCACCCAACGGGCCCCACTGGCTTTTCACTTGTTGGACCATATCCCTGGGACATTATCAGGACAATGTTTGTGGTATCTGTCGATACAGGTCTGTGTTCGTTGTATTGTATCTGTAATTTTTTTTTGGCATTGATCTAAGATCTTCAATTTGTATGTATTTCTGAGTATTAGTTTCGTATTTGTGCAGTATTCGGTATGTACCTGCCGATATATATGGATTTAGCTCGATGATGGTTGATGCAGAGTAGAATATACATACTCTCTCAGTTTTTTAAATATTAAGTTATTTTAAATCAGCACAATTTTTAAGATAAGAATAAAAGAGAAATATTTTTATGTTTTTTTCAATTATACCTTTGAAATAATATAAAAGTAAAATTTAGAAATGACATCTTTCAAACTATACCACGGATTTTTGAAACTTTATATTATTGCAAAGTATTTTAAAACACCTACGTAACGAATATAAGCACGATTATCAAATTATATATATATTTCTTATATGGATGATAATTAATTAAAAGGATAATTTTTTAAAAAAATTAAGTTTAAAACTAATAATAATTAATTAAAAGGATAATTTTAGAAATTCGTTTTTAAGCTTCAAACTTATATCTATAACTTTGTTATTGTCGGATTAAAACTTATATATTTAACTATGAATAAAACTTTTAGTTTTTAAATTTGTTAGTCAAATTCTGCAAAAAAATATTGGTAACGGTCGGCTTATATGGTTAAAAGTGCAGGTTTTGGG
The DNA here is from genome assembly GCA_023531435.1 of Papaver californicum. Lineage (NCBI taxonomy): Eukaryota > Viridiplantae > Streptophyta > Magnoliopsida > Ranunculales > Papaveraceae > Papaver > Papaver californicum. Next base: position 305,344 of record JAJJMC010027418.1, on the reverse strand, counting down.
CATGTTTTAACCTACAATCGGCTTATAGGAACATGTATATCGGCCGATTGTAAGGTCAAGCACTATGGTGAGGCATTTTACTTTGTTATAGCTTAATTATAGCCAAGCAAAAGAGAGGTCCAAAAAGTACTACTATAGGGGAAACCCATCACTTGGCCTAATGACACGGATATTGGGTTTTCGTCCAATTAGCGACATACGGATACTCAGCCACTACCATCTTCTGCTTTCTCTTATGGACCTTATGGATTACAAGAAATGAATTAGTATATCGACAAAAGCAATCAAATCCGGAAACCATTTGGCAAATAATGATAAAGCTCCAACAGGAATTCGCTTGGGCAAAACAAGTTCTTCCCCCTATCATTCCAGGTATCCCGCCTCTTTTAAACCCAAGGAGAACCATAAGAACAACAACGATAATTTTGGTAGGTTGGGACACCCCCGGAAGAAGACTTGATCAAAATAAACACTAACGGGGCAGCCAAAGGACATCCAGGATCGCTTATATGCAGAGACTCAGAAGCGAAAAGCATAATAGCAACGACCCAACCACTAGGACTAACATATACTCTAATAGCTGAGACATGGACCATGTTATTAGCTTCCAGAACAGCGACGAAAAGAAAATGGCAAAAAGTACAATTTGAATTGGATTCATAAAATCTTCTTTGATTCATAAACCGGGAAGATGAACCACCATAGTACATAGCGGGAATGATACTCGAGATTAAACAAATAGTTCAGCAAATTCCATATTGTACTATTAAACACATCTATAGGGAAGGCAACCAAGCGGCATACGGCCTAGCAAACTGAGCGACGGACGACACCTAAGCAGGAAATTTCTCGACAACAATCTTGTGAGACCTGACATTTTTGGATTCGGGATTTCGACCCGAACCCAAACCATAAATATTGGGTGTGGCAAATGTACAATATGGGGTGTACATTTCTTTGTTAAAATTAAAATTAATTATTATGTGCTTGGGGTGCTTATGTCTCAATTTGAGGTATAGTTAGTCAATTGGTTAGCGCATAGAACGGCAGGGATGTTCTTTAGTAGTTGTACATATTTTTTCTACATATCACGTGTGAGTAAGAGACCAAATCTTTTCTCCCTCTTGTATTCATGGCTAGGGATAAATATTCTTATTAGAATTTTTATTTTTTCTAAAAATACCTAAAAGCTAAAAACCTAGTCGTCCTTTACCTTTTCTTTTCTATAGTTTTTTTATTTTCATTTTTCACAGACAACAAAAGATCCTTCACTTTTCCTTCTCCCACAAAACAACAAGAATTAAAAAAGAAAATAAAAAAGCATATTATTAATTTTACTTGGGAAGTGTGTTGGTTTGATCAAAGTTTTGGATTTACTATTTTAAGAGCTTCTACAGTCATGAGTGGAGTAAAGAGTAAAACCAAAGAGGAAAACATTTTTTTTTTGTTATACTCCGTGTGAAACGCAACAGTGGAGACTTAAATTTTGATCAGGCGGAATCATAATTTACGTTTGGCGTTGAGCGCATATACAAGGATACGTCTGTTGGATGAGTATTGGATGGGCGTATGCTTAGTGGAACGCTTGCTTGGGGCGGCCTCTGGATGGACGTTCGGTGGGAGACGCAGCCAAGACGGGTAGACGCACGCGTAACAACACGCCCAAGTGACAGGCGTAAGTTTAGATGAACGCCTCATGGGGCGTTAGCTTATTAATGTGTCTGATTAGTTCTTCTGTGGGGCGTAAGGTTATGAATATGCCTGTTTGGTCTAAGCCAAATTAGTGGACTTCATAATTCAATATAAAATTAAACTTCTGACACAGTCTAAGCCAAATCAAATAATAAAATGGCTAGAACTACCTTATTATATATCTAAGTTTGTTTATGGACTTGGGGACTCGTGAGAAAATTATGCATGGCATACAAGATTTGTGTTCAGATAGTGTAAAACCATGATCAAAAGGAGCACACATAGGGGATTTATTGAGACATTGAGACGTTGTACGCTTGGCACCATCCAAAGTATTCCTGAGTAGCATTGCAACAATCATTGGACCAACACCTCCAGGAACCGGGGTTACCTATCCGGCTACCTTAGTTAACGCATGACGTAGGCGTAAATTTCGTTAACGCCGCAGCAAGCGCACGCGAAGTGTGCATCCAATGGGGCGTGCGCTTATGTGAACGCCTACATAAGGCGTACCTTTAGTTAACGCCTACGTCGGGCGTAATTTTCGTTAACGTCGATCACCAAGCGCACGCCAAGTGTACATCCAATGGAGCGTGCTCTTTTATGTGAACGCCTACACAGGCGTTATTATGGGTTGCGTCTGATTCATGAGATACACTGCTACCTTCATGTCTGGCACGAGACGCACACAAACTTCACACCTGTCACGAAACGCACTTCTACCTACACGCTCCACCAAATTCTATTTTGGTCTAACTTTCGGATCACTTATAACCCAAACAATAAAAAATTCTGGACTTTAACCTAAATATAGTCCCCATTATAACTAATGTTGGACAGATCAAAAAGTAAATTTGGATTTGGTCTAAATTTTATTCGCCCACGGTAGATGCTCTGACGTAGGGATTTCTAAAACATATTCTAGCTTCTTCTTTTTTTACTATTATCCCTCCTAAATTGATTTGGTTCACCTATTATACAATTTTGTTTGTCATTTACACTTTATTACTTTCTGATAAGTATTGACATGGGATCCGTGTCTAGATGACATAAAATTTTAGGAAACACTGACTTGATCATTGAACTCGGTGTGAATACACCTTACTTGTTTGTTGTTGTTTTTTTCTATCATTCGTAACAAAAATGAGAAGAAAGGAAATTATCGGATTTTTCTCTTACTTATTCACTCCTCTACCTTTTTGTTTTTGTTTTTGTCTTGACCTACCTACCAATACACCTATTCTTCTATCTATCCATTGATTTGATCCTTTTTCTCTCATCTGATTTTTACTTAAGAAAAACAAAACAAAAATTATTTAATCAATATGAAAACCATTTTGTACTTACGAAACCAAGAGAACAATTTGTATCTCACATGATTTTTACACTATGAACCTTTGATGAAAACCTCTGTTCTTGTTACCAAATGACTGAATACAGTAGCTCCGTTTTACGGTAGCTCCGTTTTACGGTTAATTTTATCTATTTTGACATGTGATTTGCAATTTTTGGACTGTGAGAAGAATTTTTCTCTTCTTTCATATTATTATTATCAAATCCCACTCATTGTCCTTCTTTTAGTCAGTTGTTGACGATTCAACTTAACCACTATTTTATTTGACCTTTAAATTCTTGGAAACAAAAGTAAAAATATAATTAAAATTTTAGTCTTTGTCTTGGCTTCCACGTGAGCCACTGATTTTACGACTTTTCATTGAATTTTTAGTCCCTTGGATACTATTAGGGCAACTGTAACGGTGCGACTACCCTATCGACTAAAAATCAAATTTTGTTTGGTCTTTGGCTTAAAAACTACAACGGTAGGGGAGTAAATTTTACTCGCACGCTCTTCTTGGTAGCCGTATGATACAGGGCGTTCTCTTAGTGGGCCGAATATAACACGGACGGTTAGCTATCCTAATGTATGTTGTATTGTCGTTCACTTAGAAGAGCGTGGAACTATACGCTCATCCGAATGAGCGCCAAATATAATGCGCTCAGTTAACAATACGTATGATTGAGCGTCTAGTTGGGTGACCGTATTACGAGAGACGGCTTCATAGAAGGTCTAATAATTGTTGCATCTAGTTGGGTGGCCATATCACGAGATACGTTGTCGATGAAAGACGCTTATCTATGAAACGGCCACCCAGTTGACCGTTTTAATGTTTTGGCAGTTGCTCTAAGTGAGCGTATACAACTTGGTAGTGCACCTAAGTGACTGTATGGAATCACGGCGAGTTAGGAGACCGATTCACCATGGAGCGGCTCACTAAGGAACCGTGCGACACAGGGGTGGCTTGGTAATTGACCGTCTGGTAGGTTTCACTATTTATAGTTATGTCTGGTAAAATTTTCTCAACGGTTCTCAGAATCGCAGGCGGCTCACTAAGGGACCGTATGGAATCCATACGGTTTCTTAAGGGACCGTCTGAACCGCCTGCTCCACAACGGTAATAAATATGAACTCAGGCGGCCAGTTAGTAGACCGTATGGATATAAGGTGGCTTCCTAAGAGACCGTATGGTTGTATTGTGGTTTCTAGTAAGGCCGTATGAATCAGGCGGTTCCCTAAATAAACGTATACATCCCATACGGTTTCCAGGAAAAACGTATATGGGTAGGAGTTCTTCTATCACACCGTATGTTTTGGACGACATTCTATAGAAGCGCGGAAGTGTGAAGCGTCGAGCCAGAACACCGTGTAGTGAAGCACTACTGTAATATTTCGTATCTTCAAGGGGCGTTGTTGCAGCTAACCGTATTATGAGGCGTATACTTAGCTGAGTGTAATACCAGAAGCTTCTCTAGGGATACTTCTGATATAAATACGTTTCTCTAGCTGAACGTATTCGGCATACGCTATCTCACATGGCCATGTGAGTATACTTAGAATTCAGAGAGAATTCACTCCAATACTGTAACAAATCTGGAATAAAACACAAATATGTTCTCCCATTGCGGCTGCAAACTGGCGAGTAAAGAGAAAATTTTCTCTTTTCTCTTTACTCTACTCGCCCGTTGCAGTTGCTCTTATAGACCTCAAATTTCTCCCTAGTATTTTTACGTTCTTTTAATTAATTTACTAGTAGTCTCTTGATGTCAGATGTAAAGTGCATTTATCCAACTTCATTCAAATTCAATTTAATAAGCCATCTAATCTTCCCTTTTGATTGTTTTTTCGTGTTAAATTGTTTTACAAGCCTAAGTCTTGGTAGCATATATGTTTTAACATTTTGATGCATTGTAATTTTTTCCTGTATTATTGGTTCTAATCAGCATACATCAAGTATTACCATAAATTTTAAAATGTATTTTTTGAGAATACTAAATTCTACTATAAACGTGTTAAAATTTTAACGTAAGAGTATTAGATTATGATGAAATAAGGTGTACTAAATTAAGACCCAATAGACGATTTCATATCCCAACGAAGATCGACAACGGAGATAAAGTTAGACAGCTTTTGATCAAGACGTGACAGGTAGAACAGAACTGACACATTTACCGTATGACAGACACGTCTCAATGATGCAAGCTGCAATACAAAAGATTGAAAGCATGACACAAAAGAGTCAAAGCATGACACATCGCTCCCAGTAGCCACGTGCCGAACATGCAATAACATGGAAAAGATGGTACAATCCACAATTCTATACGACCGCACAATATTCATGAAAAGCTCGTGTGGAATAACCTAATTTGATAGAACAAAAAACAAGACCGCAGCAAGGATGCGATCCACCCAGCATAAAATCAAATAATACAAGAGAGGATCGCATCATACCCTACGGAATATACAAAAAAACATGCGTGACAAGCCTCATACTATGATATAGATAAGATCAAATAGCTGGAAAGATAGAATTTAGGGGGACCCATAAGATTTCATATAAATACCAGGCTCAAAGATAGAAAAAAGGGTCAGAAACACTTCATTGAAAAGACAATAAGGTTTAAGAGAATTGTATTAGGTAAGAACAGATATCATACAATTTAATTTTTAATTACTTCAATCATAATTAAACAATCGTTTTACTGTACAATCTTATCTTCAATATCTTTAGATGATAATTCATCTGGTTGTGTTACTAGATTTTTAGTAATTAAAATTTGGTGCTAGAAACAAGGATTGGGTAAAGAATTTATTCTACCTGATCCTAATTTGTTAATTCTCAAGTTTTTCAAACAGTAATTCAGATCTTATTTTCATGTAGAAAACCCCCTCATTTCCTATTTCTTTAAGGAATTTATTGTACTTAATGTTCTAAAAATTACATTTTTATCGATTGATACTTTAAAATTTTATGCAATAGGGACTTTAGAATTCTTTTATATTTATATTTAACTTGATCAACTAATTGTTGATTTGAAATTTTCTGATCAATTTCTTAATCTCAAGATTTTTGATACGAAAAACTAAATTTTCACTCTTGACGAAATGCTAATTTGAATCCAATTCAATTTTTTAGATCTACACATTAATTTTAAATGAATTTAAACTGGATTTCATATCATTCATATCATTTATACGCACATATTGAAGATAATATATTTCTTGAATCATTGATCTTATTGTATTAGATTGACAAAAGAGATGGAAAAATCGAAAGAAATAATCAACAATCAGAACATCTGCAAAGAAATTCCTACAATATCAAGAGTCCCAATTCATAATCAAACAGAAAAAATCAATTCAACAGCTAAAATAGTAAACAAAACATCAAATCACAAGATCGAACAAAATAATACCCGAAAGAAGATTGAAGAAATAGAAATAACAACAAATAACACAATTTAGAAACATGGAACAATTGATAAGGAAACATATGTTACAACAACAAATACTGTAAGAAATATGATCAATCAAACTAAAGAGTTTACAAGAAACAATGTTGATCAAGAAGGTATAGAAATTGCAGAGAAAATTATAGAAGAATCTCAAGGACCGCAACCCCTATATGGGATACCACAGAATAAAGGTAAAAATACTGAAGTTGCAGTCATTATTCCAATACAAACAAAAGAATAAAGGAATGAACATCCATTTCAAGGATCAAACAGAGAGAAAGAAGTACAAAGACAATTGGATAAAATAACATAACCAAACATCTATACTAATCAACCAATCAACAGTAACAGAACAACACAACAATCACATGAGGAAGCACCTCAGAATAAAATTGATCCCTTCACCCAATTGTTTGGAGAATTGGATGAAATGCACAAAACTCAAAAGGCTTATGCAGAGACAATCTCTCTTCTAGCGCAAGGAAATAAGATACTCAGGGATAAAGTTAGACATAATGATGAAATACCAATTTCAAAATTGCATGGAAAAGAAGTGAATTCTAAAAGACTCACAAAAAGTAAATATGGAACTAATAGAAATCAAAGAATAATGATAGTTGAACCAAGTGATGATACATATGATAATCCGAGAAAGAATAGACACAAACAAGAACCAGATAAACCATATTATTATGATTTTGAGATAAAAAAGCACCACAAGATAACAAAATATTTGGAATATCTAGAAGTAATGAGAGAAGAAATGGGAGAAGAAATCAAATCCTTAAAAACCAAACAAGAAGGTGGGCGTCTAGATGAAGTATTGATAGAGGATAGTAGAATACCACTTGCAACACATCTTGCGTTGGCAATCATCCCACCAAAGTGTATTCTCCCTAATTTTGAATCCAATGACGATACTAAAGATCCCGCAGCTCATCTAAAATATTACAATCAAAATATGGCCCGCTGGGAGCAAAATGATGTCATCATGCGCAGATATTTTTCCTCTAGTATACCAGAAGGAACAATACATTCATATGCCTAATTGACCCGTAAAATTTCTGGAAACATACATGTAAAACAAACCCGCAAAATGCTGGAATGGATAAATTATTTTCTCTAGCATCCTGAACCGAAGAAACTATTAGAGATTACACTGATCGCTGGCAATCAATCTTTCAAGATATAGGCAATTTCAATCCCGATATCACCATCAATTGTTACAAGTGGGGAATATCAAACTACATGAACCCGCTCTTCATAGATATTCATGGTGCAAATCCAAAAACTGAAGGATATTTGAGAGTAATTATTGAGAAACATGCAAGACTTCAAGATATACAAAGACAAAATCCAAGAGCAATTTCTCAAAATCAAAAAGTTGTGCATAGAACAAGTTCTGTTGAACCAGCATCAAGTTCCGGAAAACGAGTTGCGGATGAAAATCCTTCTATTGATTCTAAGAGGGTCAAAGTAGATGGTGAAATAAAATTCAACAAACAATTTGAAGATCGAGTTTTTACTAAACTCAATACTGGGTATTCTCAGATTCTAAATTTAATTAAAAATACACAAGATTTTGAATGGTCGTGGTCCAAAGGAAAGCAGGTAAATAAATGTAGAAAACTGAAGATACAAGTTTAAAAAATAATTGATGCAGGAGAATTGAAAAAATTTCTTCATCTACCTGATCCACCAGCGAGATCGTGTTTAGAAAAGACTGTAAATATTCTGGAGAATAGCGAAACTATCAATACAATTTCGCACACAGAGTCAAATCAACTATCTATAAATGGAGCAATTGATAGAAGATTATGCAAAAGAGTTGATGACCATGAAAATTTTAAAATTACGGGTAGAATCGCAGAAACGTGGAAAGATTGGATGGCCGCATCATTAACCTTTTTGGCGAGGGAAGTTGATCAAGAAATTAAAACACACAATGATCCATTAGTGCCCACTTTACCAATGTCTGGATGTAATATAAAAAAGGTTCTCATGGATGGAGGAAGTTCACTTAATGTGTTGTTTTATGATACATTTCAAAGAATGGGGCTCAAGGATGATCAACTCACACCTTCATGTTATATCATTTATGGGTTTAATAGAATAGCTTCAAAACCAAAAGGAGAAATTTTACTTGAAGTCATGGAGGAACCAATAAACGTCCTTACCAAATTCAGTGCAGTAGAGGCATCGTCCCCATATAATGCAATTAGACATTGGGTCCATCGTTTGAAAGGAGTAACTGCAACTTATCATCAGTATTTGCGGTTTCCAATACTGCAAGGAGAAATGGAAATTAAAGGAGATCAAAATGTGGCAAGAGCCTGCGTTCTCATAGAAACACAGATGAATGAGGAACGCACTCAGATACAACAGCAGAGAAACAAAGAGTGAAAAGTCAAAGCTAAGGAAGATACAATAAATCAATACATGGCCGAAACTGCGGGAAGAAGTCTATCAAATATATCAAATGTAATTCCTGAAGAAATTGCACCAAAGGCGGGAACAAGTGACAACATACCCGAATAGCAATTAAAGGGAGCTCCCTCATTTTTAGGAGCCCCCAAACCTATTTTTTTAGCAGTTGAAGAAACTAAAAATGTCAATATAGGAACAGAAGAATCCCCAAAAAAGATCAAGATTGGAACTTTAATGGAATCAAAACGGGAATGTGGTTTGCTTAGAAAATGGCAGATATGCCAGACATTGATCCGAGTATTGTTCGTCATCAACTACATATACATCCAGGCACCACCCCATTTCAGCAACGCATACGCAAGGTAGCTCCGGAATATCATTTATCTGTTGAAAAGGAATTCAAGATTTTTTAAATGAGGGATTTATTCGAGAAGTAAGGAGGTACCCAACCTGGATATCCAACATGGTAATTGTACCAAAGAAAAATGGAGGAGTAAGGATTTGTATAGACTTCACCAATTTAAACAAGGCATGTCCGAAAGATAGTTATTCGTTCCCCCCCAGCATTGATCAATTAGTGGATGCAATTGAATAATGGGATTCGTAATAGTCGTAAATAAAGTATCGTCCGCTCAAACTTGTGAAGATTGAATTTAGATTTAATAAATTAATTTTAAACTAAAAATATACACAAAATATGAAAATAATTTTAACAAATACTGAGGTTATGCATTTCACCATTAACCAATTAAAGTGATTCAATTCAATAATTATAATTATGCAATTTTTACATTTAATTTGATTCTAATATGTTGCAAAAGTAGATTCTCAAAATAAAAATTGTATAACAAAAGCATGGAACATCTAAAACCTAGGCTAAGCATGTACCATATAACGAAATCACAACTGCTTAATGAAAATCATTAAATCAATTTTTAATCAAGGCAAATAATCATAAAATAAATTGTAAAAATTAATTAAAATAGAAATATACCACTTTTATTGAAACAATGGCTTCCACCGTCACTCAGCATATGGGGTTTAGCTCATCTTGCTCAAAACACCCTCAAAAGTTTGGTACATAGCTCAAAGTGTCTAAAAATAATGAAAAAGAGTAAAAATAATGAAAACAATGAGTTTGCAACGTTTATAAACGTTACGGACTCACTGTTACAGAGGGATAACTGTTTCCCGATTCTAAATGTTGCAATTGAAGATAAATGTTGCAAAGTTAAATGCTTTAGCAACGGAATCTTTAAACTTTTCGCTACGGAATCTTCAATCCTATGGCAACGAAATCTTCATCTTCTTCATCATGATCACGAGCAGATTTTTCTGGAATTCTTGATTTTGATCTCTGGCCTCTCCAGACCCCCCTCTGATGTTCCTCCAAGTCTTCAATTTATACTACTTACTCCAAATCTCTTGATAATCTTCTCCCTTTAGTCCTTCAATCTTGGCAGTGAAGAGAAAATATTCTCGGTTATTTTGATCTGATTTGTTTCTCTTTTTCCATTGATTCTCGCTAACAGTTGCATCTCTGGCTCTGATTAGTTAGATATCCCAACAACCTTGAAAGATCAAACACAATTATACGCTTTTAAACAGAATTATCCCCGAAAGTATATTCTCATTTGTTTTTGATTTGATACGGGATTTTGTTTTGACTTCTGGATTGATTATGTTGAAAAACTCATATACTAATTAAGACACGAATAATCTTGTCATAAACTCTTGCAATTAACCCAAAAATATCTTATTCGATTCTTCAGAGATTCACAAATATTTGAAATCCACTTTTCCCGCCATTTCAGTTTTTAAACGAGAGAATATGTGCCTTTAGTAAATGGGGTTCCCTTATCCAAATGAGGGGTGCCCTTATCCAAATGAGGGGTGCCCTTAACACTTTTGTTGGGGGTGTTTTTAACACTTTTTAGACCAAATTTCTCCACAAAAACCTTAAAAGCACATAAAATCATATTACTAGTACAAAATATGAGGACTATTAATACAAGAACGAGACTAAATAAGACACATAAATGTGTCTATCAAATACCCCCAAACTTATTATTTGCTAGTCCTCGAGCAAATCTAATAAAAATAAATTCTAACTCACTTTTGCAGGCATCGTGATTGCACTTAGCGTGTGCAATAAGCCTTTAAACCTATAGGTGTCCGTATCGGACAAGTTTTAGTCTCGTGAGGGTTTACAATAGGTGTACCCACAAAACCTTTTACTCCAAACCCTAGCTACCTGTGAACGATTAAGGATAAACACTAAACAGACTATTTAGTTGGTATATTAAATTCTTCGGCTATAAGAATCATTACCCTGTATGAATCCAATTGTTGTACACGAGTTTGCACTCAGCGTACTAAAATTCATATAAGAATGCAAAACTCTACCCAAATAATCATTGAACATCCGAAACTGGATAAAAATTCACATTGCTCGAAATCAATCAATTCAAACACAGGGATAGATTAGAAGATGAAAATAGAAGTAATGAATGGTGCATATGTTGACTAACGTGAACGGTGTTTCCCAAAATATTAGTATAAAGTCCGGCTCGAATGCTCCTATTTTTATTATTATTTATATACATAACTTTTTTTTTAAGACTACATGATTAGATCTTTTGAATCTAAGCGCATGTTCCTTTTCAGCAGATTACATGATAGTTCTCATGGATCCTGCATTCCACGCTTTCTTAGGTGACGGAGACAGGGAGAACACACAATATTGCTATCAAAGTGTCATTTTTTTATTTTTTTTAACAAAATTAAAATTCTAACGCATCCAAGCTACGACCTTATGGCAATACTAGGACCCCACCAAATCACTTAGAGAAACACAAAATTGTAAAAATAAAAATAGAAAGTGATATGATTATGATGATTCCGGGATATGCTTGTTCAATGATTATCATGCTATTTCTAACACCTGAAGTAGGCATCCTTTTATGAATAGACCATTTAGCCGAGCATACCAATTCCTATAGAAAAAGAGATAAGTTTCCATCCACCTAGAATGGTAAGTGTCGTCCTGAATTGTTCACAAGTTTCTAGGCTTTGGAGTTTCATATTTCACTAAAAGTTTCTCCCTTATCCCCAAACTTAAATATAACATTGTCATCAATGTTCTAAAGATGAATTATTAAAAGAATGAACAAGGAGAAACTGTTACCAATTAAAGGAAATGAGTTAAGAAAAGATATTACTGTGTCGCATGAGCATGGGTTACCTCCCAAGAAGTGCTAAGTTTTAAGTCTTCATCCATACTAATAAAGAATTAGTCACCTCACTAAATCATATAGTAATAGTCGGAATAACTGTGAGTCATCCGAATAAACTAATGTTATCCAAAATAAAAGGAAACTGCAGCATACCCAGAAAGTGAACAAACCGAGCACACCCTTATCTATTTTTCTTATTAAGACAACTACATCTAGTTGAGGTTCAGGTTCGGGCTCTATGAAAGGGTCTAGATAAATCTCTTTAGGCTGACTTTCCTCATAGGCAGGATCCGGAGGATCAGGTTGTAGAGTCTGGAAAAACTCAAATAAGAAACTTAAGGAACATAACCTGAATAATTGTGGATCCTCAAAGTCAATCAGAGTTGACCCACACAGTTGACTACTCTTAAAATGGTGGTCATTCTTAAACAAATGTGTCGATTCTAATTTCCTAAAGTAATTAGGCTTAGTCTTAAAACTTAATAACTGACACATTTGAAATTCAAACGTTCCCATATATAGAAGAAAATATTTTGGTGGGAAAACAAAGTCAATCTTGGTATTATTTCCTAGGTGAACCACATCGGCCAGAGGATGGGTTTCTAACAATTGAACTTCTTTTTGGACATGATTAGGTTCGAGAAACAGTTCTTGAAGATAGTCTCTTAATATGGTAGAGGCACAAACATTAAGTCCCAAGTGAAGGACTTTTAAAAGAGTTAAAGGTAAAGCACAGGGAGAATGATAATCACCCGCAAACTTAGAATTTTGGGTGTCTCTAGATAGACTAATCACAATTTCCCTAATTTTTAGATCACCAGATTCTTGAAAATGGTCAATTACTTCTTCTAAGTTATAATCAGGTGGTGCAGTCTCACTTACATTTAAGATTTGTACGAGTTTATCTTCTTTGTTTGAGACTGTTGTCCCTGAATCGTTGGACTCTAAAACACTAGTCTCGGAATAGACTCGTTCCTATAAACCATCGTCGTCTTCATAATAATGAGGAAATATTTCACCGTTTATAACAATGCTATCTCTAGTTAAATCTCTTTCCTCTTGAATAAGTGAATAATCATTAATATTATTAGGATCGGAACTAGAGACATCATTATTATCGTGAAACTCAATTGTTGTGAGAATTTCCTCATCATTATGACTACGGATTTCAATTTCCTCATCAAAAGTATCCTCATCCTCATAATAATATGAAGATGATTGAACCTTATCTAAATAAATAGTGTCTTTTATTCTAACCTCGACCTCTAAATTAGGTAAATATTCATCATTATTATCAAGGGTAAAAGTGGAAACATTGTATTGGCAATTAAGATTATTTTGAGCAATTATTTCTTTCGTCTTTAACACAAACCTATATGTATTCTCAGCCAACTGCTTTAGGGATTCTTCTAGAAAAACAAATGGATCATAAGAAGTACTAGATTGTAACTGCTCGTGTGATTCTTCTAGAGAAAGAGTTGGGCTACTATTTGTTCCCCTCACACTTAATTTAAACCTATGTGTCATCTCAGATAACTTATTGAGTGATTCTTCTAGAAGTGTAATAGGTTCATGATGAGTACTAGGTTGCAACTGCTCTAGGGCATCCCTCCAAGACAAAGAACTCGAATTTTGCTCTTTTTCCCGTTCATATGACTGGTGCACGTACGAATAGTAATTGGGGCCTCCATGATATGAACCATAACCTTCAAAAGATTGGTAGTGGTCCCAAGTACTATCCACACTATGGTCATAGTAAGGGTAATGCCTGTTTTGAAACTCAGTCGGATATTTATTGTAATACCAGCTCGACATTTTCTAACAAAAATTTCCTAAGAAATTTACAAAAAATCTAAGAAAATAAATCCTAATATGAAGGGATTCTAAACATACACAAACAAGGCCGGCTTAACCAAATCAAACCTACTGAATCTAGCAAACAAAAAGCATGATGGCTCCACTTAGATTGTTTCTAGACCAGCTTTTATTCTTCCAAAAGGCAACTAGTTACAGTTTTAGTGAATCTCTCAGAACGATCTGAATTAGATTAAGTTGAATAAAAACAGGATAAGCTCTAAGGAGCTTTGATAACCCTGCCTTTTTGACAACTTTTCCTTGGGTTACAAGGAGGCTCTAATCAACTTAAAATAATCTTCTTGAACTTTAAGTTAGGCTAATAAAGTAACCAATACAGTCCTTTTGAATGATTTTCCAATAAGCTCGTTACCATATATGTCTCTTTATAGTCAATTTTAGGCTTAGGTTCGCGTTAGGTAACGTGTTTCTAAGTCGGGCAAAAAGGAAACGGTGATGAAATCCGAGTCCTTATCTTATATGGCCAGTCCTTGCCCTTTACTAGAAAATAAATCCGTATTCAAGTCCTCAACATAGATGCATTACGAAGGAATACAGAAAACCCACTGACAGGGGATTCGCGGGTTGATCAAGTTTTACCTCCCGTTCCAGACGGGCGATGAACCGTTGAAGTCGACCCGGGCCACCAACTCTTGTGTCAGTGTACGAACCCGAGGAGCCGAGACAATATCGTAATTGTCGTCCTTCCCTGTTGTAGTTTATATTTAAATACCCTTCTGTAGGGTTTAAAAATTAATAATAAAGTTCAAAAGTCCAAAAATAAGAAAAAATATAAAAATACCTAAAATTATTACAAAAATAAGAAGAATTTCCTAATACAGTTTTATAAAAAGAAAAATAAAAACCCCTATTTTTTATTATTTTTTAAAATAAATCTTGTCTTCTTTTTCCGTTCTTTTCGCTTTGTCTTTGATTCCAAGTCTTTAATCAATCAATATAATCTTTAGATCCAATTTCTTTTTAATCCAAAACATGTAATACAAAGAAAATACCCAAAAACGTAAAATAGAACAAATAAAAATAAAAAATAAAATAAAAATCTAACTAAACTAATTAACCTAAAAAAATAAATAAAAACAATTCTAAAAACAAGTCCGTGTCGGCGGCGCCAAAAATTGATGTGTTTGTAATAGTGGTAAATAAAGTATCGTTCGATCGACCTTGTGAAGATTGAATTTAGATTTAATAAATTAATTTTAAACTAAAAATATACACAAAATATGAAAATAATTTTAACAAATACTGAGGTTATGGATTTCACCATTAACCAATTAAAGTGATTCAATTCAATAATTATAATTATGCAATTTTTACATTTAATTTGATTCTAATATGTTGCAAAAGTAGATTCTCAAAATAACAATTGTATAACAAAATCATGGAACATCTAAAACCTAGGATAAGCATGTACCATCTAACAAAATCACAACTGCTTAATGAAAATCATTAAATCAATTTTTAATCAAGGCAAATAATCATAAAAGAAATTGTAAAAATCAATTAAAATAGAAAATACCACTTTTATTGAAACAATGGCTTCCTCCGTCACATCAGCATATGGGGTTTAGCTCATCTTGCTCAAAACACCCTCAAAAGTTTGGTACATAGCTCAAAGTGTCTAAAAATAATGAAAAAGAGTGAAAATAATGAAAACAATGAGTTTGCAACGTTTATAAACGTTACAGACTCACTGTTACAGAGGGATAACTGTTTCCCGATTCTAAACGTTGCAATTGAAGATAAATGTTGCAAAGTTAAATGCTTTAGCAACGGAATCTTTAAACTTTTCGCTACGGAATCTTCAATCCTATGGCAACGAAATCTTCATCTTCTTCATCATGATCACGAGCAGATTTTTCTGGAATTCTTGATTTTGATCTCTGGCCTCTCCAGACCCCCCTCTGATGTTCCTCCAAGTCTTCTATTTATACTACTA
Source organism: Papaver californicum (assembly GCA_023531435.1). Lineage (NCBI taxonomy): Eukaryota > Viridiplantae > Streptophyta > Magnoliopsida > Ranunculales > Papaveraceae > Papaver > Papaver californicum. The sequence goes on along the minus strand of JAJJMC010027418.1, from coordinate 289,387 downwards.
ACTCCAAATCTCTTGATAATCTTCTCCCTTTAATCCTTCAATCTTGGCAGTGAAGAGAAAATATTCTTGGTTATTTTTGATCTGATTTGTTTCTGTTTTCCCATTGATTCTCGCTAACAGCTGCATCTCTGGCTCTGATTAGTTAGATATCCCAACAACCTTGAAAGATCAAACACAATTATACGCTTTTAAACAGAATTATCCCCAAAATATATTCTCATTTTTTTTTGATTTGATACGGGATTTTTTTTTGACTTCTGGATTGATTATGTTGTACAAATCATAGAATAATTAAGACGCGAATAATCTTGTCCTAAACTCTTGCAATTAACCCAAAAATATCTTATTCGATTCTTCAGAGATTCACAAATATTTGAAATCCACTTTTCCCGCCATTTCAGTTTTTAAACGAGAGAATAGTGCCTTTAATAAATGGGGTGCCCTTATCAAAATGAGGGGTGTCCTAATCCAATATGAAGGTGCCTTTAACACTTTTACTAGGGGTGTTTTTAACACTTTTTAAGCCAATTTTCTCCACAAAAGTTTATTCTTCTAAAAACCCTAAAAGCACATAAAATCATATTATTAGTACAAAATATGAGGACTATTAATACAAGTACGAGACTAAATAAGACACATAAATGTGTCTATCATTGAAGGAAATGCGGCTTTATATCTTATGGAAGGACATTCAGGGTACAATCCAATTGCCTTAGCCGAAGAAGATCAAGAACATACTGCATTCTTTACCCCAAATGACTTATATTGTTATACAAGAATGCTATTTGGACTAAAGAACGCGGGGGCAATATATCAGCGACTTGTAGATGCAATCTTCAAAGCATGGATAGGGCGCACCCTGGAGGTTTATGTAGATGATATGCTTATAAAAAATAAATTTTTAAAAGATCCTCTACAGGATTAAAAAGAAAATTTTGAAGCTCTGCGCAGATACAAAATGAAGGTCAACCCGGATAAATGCATTTTTGGAGTTACATCAGGAAAGTTTTTGGGATACTTGGTCACTAAAAGGGGTATTGAAGTTGATCGAGCCAAAATACAAGCAATTGTTAATATGCCATCTCCAAAGAATGTCAAAGAAGTACAAAAAGTGAATGGTTTCTTAGCTGCACTTAATAGATTCATTGCTAGATCATCTGACAAGTGTAAACCATTTTTTGACACTTTGAAAAAGAAGAGCAAACTTGAATGGAATAAAAATTATGAGCAAGCCTTTTAAAATATCAAAGCTTATCTCGCAACACTACCAACATTACAAAAACCAGAACAGAAGAGGTGTTAGCCTTATACATAGCTGCAAAAGAAGATGTTGTAAGTGCGGTATTGTTACGAACAAATGAGAAAGTGGAAAAACTAGTGTATTACATCAGCAAAACTCTTAATCCTGCCGAAAGAAATTACACCAAAATTGAACAATTGGTACTGGCATTATTTTTTGCCAAACAAATTGCGCACCTACTTCTTAACATATTATGTTCGGGGGCCAAGTAAAGCTCTATTAGAATATATACTGAAAAATACAGGAAAAGTAGGAAAAATAACAAAGTGGAATGCACAGTTGGAGCAGTTCCACATCTTGTTTGAAATACAAACCGCGCAAAAATCACAAATCCTAGCAGATTTCCTTGCGGATTTACCAATAGACGATGAATCTGAAATTCAAGGTATGTCAGGGACAAAAGAAGATGATGATTCTCAAGATATTTTAAGTTTTGTCAATTCTAGCATATGGGAAGTGTTCGTTGATGGAGCACGAAATAAAGAAGCAACGGGAATAAAAATTGTAATTACAACTCCTATTGGATATCGAATGGTGCATGCATTTCTTCTAGAATTCAGAGAGCACATAAATAACATGGTAGAATATGAAATGTAGTTCATGCTCTCAAACTCATCATCTAACTATGAATAAGTGATGTTCTACTTACAAGTGATTTACAATTGGTGATTCGACAGTTTGAATTAAAATATCAAGCATTTGATGAAGACTTGATAAAATACAAGAATCTTGTTCAACAATTAGCATCTCAAGTCGCGAATATAACTTTTTGACATTTATCTAGAGAGAAAAATCGGCATGCTAATGATTTAACATATATTAGATCAAAAAACATCAGCAATCAAATTGGGTGCATTTATGATCCATGAATTAAGATACAATCAGTCAAAAATTTAGAAGAGGAAGTAGATGAAGATCTTGAAGATGCAACCATTAAAGATGATGCAATTCTTCCATAGAGATCAGAAAATGAATCGTCATCTAAAAAAGATTGGAGACTTCCATTACATCAGTACTTTTAAAATAGAATATTACTTGCAAACATCAAAGATGCAAGGAAAATTCAATCGAAGTCTGTAAATTATCAGTTGCGGGATAAATTTTTATACCGCAAATCCTTTTTGGGACCATTACTTTGATGTCTATCAAGAAGCAAAGGACAACACATTCTCAGTGATATTCATTATGGAGATGCGGGAAATCATAGTGGAAGGAGTTCACTTGCACTAAAGACAAGAATGAAAGGGTATACTGTCATTTATGAATAAACATACATCTAATCTCGCAAGAAGATGTGAAGAATGTCAACGCTTTGCTAAAAAGACCAAAGTTCCTGCAACAGAACTCAATTCTGTACTAAGCCCATGGCCATAGTTTGAAATAGGGAGTAGATATAATTGGACCATTAGTGGAGGGCCCACAGAAAAGAAAATAATTGATTGTAGCAACCGACTATTTCACTAAATGGGTTGAAGCAAAAGCTCTTGCTCAAATTAGAGATACCGATGTCTTTAAATTCTTGTTTGAAGATATAAAATGTAGATTTGGAATCCCGATGGATATAATTTCTGATAATGGACAACAACTACAAGGAAAAAAATATTGATATGCTTTTTGAAGCATTTAATATTGAGAAGAATAAATCCACTTCTATTTATCCCCAAAGTAATGGTCAAGAAGATGCAACAAATAAAACTATTGCAATGAATCTAAAAAAGACTTTAGATGGACATTATAAAAAATAGTGTGAACAACTTCATAATACTTTATGGGATTATCGCACAACAAGAAGAGAAGCCGCTGGCAAATCACCATTCCTTCTTACTTATGGAGCAAAAGCAGTTATTCCGACGGAAATCATTTTACCAACCACAAAGACAGAATCTTGGGAAAAGAATTTGAAAACAGATCTAATGCTTGAAAAATTGGATGATTGGAAGAAAAAAGAGAGATTGCACTCCAAAAAATGGAAAATTATCAATGAAGATCGTCCAGAGAATACAACAAGAAAGTAAAGTTAAGAAACTTTGTTGAAGGGCAATATGTGCTGCGCCAAATTCCGAATACCAAAGAAATTTGCACCTACATGGGAAGGACCTTACATCATTCAACATATTGCGGGACATGGCACATACCATTTGTGGAATATGAACAGAGAAATATTACGATATCCATGGAATGCACAATACCTCAAACCATATTATCCGTGAAAAAAGTAAAAATGGATCATGAGAATGTGCTAATCAATCACATCGCTTCATACTAGGTAAAGCATGACAAATGTTATCTCTGTAGAAAATTCATATAAATGTCTATGAGTGTATGAATAATGGATATTTAGTAAGCAAGAGATGCCTTACATGACATTTTACTTATTGTGAAAACAGGTACAATCATTCTCTAAACGTATTGCTTTCGCAATTGTGACCGTATTATTAACTTCCTTGTGGCCAGGGAGAAGTTGATCATATGACTGTGCCCTCAAAGGTAACCCAAGGTATACTTTTCACCTTGTGGTTTCTCAATTCATACACTCAATATAATATTCAATTAAATGTAAATATTTCTGAAATTAAAACAATTTATTCATATATATATATTCCAAAAATGTATTGCAGATGCAACAGTGTACAGATCAAAAAGAAGCTTGCCTGTATACAAAAGACAAAAAGAAATTACTGAGGGACAGAAGAATCAACACTTAGGGATTTCTTTACGACCATACTCTTTGGTAAATCCATCTGCCTTTACTCTATCTAGAGTATTATCTATCGCCTTTGCTACCCCAATACGAGCTTCAATCTTTAACCAAGAGATTTCGGCACGCGCAGTGCTCCTGCTCCAACGCACTCACTTTGACCGCAGATTCTATGACACGCGCTTCCCAATAAATTTTTCTCCCCTGCTCAACATCCAGATCACGTGCAGCACTATCATCTTTCGAAGTCTCAAACTTCAATTGCTCTTCTTCCTCTTCAGCTCTAGTGATTAAAAAATCAAGCTGACATTGTGCTTCATCCTCCTTCACAGTAGCAAGCTTCAATTGTCCCTCAGCCTCCTCTGCTTTAGTGAACGCAAGTTGAAGTTGTCCCTCAACTTCTTTAACTCTAGCATTTGCAGCTCTGAGTTCTCCTTCAACTTTTTCAGCTCTTGAAGATGTTCTTGAACTTTTCCTCGAAGCCTGTAATATAATGTAATATAACATATTAAATAATATAGAAATTGTATTAAACTACAGTTATACAACTAAGTTGTGTTCATTTGAGAGATTTTGGTAGTCATCAGTAAGACGATGAAGATCTTGATGATATCGATCCAACTCTATCTGTTTTAATGAATCTTCCTGCCGCAATTGATTTATTTCATTTGTAAACCTTTCCATCCCTTTTTGTAAGCGGTAGATGTCAGTCTCACGTAGATGAACAGTTTCTGACAATCTATAGGTTTTGGATCGAGCTTCTACAAGTGCATTTCCCTTAGCATGAGCATCCGCTGCCGCATCATCTCTATCTTCAACAAGTTGAGCAACGAAAGAAGAATATTGAGAATTATGGAATAACCCGGAAGTAGAAAATTCCGCAAAAATATTTTTGTATTCCACATAAAGCCTACAGATTTCCTCTTCCGATTTTTCTGATCGTGCACGTGCCTCAATAACAATATCTTTAGTCCACGAGAGAGCAGCGTTATACTCCTCTTTCTTACGGAGACTATCTACATACAATAAACGATATTTCAAACCTGCATGTTCATACATAGACTTTGCGCGACTCAACTTGTCAATCAATTTGTTACATCTTTCTTTGATTTTCACATTCTCTTTATTGATCTTAATCACATGATCCGAAAAACACTTGTCTCTACGGCGCATCCTATTTACAATTCTGAACCCCCCGCTGATCCCATAAAGTATAATCTAGAGAGAAATAAAAACAAATTGAAGAAATAACAAAGGAAAAAGGTTAAACCTTGATTTTGAAGGTCCAGCAGTTGCTGACGAAGAACATCATTGTCCCGCTTGAATTCTGCTATATTTTGCTCTAGGGCAATCTTTTGTGACAGTTGTTCCCGTAAGTTAGAATTTTCTTCTTCGGCCTTAACCAATTCATTTTCTACTTGCATGTACTGTGCTTCCATCTTTATCGACCGGCCCATGAAGAACTTGTACGCAACATTGGCTGCGTTTTGACCGCGAGCAAGCTACAATTTTTTGATTATTCAGCAAAAAAAAACTGTAAGATAGCTTGCTGAGGGAAAGAATATGCCCCACCATCCGCAAGAGTAATTACGTCCGCAAGTGAAGAAGGAAGGTCAATATCAAAAGAGGAACGAACAGGATTGCCTTGATCTTTTAACCAGGCCTCTTTCACTGATTCGTAAGGAGCGGTTCGCATACGTTCACGTAAATTTGCTACCGCAGAAGAATCAGTTTGTATAGGACTAAAATTGTACGAAACAGACAACAAATCCTTGGACATGAACCACCGAAAAGCCTTTTCTTCTTTATCAACAAGGTTCTCATCTTCCATTCTTCCTTTTCCCTTATCACTATGCGGAATAACCTCATGACCACCTTTACCGGTAGCATTAGTGATAGCTATATTCTTACCACCACATTCATTAGTAACAACAGTAGTTATTCCAGGTTCCTCTTTATCAGATGGACCTCTTTCTTCACCGACGTAATGTACAAGGTAGTCATCTTCATATAAAGGAGGTGAAAATTGAGAAAGAAGGAATGAAAACTGAGAAGTAGACAAACCAGAACTCATGCCACATTCCAAGGAGATACCCGTAGCAACAGAAGAATCTACAGGCTCAATGGGTTCAGAATTTACAGGTTCAAGAAAAATTTCTCGCTCCTGATTTGTTGATTGAAGTGAAATATTTTGTTCCTCATCATATTTTTCAAATCCATCATTACCATAGCCAAAACTTCATTTTTTCCAATATTTTGTGGAAAAGAACTAGTTGTATCACGAATTTCTCCTTCTTCCCGATCAGTGGAAGTACGGGACACAACCTTGGTCCTTTTTTGACCCATCAATACCCAATGGATGAAAAAAAGAAGCAATTCATTAAATAAGATTCAAATATATTTTACAAATTCATTTGAATAAATTAATACCTTTCTTCCTATAGCAATAGCCTTATATTTCTTGCCCGCATCACTTTCAAGATCTCCTTCCACTTGTGGCTATACGAAACAATAACAGTAGTTAAATAATGTTAAAGAAACTAAACATGAGAACCAAGTATTAGAATTGTACGTACCACATCATCATACAGGAAGGAAAAACCATCAAAATTTAATTGCCAGGGGCAATAAATGTGGGAACCAGAAGTAAGGTTGTGAACCACATTGTCCTAAACAAACCCATAGATCCACGAGCCTTCAATTATTAAAGGGATACGATACCACCTGAAATCATGATCAATGCGAATCTTTTCTTTTAAAGGCCTCTGCATTCTGGGAATAAATTTCATTTTTGAATTATCATTTTCCCAAAGCAGACGAAAACCTTTACCACCTCTGCGGTCTGGACCAACTCTCTTTTTTTTTATAATTTTTTACAGCCATATCATCGGCATAAGTAGCTTGAAATTAGCTACGGTATAATATTTACGCTCTGCATGGTTGGGAACATAGATCTTAAAATTTGTTTCCCCTTTACTGCGTTTATGACATTAATTTAATGCGCACCACCATTTCTCATTATATTGAGCAATGGATCGACCCTCACAATGATTATCAACTTTGCTTTGACCCGCAAGATCTTCACACTGGAATGAATCTCCACTCTTGTATAAAGGGAGATCTAAACCATCATGTAGTGCACCCACATTTATCAACAATCTATCCGCACTACACGGGAACTTCTTGATTATATCAAGTGTTATTTCATCACCTTCAGCGGGATCACAAAAAAAAACTTTAAACTTTTGAAGATTATGTTTATCTTTGAACTCATCAAGATCCTCAGACCTGAAGCTCAAAGTATCACTGATCCTCTTATTTCTAGAAGAAGCTGATTTCTTAGCCGCAACGACTGTATTATCTACATTTGATAAAGCTCGTAAAGGATGAACAACATTAAGAGGTTGAGCTTCTGAGGTGCTAGATTTTCCTCCTACCTTTATTTTCTCCGCAAAATATCGAGAAGTTTTCTTCTTTGAAGGCTGCTTACTCTGATGCGGGACAGATCCAGACGCATTACTATCTTTTTCTTCTGACATGATGAATTATATCTACAAATAATCAACAAGGGCAAGAACAATTAATAGTGAATTCATCTCGATAAGGCAAATCAAGAACAAATAGAAGAGCAGATTAATCATAGAAATTTTTTACAAACAAGTTTCAGACAGAAATTCTTCAAAATTATCATTCTTTTTACCAACATAAGGTAATTAAGATATTAATCAAACATGAACACTAGCGGATAATCCGTTTTATATTCGAAAATCGAAAGATTAGAATCATAGACTTATTGAACAATCATTGATTAAGGCTATAAACAAGACCATCGTCATCATTATTCACCATTAAAGTTCAGTTAAGAAGTTCAACAGACACTGATCAATACTTCAGGATCGGCATTATCATCATCTTTCAAACAAGTTGACCATTGACAATCATTGTCATTATTTTTTTAAAAAATCTTGAAAACGAAATTCAAATAAAACCAGAGAATAAAAATAAAGTTCTTACCTGTAACAATGGTAAAATCAGAAATCCAATCAGAAGAAGGCTTGAACTCAGAAGGAAAAAAGTACTCAATCTCGATGAAAAAAAATCTTTGATTCAAAGAGAATATTGAGACAGAAAGATTAAACTAATCAGATTACGAAAATCTATGATAAAAGGTTTCTGAAAAGGCACGAAGTTAAGCCAAAACTTTATGAAGAAGAAGAAAAGGAAGATAGAGAATGAAAACAATACATATGATAAAGACTTGATTTAGTATGAAGATTTCAAAACTGTCAGAAGAATAAAGTTAAATATGAGAGAGAAAATTTATTAAAGACGTGGAATTCGATAAAAAGGTGATTGGATTTTCTTTCAAAATTCTACCATACGTAGAATTCGAAATAAAAAATGGCAAATTGTAAATAACAAATCGCCACCATAAATGTGTCAAAATTCCAACATAGGAGCATCAGATTCTGATGAAATAAGGTGTACTAAATCAAGGCCTGATAGACGATTTCATATCTCAACGAAGATCAACGGCGGAGATAAAATCAGACATTTGTTGATCAAGACATGACAAGTAGAACAGAATTGACATACTTACCGCATAACAGACACGTCTCAATTATGCAAGCTGTGAGACAAAAAATTCAAAGCATGACACAAAAAAGTCAAAGCATGACGCATCACTCTCAGTAGTCACGTGCCGAACATGCAATAACATGGAAAAGATGGTACGATCCACAATTCTATGTGACCGTACAATATTCATGAAAAACTCATGTGGAATAACCTAATTGGATAGAACAAGAAATAAGACTGCAGCAAGGATGCGATCCACCCAGCATAAAATCAAATAAGACAAGAGAGGCTCGCATCATACCATGCGGAATATACAAAAAACATGTGGGAAAAGCCTCATACTAGGATATAGATAAGACCAAATAGCTGAAAATACATAATTTAGGGGGACCCATGAGATTTCCTATAAATACCGGACTCAAAGACAAAGAAAGAGGTTGGAAAAAATTCATTGAAAAGACAATAAAGATTAAGAGAATTGTATTAGGTAGGAACAAATAGCATACCGTTTAATTTGTAATTATTTCAATCATAATTAAGCAATCGTTTTATTGTGCAAATCTTATCTTCAATACCTTTAGGTGATAAATTCATTTGGTTGTGTTACTAGATTTTTAGTAATTATATTTTTATTAATATATAAATTATGTAAATTATATTATTGAGTTTTGGTTTGTGAATGTGATTTTAATAAAATAGTAAATGGAAAGAATAGAAAGAAAGGGTGATTTTTTTTTTTCTTGTAGAACTGTCAGAAAGTCAAAGGCAGCTGGCATTCTCTTGAGAGATTGTTTCTAAAGGAACGAATGGTTGGTATCCGGAATAACCCTGAGTAAATAGATTTAGGAATCTAAATAAAAGGGTTTGGTTTCTGTGATTTTTTTTGGATTGGTGTAAGCAATTATTGCAAGGTTTGGATTTGATTGATTTAGTTATTTATATTTTTATCCGTTGCATGTTTTAATCCGAGACACTTAATATTTTTGGAAATTCCCTATTGAGCTACGGTTACTCACCCCCTCGTTTCCTCTCTTCCTACAAGTTTGAGGAACAACTAACGTAATAAGCGGACTTAAAGCTTACGATATAAGATTTAGAAGTTAGTATCCTGCCACGACACTACGATATGATGTCACAGAGATATTTGAATATTTTATTAATTACGGATTTTATTATTGTTCCTTATTCATTTCTTTTATGAGTTATGAATTCATCAATTGTTTTTAATTCTTTTAATATTTTTATGAGACGTGGTTCCAGCTAGGTATATCTTTAAATAATTGCTTATGGTATATTTTTAAGATATTTTTTTAATATTATTTGTTGGATTCATTTAACTTAATTAACTTTTAAAAGATTTATATATTATCCTTGTAATAACATAAAAAAATTACATGTTTCATAGTAACATCTTAGAAATTTGGATTTACTAGTTGGATTGGATTCGACTCATCGGATCAAATCCTATTGAATAAAAGTCTGAATTTTTGGAGTGTTACAAATTTAGGACCACTCGACCCTACACTTCCTCTTATAAATTGTATTAAATAATGCTAGGGGAATAATTTATTCCCGTATAATGGCAACATAATTTTCTTAAAGTATCATATGCACATATCATTATTTAATTAGTTAATTTTTATTTTTTCCATCTTATAATTCAAAAAATTAAGTTCTTATTGTTTTGAGAATTTTGTTATAACTGAAATTTTAATCAAATAATAAACTTATACTTTTATAGATTTTTATTCTGTTGGTTGATATATGTTCTTATATTTGGACGACTAAAGAGAGTCCTTGTATACTGTAACTATGAGAGTTAAAATGTATATGCACGCAATAATTTTTTAGTTATTAATCGATTCAATCGAACATAAATTAATTATATTTTTTTCAAAATTGATTTGATAATCGAAGAGTTATAATCCCCAACTATCATCAAGCATTATCAAATCGATCAAAACTCGAATTAGTCGTCAATTATTTCAACCCAAAAACCTTGAAAAAACCCTCACCTAATCTAACTTGCAACGGTTTTATTCAAATCGATCAAATTGGATCAAAATTGATCATCTTTTCATAAAATGATGTGATAATCAAAGATTTGGGGTCCTCATTTATACTTTAACTACATCAAATAGATTGAATTCCATCAATTTCACCTTCAATTGCTTCAAATTAAAACAAAAAATTAAAAAAATGTGACGTGTAAAAACTGTGATGTAAACCAAAAACAATTAGTATCGAGTATATATGTTTCTAATTTACCTTCCGTCGTAAAATATAATATTTTAGTTAAAACTAAATCGGAACAAATTTAATTGAATTTTTGGTTTACCCCCGTGTACGGTCGTCTAGTTATATTGGTATGATTACTATTGTCATGTAGTATAGCTTAAAAACTGAACATACCAGCTGATATAATCGACCTTGCCTTGAATCTGTCCATCAAAATATAAATTACATTTGAAATCATGGAGCATCAAATCTTGGTAGAAGAGTGAGAGAGATAAAAATACAGAAGTAGACCAGAGTCAGTAGACAAAAGTCTGAACACTAAAGTGAAAAAGAGGACCTTTGTTAGACTATTAGAGGTTTGAACTTTACGCTTTGAAGCATAATATTAAAGGATTATGAAAGGGAGGTTTGAACAGTAAAGCATAATATTAAAGGTTATAAAAGGGAGGGACTAGTTAAAATAAAGAGAAAAACATAAGGGTGCTCATCAAATAAATTTTGGAAGAAATAAAAGGTCTCCAGTATTGGATCGAGCCATCGAGGGAAGTCTTACGAGTCTCGTTCTTTTTGTTTTCACGAACATTTTACCAAAATAAAAATACTAATTTTTGGTGAAATTAAAAAAAAATTGTAAGAGAAATGAGATTCACAAAGAGTTTAGAATAATAGAAAAGAGTCAAAAAAATGTAATAGCGAACGCAAAAAGAGGTGTATTATTGGATAATAATTTTTCTTTTGTTCATTTTATTTTTGACGAACTGCATAATTATCAAAAATTACAGCTCCTCTTCCAATAGAGTTTAGGTTTAAATCCTCCATATACACATTTTCTGATATATTTCTTGTACATTGACTTGGACATTCTAGAATCTAGCATACTGTAACTGTTGGAACGTTTTCTGGCCGGTGGAGGCTAAAATACTTTTTAAATGTTTTATATGTTCACTCTAGGTTTCGGAATACAATGTTAGTAAATAAAAGAAGCACGACACGTGGAAGAAGATGAATCATGACGAGAAACAACATATCTTGAAGTGGAAGATC
>JAJJMC010027418.1:213079-232322 GCA_023531435.1 Papaver californicum | reverse complement strand
CTATTTTGATCTTCTTCCACGTGTCGTGCTTCTTTTATTTACTAACACTAAGAAAGGACTTGCTTCTCAATTCTTTGATGTTGTTGAGAAATTGATAGTCAAGCTCATGCATGGTTCAAAACAGCCTAGCTGCAACCAATACTTGGCTGGGCCTGGAATTTTCGCTCCGGCACATGAAGAAACTCCGCCTCATCCAAATCTCCCCGTCAATGGATACCTTCCGGTAAGAAAGAATAATCATTCCACACATGCGGTATACGTGTACGTATGCATATAGATCTCGTCTTTTGACTGCTTTTGATGTGATGCTATATATGTACAGGAAGGATTAAATGGAGAGTTTTTAATGGTTGGGCCAAATCCCAAGTTCATGCCTGTGGCTGGATATCACTGGCAAGTTAGACACAACTTAAATAATTGGTCGAACTTTTGTGGTTATGAATCAACATAATAATAGACTCAACATTTGACTAGATTGTTTTGATGAGATTATTGATGGCAAAAATTCAAAAACTAAATACAAACAAAAGCACTTTGATAATGGTTGAAGTTGATGTGTCCTAATATGTGTTTACTTATTGCGTGCAGGTATGATGGAGATGGGTACGTGTATTTATCTATTCCTTCTTTGTCTATTGATTGTTTATACTATTATTTTCACTTCTTACTACGAAGTACATTTTGTTTTCTCAGTAAAGAACACACACAACTATATGTTAAAGGTACGAGTGCATTTTGTTTGGTAAGTAAAATGTTAAAGTTCTCCCTGAACGTCATAAATATGTCTCCTATAGTCATATTAGAGCATTGTGATGCTAAAATGGTAGTATACCCTACCCTTTTACCATGGCAACACCGGAGAGAGAATCCTAAATAAGATAAGCGCAGTTTGAAACATATCCTAGAAGTCTAGACAGAGTTTCATTTATGGGCCTATAAAATTGACTTTCTTATGACTGTTTCTAAACCCCATGTTCTAATATGGGTGCGATACGTAGTTAGGGTATTTTTTTGTTAGGGTATTTTTTTGGGCATAAAATGTGGTAGATAGGAAGTGTACAAATCTAAAACCTTGTCTTAAAAAGGTAAACTTTTTGGGATCCGTGGTGGATCCTTACTGAACCATGGAGAAAACTTTACAGACACAAATATTAAAAGAACGAAAATCTATGTCCGTACTCAAAATAGCTTTTGAAATTTCTTTTTAAAATACATAACGCTCTTACAAAAGTCAACAACTAAGGGTTAATAATTATTTTAATAAAGATAATTATTGTTAATTTTTTTAATAAAGATAATTATTGTTAATTTTTTTAATTTTATGAGTTAATAGACAGTTTTTTATTATATTTTACTATCTTACTAAATTATATATCCCACCCAATCATAACTTTTAGTTCCGTCACCGGATGGCAGGCAGTAGTTTCCTGTTAATATGTGTTATGCTATGCTGCAGAATGATTCACGGTTTGCGTATTAAAGATGGAAAAGCAACATATGTTTCACGCTATGTAAGGACATCTCGTTTAAAGCAGGAAGAATATTTCGGTGCCGCAAAATTTCTTAAGGTACATGCTATTAAGTATTAAATTATTTTGTGGGTATTTGGGTTCCAATGTATCCGGTTATGGTTCTAAGCAACAAGGTTGTTAATTGCTAAAAATCTTGACCCGCAATTTAGAAAATGCATCTCTATCGATGTTGGGAGGGCAGAGTTAGGATAATAATCCAGTAACCCCAAGTACCAACTGACTGTTAAAAAGTATGTTATATATTATACTACCTCCGTTCAGAAAAAAAATTACTATTATTTTTTCGGATTGACCTATTTTAAACTAAAATAAAAAATGATAATAATACTTTTTTAAAAACAAAGGAAATATTATATATATAACAAACATTATTATCTATTTATGTATTATCTCTAGTCCTGGGACCTGGATGTAGCTGCCATTGCATCCATGTCACACTAACGGTAGTTGAACACATTCAAAAAATTCTTTGTTTCCTACCTCATCACTTAATTTGTTACGGGCCCATGGATTAAAAACCACTTCATTTTTTCGGCTCTACCACTGCTATGCCTATACATATCAAACAACTCTCACAGTTTGTTATGTGATTTACAGGTTGGAGATCTCGAGGGACTATTTGGAGTGTTCATGGCCAGCATACATATCCTTCGATCCAAATTCGAAGTACTGGATGTTTCATTTGGAAGTGGAACATGTAGGTTTTCCGCTTTCCATCTTAGATACTTATTATTAAGTGAAAAGGTTTCATGTATTGATTTTAAAACAAGTGGAAAAATATACTGAAATTTGGGAGATGTATATTTTCATTACATGATAACAAACTTGAAATCATTAATTGAATCATCAACGTAAAGCTTAATCTTATACTACCTTTATACTACTTATATTTTAGGAAAAACGATATTTTTATATATTTATTTAAAAATAGATTAAATTAAAAAAAATAAATATATCATTTTTTTTAAATAGAAAAATATTAATATAACATCTTATAGGTCGGTTATATTTCTTACATTCACGTTTTGGGTGAATATTTTTATAACTTGTGCGAACAGGTAATACTAGTCTCACATATCACCATGGAAAGCTTTTGGCTCTTGGAGAAATGGATAAACCTTGTAAGTAATGTTGAAGAACTCATCTATACATATGACGTGCTGCGATTGTTATACAATTATACTAATGCTGCTTCTTATATAATTTTTACAATTTTTCAGATGTTCTTAGAATTTTGGAAGATGGAGATCTGCAGACTGTTGGAATGTTAGATTATGACAAACGATCGGAACATCCCTTTACTGCACATCCAAAGATCGATTCATTTACTGGTAAAGCTTAAACTTACATATAGTTTGGAAATCGTTACATGTTTAGCAAGTATGTATGAAATAATATCTCCTCTTTGGTTTAACATAAATGTTAATGTTGATTGAAGGCGGATGTTTACCTTTGGGTATCAACTTACACCACCTTACTGTACGTATCGGGTCATTTCTAAAGATGGCTTCATGCATGATCCCGTGCCAATCACATTATCAGAACCTACCATGATGCATGACTTTGCCATTACAGAAAACTTTGCAATTTTCATGGACCTGCCTCTGAACTTTCGACCAATGGTATAATATATTAATATTGGTAACTTTTTTTTTTCTTTTTTTTCTTTTTGAATTACATGTTATTATTATTAAATACTTTTGTTCTGCGGTGGTTTTGTGTGTCTGCATTGTGGCTTCTGGGAGTGAAACCCTGAGCCTGCATGGTATAAACATTTAAGAATACGCCTGTATTCTTATAAAGCATAAGCTAACATAGCAAAAATCATCGGCTAATATGAGCAACTAGAATTTTATTTTTGTAAATATCATTTACTCATATTTCAGAATTTGGTGACGAAAGAGCACATTCTCGCATTTGATGCAACAAAGAAAGCTCGTTTTGGTATTCTTCCACGATATTCAACGGATGAGCTTCATATGAAATGGTTCGAACTTCCCAACTGTTTTATATTTCACACCGGTAAGCCATATTGTTTACCTCATTTTTGTTATTAATTATTACACAAGTACTTATGAGTAGTCGCCTAGTTGGGTGGTTTGAATCTTCAGACGTACGTCTAGGTAAACGTATGTACGAGATGCACATGTAACATCACGTCTGACACGAGACGCATGGGTAAGTTAACGCTCCACCATATTCGTGTTTGGTCAAGTTCTCAGATCAAATATGATCACAAACAGTAGAAAAACTAGACCATAACCCAAATTTAGTCCTCTACTGACCAAAGACCAAATTTTTGGTCCAGGGGTTTGGTATCATGACTGTGGATGATGTTAGAAAGCAAAAAAAAAAACTAAACCACCGCAATCTTCAAACCTTTAGATCTCATTGAATCAGTAAATGGTGATTTTGGTCACGCTTACTCCACTCTCTTTGAATACGGTGATGGTTAGGAAGAAGAATATGGACATTACTGCTACTGGACAGCCGATTTCTATAGCTAAATTATTTTCGAATTTTTGTTGAAATTTTTGTATAACCTGATACGATACATGAAATTGAATGGTTTCCTTTAATGGGTTTCTAATATTAATTCTGAAGATTTGATTGTTTGTTAGTTTTCCTTGGAAGTAATTTGAAAAAAAAATTCCACTTTATTTTTCGATCTTAGTAGTTTGAATTAGTTAGAATTTTTTTTCGGTGAATAACTTATCAAAGTATATTGAAATTGCAAGGGGATTTTTGTTCGGGTATTTGAGTTGGAGATAAGACTTCTATTAGAAATGGTGGCAGTGGTGGTGGGAAGCTTCATATAAGGAGGAAGATGAAAGAGAAGCAAAAGCTTCAGATGAGGAAGAAGATGAAAGAGAAACAAGAGCTTTTAGAGTGTTATTTCAGCCGTTGGATGTGATCTATTTCTCACACTCATGAACAATCCCGCACGCGTGACCCATGAAATGGAACGTTAACTGATCAAGTTAACTGGGTCAAGACGGTGTTACCTTAACCAAATTCAATAAGTCATCTAAATATTCACTTGACGGTCTATGGTCAGTCAACGACCCTATTGTATCAACTGGATATTGGTCCAGACCCTAATTAGACACTAAATTAACAATACTTTTACAAGATATCTTTATAAGAAATGATTAATTAAGATTTATACTGACATTTTTTCCAATGATTAGCCAATGCTTGGGAGGATGGAGATGAAGTAGTTTTGATTACTTGTCGCATTCGCCTTGAGAATACAGATTCGATGAGCATCGTCAACTGGATTGCAAATCCTTTTGATTTCACAAGTGAACTGTAAGACGTTTTTGACTCTTTGAGTATAAAATAATCTGTTCGCCTCGGTTTTTCCAACATCTGTTCCGTTTCCAACCAGGTATGAGATGAGGTTCAATATGAAAAATGGTTTAGCATCACAAAAAAAATTGTCACTATCTTCTGTAGATTTTCCCCGGGTTAATGACAGTTACATCGGCAGGTAATTGAGTTTCATCTCCGTTTTATCTTGTCGATATGGTGTTTACAATGGTTCTTAATTTTGTAATGCATCATCTATAATACAGGAAACAAAGGTTTGTGTACGCAACAATAGTTGGAAAACGGACAGGGATTATTAAATTTGATTTGCATGCTGAGCCATTGCTAGGAAGGCAGAATTTTGAGGTAGGAGGAAATATTAAAGGTATCTTTAACTTGGAACCTGGAAAGTTTTGCGGCGACACTGTTTTTGTTTCTCGTGAGCCAGGAGTAACATCTGAAGAAGATGATGGATACTTAATATTCTTCGTATGTGATGAGAACACTGGGTAACTTTTCTTATCTTTTCTGATTTCTCATCCTCTTTGACAAATTCTTTCTTTGATACTAGCCAAAGGTTGCATATATACAAGGATTTCATCCTGACTACAGGCTAAATAAGACAAAGATAATCGCAAATGTTGTTCTTCATGCGTTCACCCTTGCCGCAATGTCGCATATGCCATTCAATGTCACTTAACAAGTGGCAAATACATGTATTTTTGGCTATCCTACAAGCATGTAACTATGTGGGGCTTCGTTTTACCATGACCTTGAACATACAACCATTCAAGTCTGATACATTGTGAATGCCAACAATATTAGTGTATACTCCTTTTTAGGTTAAAACAAAAAAAGTGAAAGTATATCTTTTTGTGGACGAATGTAATATACGTTGCAACTTACAACCAAATTGGTTCACATGGTCCAAAATTAGCTTCTGAATGATTTTATTTCACTTCAACTTTTCTGTTAATTACTATGACCAAATTGGTGTTGATTTTTTTTTGCTTGATCAGCTAATGAAGATTGATATGCAAATTGGTGCAGAAAAATCAGTAGTGAATGTAATTGATGCCAAAACAATGTCAGTTGATCCGGTTGCAGTTGTTGAGCTACCCAAAAGAGTTCCCTTCGGATTCCATTCTTTCTTTGCGACAGAGGTCAGTTTTTTAGTTCAGGTTGAAACCTTTAAGTTTGCATATATTATGTACTTTTCCCTGGCCATCTTCTTGCTTCAAGTGTTTGCGACAAGGCAAGGTCCAAATTCTTAGCTAAAGTAAGAAATGAGATGACTAAAACCAGGATATGTTTGTCTTAGGAATTTGACAGCATCACCTAACTATTTAAGATGATACTTCGTAGTCCTTTCAGTTGACTCCGCATGACCTGAATCTAAACAATCCGATTTATAAGTAGCACTGTACTTCGATTACCACAGGTGATTTTATATAGGTATTTGAACTAGTGTCATCATTTAGCATTTATATATATTTATTTATTTATTGAAAAAGTTGCATTTATAATAGGGCGATTTTCTTGATTCCAGCTGTAACTTTTCTATTTATAAAATTTTCTTTATCGAGTAAAAAAAGAAAATTACCCTCGAGAGAAACTAGGATTCATAAGTGTTTCTTCTCTGTATTGGGTTTTATATGTTGTTGTTTTAAGATTTCTCCGTTATCATATATAAATCCCTTGTATTCCTTCCAATGGAAATATACGTTTTTTATTTTATGTGTGTATTTTTGAATGTGAGAAACTGGTTTGTTCTTGGTTGTTCAAATTTTTTGGTCACGATTTTTTTGGCAATAAATAATTTGATGTTGAGGAATTTCGAGCTCAGTTTATTAGTACTATTATTTAATGACTTTACTATTATACTTCAATAACATCCACCGTTGGATATATTTATGTTCCAATCATGTAGTTGTGTAAAGTTTTCGCGTCTTAACGCAATTAGTAATACTATCTCTAGCCTCTTCACATTTTGGATTAACCTTATAATTGGAATTATGTACAGGAGCAACTCCAAGCACAACTAAATAATCAAATGCTTCAAATATCGGTTATCAGAATGTTCAAAGGAAAAGACTGATGCACTATTTTAATGCATGTATTTTTAAGGATTATTCAAGAAAATTTTGAGGTTATTATTTTAGTCCCATCTAATAAAGGTGACTATGGGATATCTTAAAAATAGAAAATGTTTATATTATTTTTTATCTTTATACTAAATTTAAATTTATATCCTTTATTTTCATAATCATTTTGAATACTCTTTTTCCTTCTCTATATCTACCAATTGATTTTTTTTTTCATCGTATTCATTTTGATTGAAATCAAACATCATCGACCAAACAAACTGTAGGATTAATTGTTTGAACTTAAAACCAAAATTTATTAACCTAAAAGTTGAAACTTAGAACATCAAAACAAATTCGAGTTAAACAAAAAAAAACGGAAAAATGATAGTAGTTGTGTCCAAACTTAGATTTTATTGCTTGAAATCAAAAAATTGATCGAATTTTTTGCTAGGATTTACAGTTGCAGAAACATAATCGATAGGTAAAATTGATCGTTATCTACCAATTATTTTTGTGTCAACAAATTCAATTTTTCTGTACTAAAAATTAAGCATAATCGGTAGATAACATGAACCCGTGTCTACGATTCTGAAAGCATAACAATTCAAAATTTGATAAGTTTTGGAAAAATTGTATTTGGGGATACTTTCACAATCGGTAGATAATGAACATCACGAAACTATTGATTGTGAAAGTAGAGAAATTCAAAGTTTTATTAATTTTGCTAAATTTTAATTTGAGGCTACTATCACAATCGGTAGATAATGAAAATCACGAAACAACCGATTGTGAAAGTAGAAAAATTCGAAGTTTTATTAGTTTTGAAAAAATAAATTTGGGGCAACTAGAAACTACCGATTGTGAAAGTAAAAAAAAACTTGAAATTTACTAGTTTTGAAAAATAAATTGGGGCAACTATCACAATCGGTATATAATGAACATCGCGAAACTACCGATTTTGAAAGTAAAGAAATTCGAAGTTTTACTAGTTTTGAAAAAAATTAAATTTGGGGAAACTATCACAATCGGTAGATAATGAACATCACAAAACTACCGATTATGAAAGTAAAGAAATTCGAAGTTTTATTAGTTTTGAAAAAATTAAATTTGGGGTAACTATCACAATCGGTAGATAATGAGCATCACGAAACTACCGATTGTGCTTCTATTTTGGAACATAAGAGTATAATCGGCAGATATCGTACTCTACTATCTACCGATTCTGGGACGTTAATGGCGCTGAATGTATTCAATCGTCATTTCTAATCGTTATTGAACCTTCAACATGATATTCTTAATGATGTTTTCCACCTTCATCTTCATACTCATTCATTTTTTTTATTGATTTTAGGTAAACCTAGATTTCCTAAACTTCTTCTTCTCTAACACATTCTCTATTTCTTTTTAAAACTATAACTCAAATGATTTTTTCTAACACTAACGTAATCAAAATTAAGTAACTAATTGACCAAGGAAGATTAACCATTATGAAAAATTTATGGATAAGGAGTGTGTTGACATTACTTCGTAGTGACCCTATTTTGTTTTATTAGTCCCCCAAATTCTTTTTGGGTCACCCTCAAAAACGCTAGAAATTTAATATCCCTTAAATTCTATTTTTTTATAAAATTACTCTTCAAGAATATTTCTTAAGTTTTAATAAAACCTAATTAGCTAGACTAGTATTGTTTTAACGCGTGAAGATCACAGAAGAACAAGTCCACTGGAACCATTAGATTTAAACACACTACTTTTCTATGATTTTCATAGCTCGGATTCCACTGTAAGATTTGTTCGCATTAGCATCAAATGAGTTTTGTTATATCTCACATGCTGCCACTGCCTCAGCCAAGCTATATAATAATTGATAAACATATTATCCTGTTGTCACCTGTCGAATTAAATTATAACCACAAATAATCCTTTTATAATTAAAATAAAATAGACTCATTTTGAAGCAAACACAATAATCCCTTTACTTAATATTTGTTATAATGATAAAAATACACCTTTAATTAGGGATTAACATTTCTTTTCCATTTACTAATATTTTAAGTTTTATTTTTATTTGATTTTTTTTACCCAAGGTAATGAATAATGTGTTGGGATATATGTTTTAAAAATAATTTTCTTTTTACATTTATATACATATTTAACTTCTAGTCTAGTGGTAAAGGATTTTGGGCCTTGTAAGGTAGGTCACAAGTTCAAACCTCTTGCCCTACTTATTGGGTGTATATGTGCGCGTACCCGCCTAGAAACAGGTTCAAAGGGAATAACGATTCACAAATGATATGGATATAGAATCATGCATCTTTCCCATGGCATGATATCCTGAAGCAAGTTAAGGTTGAGTTCTTTAACTCTTAATGATGTCTACAGATCTATTTAGAGTGGGGTACCAAGCTACATGAGTACCTTTGATAGACTCACCTATGTGAATGTGAAAGTGTGGCAGCTTTCTATGAGAACATGGGCAGTTCTCTAGATCATTCATTAAAACTGGGATAAGCACAAGGCCGTAATGTGCTGGCATTAGGACTTTACTCTTAGTATAGATGTGTATGTGTTAAGTAATCTGTTCTCTCATAGAGTTCAAAGACATATGTTCACTCATGTCAGAGTTTAATGAACTTAATACTGTGTAAAGGTTCAAAATCGAAAGATACCTTTGCTTATGCACATAACTGTACGGATCTTGCTCAATGATTTTTAAAAATATAAATAGGGGATTGTTGGGATATATGTTTTAAAAAGAATTTTCTTTTTACATTTATATCAATGTTTAACTTCTAGTCTAGTGGTAAAGGATTTTGGACCTTGTAAGGTAGGTCACAAGTTCAAACCTCTTCCCCTACTGATTGAGTGTATATGTGCAAGTACCCGTACGTGTATAACATTAGTCCGGGAGCGGGGCCTTTGGGGTCTTGAATTTTAAAATTATTTTTTGCTCATTTGAATTTTTTTTTCAAAAATAGTTTTACTGCCTTAATTACGTTTTTAATTGTAATAATTATGGTATAATTTATTTGTCCTTTTTTTTGACTATTAAGTGACTGTTTTATGATAGCAATAAATTCTCCATTAATTTGATTTTAATTTTTGGGCAATAAAAACAGATTTTGAGAAACAAAAATAAACACAAGTTTTTATTTTTAGTTAAACTGTGAATCAAGAGACTAGGGTTTTGAACAAGATTAGAAAGAATGAAAGTGTTCAATCTCTCATTGTGTGCGTGAGAGATTGACAAAGAGTTTTCTTGGCTGTTTTATCCTGGGGACATTGTGACGAAGATAGAACTGCTTGCACAAAACTCAAGGCAGAGTCACGAAACGTCTTAAAGAGAACAACCTGGTCGTAACTCAGCCATCCTCTTGTTTTTTGGGTTTAATCTTTATTTTACAGGTGTGAGATCAGCAATTGTTCCAATATAATGACTATGATAACTTTTTACTACACTAATATTGAATATTTTTATAATAGAATTTATCGTTGTTTAGAAATTTGTACCGGAATATTGAGAATACGATTAAGATGGTCAATCACCTTATTTTTGTGTTTCTGAACGTACAATATATCTACGGGCGTTGTAAACATGAGTTTTAGAGCTTTTGGACCACAACACGTGAAGTCTAACCTCTTCACACTTCTTTCATTTGGCCTTCAATCAGACCTTGTCAGTCGGACTTGCATCGCGAATTTTCTCCGGACCATCTTCAAGGATGTAATATAACTTGTTAGTTTGTCATCTCCTGTCAACGAGTAAATTTATTTCCATCAAAACGTTTGCGATGATCCAGACTCTGATTCATGATTTGCAATGATTGAGTAAAAAAAAGTTGAAGTTTCACCCTCATTGTCGAAGATTAATGTCAAGACTGTTAGAAGATTATGTGTATATGGATATGGAGGATAAAAACAGTAAAACCAAAAATGCTGCACTTCTGGCTTATTGGCTCCAACGCAAGATTATTTAAGACGGTAATTCAACCCCTCTGAATTTAATCACGTGTACAAACGGATTACAAAAGTATACTCCATCTATGCACGACCATGATTCGACCAAAAAAACATTGAACAGAAATTTGACGATGCTAGTAAATAAGGAATTGAGAGAAGAGAAACAAACAATTATTTTTCTGGGTATTTCCTTTTTTTTTTAAATTTTAATTAGTGATTAACAACATACAATCCCAAATAATCAATAGGAAATGAGGCATCCATTGGAGATGTCCAATGCATACCTAACAAGTATGTTTTGGAGTCTAAAAATATTTTAACCGTTAGAGTTCCATATTTTTCAAAAAAAAATTGACCCAAAATTACAAAATCCAAAACGTGCCAAGGCGGGAAATGGCACATGGCACATGATATGTCCTACGTAAGTTAGAGTTTGGAATACAGCCGTTATAGGAATCGGTCATGAGCAAGAGAAAGTACTGCAGGCGCCTCCTAAGTCCTTACGGAAAGTGCTAAGGGTAACGTGTGTAGTTTTGCCAAAGATCTTGCCCCATCAAATTAGCTTTATAGCTAAATTTTTTGGGTTAAATAATGTTGTATTATGAGGAAATTAGGGTTCAATTTCTACAATAAAAGTTGGTAATAGTATAGTTATGATTGGGTGTGACAGTGGGGCTAATCCAATTGATTGGTTAGGATAAGGGCCTGAATCGGGCTTATGGGTATCAAAAGAAAAAGAATAATTAATATTTGATTTTTTCTCACTTTTTATAGTAAAGATGCCAGTTTAGTGTCACGGGTTTAGATTTTGGATAAGACCATACGGTACTTAAATTTTCAAGTAAGCCTAAAAGAACACAAAGGAAATGGGGACTTAGAGATTTTAGAGAGAGAAAGAGTATTTGATTGTTAGAGAGAGAATATTACAATGCTTAGAGAATTCTTGAAGGATGCACGAGCAAGTGAAGCTCTCCCCCTTATATAGAGTTCTATGGATGATTCTAGAAGATGTTATAGAATCATCTCTTTCTAGAGACTTCTACTAATTACAAGAATATACAAGGAATATTCTATAGTACAAGGAATATTCTATAGTATCCTAAAAGGTTCCGGAAGCTTGTGGTCTTCTCCATCTTCTTCCATAATGCTCTAGAGTCTTCTAGGTTCTTCTAAGGAACCTCACGGGCCAACCCATAATGTAGGAAAATAGGCGGGCCGTGACATTCTCCCCCACCTATTTTCGCGACGTCCTCGTCGCGGCTTGTGCGTGAAACTGGTCGATTGCATCTTTAAATTGCTTGAGGGATTCTTCGGACTCCCATGTTCCTTCTTGTACCGATGCATCTTTCCATTTCACTAAGTATTCCTTGCAAGGCGGCACTCCCTTCCTTCGTACAATACAGTCGGCTAGTATCTCGTCTACGTCTTTGTCGAAAGAAGTGGCAATCATGGGTGGTGCGCGACTTGATACTCCACGATTCTCGTCTTCCTTGTCCTTGTTGAACGCCTTTAAATTGCTCACGTGGAAGACGGGATGGATTCTCATCTTTGATGGGAGTTCCACTCGGTAAGAAGCCTTGCCCACTTTGGCTAGTACTTCGAATGGCCCTTCGTACTTGCGTAACAAGCCTTTGTGTAGTGGCCGAGTGTAGTTGAATTGTTGGGGCAGAAGCTTGACAAACACCATGTCGCCATCTTGGAACTCCACATGCCATCTCTTTTTATCGGCTCACTTCTTCATTTTCTTAGCCGCCTTTGTCAATTGGGCGTGTGCTAAGTCTCTTTGCTGCTGTCAATCCTACGCGGTCTTGTATGCTCCGGGGCTAGCGCCTGTATAAGAAGTGGCCAAAGTACTTGGCGTCAAGGGTTGTTGTCCGGTTGCGAGCTCGAATAGGCTCTTCCCGGTAGACTCCGAACGCTGCAAGTTGTAGGACAATTGGCTACATCGAGCAACCGGGACCAATCTCGCTGGTTGGCGCTAACATAGTGTCGAATGTATAGCTCCAACAATGCATTCACCCGATTGGTTTGCCCATCGGATTGAGGGTGAAAGCTTGTTGAAAAGTTCAGCTCGGTACCCATTAGCTTGAAGAGCTTCGTCCAGAATTTTCCCGTGAAACCTACGTCTCGATCGCTCACAATGTTCTTCGGAACTCCCCAATACTTCACCATATTTTTGAAGAACAACTTGGCTGCCTCGTCGGCCGTACATCCTGGTGTGGCTTTTGCAAATGTAGCATACTTGGTGAATCTGTCTACTACCACCATAATCGTGCTAAACATGTGATAAAGTCCATTGAGACGCTTTCCCATGGTCTCTCCAGAATGGGCAACGGTTCTAGCAGTCCGCCGGGATGCTTTTGCTCAATCTTGTCTTGTTAGCATACAAGACATGTCCGCACATATGTCTCTATGTCATCGCCGGAGTTGTGGCCAGAAGAACTTCTCGTGCACTAAGGCTAATGTGCGATGAGTGCCGGGGTGACCTGCCCACCGTGGGTCATGGTACTCCTTGATGATATCTCTTCGTAAATTGTCCCACCGAGGAACGTAGACACTTCTTCCCGAAGTGCACAGCAGGTCATCTTCGATCCAAAACTTTCTTGTCTTTCCAGCTTTGGTGAACTACACCATACTCTTCACCGTTGGATCCTTGCTCAACCCTTCCTTCACACGGTACATTAACGTGCTGCTGGCTTACGTGAGATTAGAAAACTCCTCCTTTCGACTAAGTGCATCCGCAACCACGTTAACTTTACCCGGTTTGTACTCGAGATCATAGTCGAATTCCACAAGGAAGTCTTACCACCTAGATTGCTTCGGGCTTAGCTTCTTCTACATTTGGAAGTAACTCGTCGCTACGTTGTCCGTCTTGACTATGAAATTTGATCCGAGAAGGTAATGCCTCCATACTCGCAAGTAATGAACTACCGCCGTCATCTCCTTCTCTTTTACGGTGTACCTCTTCTCGGTGTCGTTTAACTTGCGACTTTCGAACGCGATATGGTGTCCATCTTGCATCAACACTCCCCCTATCGCAAAGTCCGAAGCATCCGTGTGCACTTCAAACGGTAGGCTTGGGTTGGCAGCTTCAAGACCGTCTCTTCAACCACCGCCTGTTTTAGCTCCTCGAATGCTTCTTGACATTGGGTCGTCCACTCCCAAGCTCGCTCTTTCTTTGGTAAGTCCGTCAACGGGGCCGCCTTTCTTGAGTATCCTAGGATGAATCTTCGGTAGTAGTTGATAAGACCTAGGAACTATCGCAACTCCGACACTTTGGTTGGGGTTGTCCAATCTTGTATCGCACGAATCTTGGCATCTTCCATCATAAGCTTCCCACTACTGATTTTGTGACCTAGGAAGGAGACTTCCTCTTGGGCAAAGGATCACTTTTCTTTCTTCACATATAAATCGTTTTCTTTTAGTGCTTGGAAAATAGTCCGCAAGTGGTTCACATGCTCATCCAACGTCTTGCTATAGATCACTATGTCATCAAGATAGACCACCACAAACTTGTCCAAGTATGGGTGAAATATCTTGTTCATTAACGTACAAAAAGTAGCGGGTGCATTAGTTAAGCCAAAAGGCATAACAAGGAATTCGTAAGCCTCATACCTTGTGACGCACGCCGTTTTCGGTTCTCGCCTTCCGCGATCCTTACTTGGTAATATCCTGACCGCAAATCCAACTTTGAGAAGTATCTTGCCCCTCATAGTTGATTGAACAGATCTGCAATGAGTGGTATTGGGTACTTGTTCTTCACGGTCACCTTGTTTAGTGCCCGATAGTTGATGCACAACCTCATCGATCCATCCTTCTTCTTTTGGAACAACACCGGTGCTCCGTATGATGCCTTCGATGGCTGGATATAACCCGCATCCAGCAAGTCTTTAAGTTGCTTCTTCAATTCAGCCAACTTCGGTTGGGACATTCGGTAAGGTGCTTTCGCGGGAGGCTTAGCCCCAGGCTTTATCTAGATCGTATGATCAATCTCCTTTCTTGGCGGTAACTTCTTGGGCAACTCCTTCGGCATCACGTCCTCGAACTCTCCGAGAACCTTCTTTATACCCTTCAGAACTTCTTCGTCTTGGGTAGTCGGTTTCCCCTCCTTCATTGTTGCTATGAAGGTTACCTCACCCTTCTTAAACCTTTTTGAAAGTTGTATCGCCGACAACACCGTGGTTTCCTTCTTCTACTTAGTCACCGGGATAAGGTGTGCTGATTTTTCTCCGAGTATGCACAAAGAGTCAAAAGGTGGCATGGGAATGGCACGCTGTTCGCACATGAACTCCAACCCCAACACCATGTCAAAGTCGTCCATAGGGATCACCGAGAAATTGACCGGTCCCGTCCACTTGTCGAGATGCATTTCCACACCACGTGCCACGCCTTCTAGTGGCCTCACATCTGAGTTTACCGCCTTCACGGTACCTCCTCCTTTGGCGAACTTCATGCCTAGCCCTAAGGCTTCTTTCTTTGACACAAAGTTGTGTGTGGATCCCGTATCCACTAAAGCGCGGTGACTTCTTGAAGTTCTTCCTCTTTCTTCGAAGCTTGTATTCCTTGAAGTCTTCCCTCTTTCTTCGAGGCTTGGCCTTGTATTCTCGATCAAGGTTTTGGATTGGCTATTGCCTCGGTCAGCGTTTGAACACGACGGCGATCCAGCTCTTGTTTTACCCATGGTTTTGCTCCGCACAAGAAGTTAAAGGGCTTCTCTTCCTCGGACATATTGGGTATTTCCAGCAACAAGTTTGTATACGTGTCGGTATACTCTTTGATCGTACCCGTTTGGCGAAGATACTTTAACTTCGCTCTCGCTTCGTAAGCCGCATTCTCCGGGTAAAAGTACTTTTTAAGATCAACTTTAAAATCTGATCAAGTAGAGATAGTAGCCATACCTTGCTGAATTTCTTGGCTCCGAAGTCTCCGCCATGCTAAGGGGTTTTCCGTGAGAAGCACCGTTGCTCTCTTTATCTTCCTTGAATCATCCACCATCTCAAGGTGTTCGAAATACCTCTCACAACTCCATAGGAAGGTATCGATCTCCTTCACATCCCTCTTTCCATCATAGGGTTTTGGTTTGGGAGAATCCTCTCTTGTGATTTTGCTCGGCTCGCCATGCAAGGCTTGGTTTATTGCAGCCCTCTTGCACAACACCAACTCGCCTTTAACCGTTTCCAAGTCATTCTCCAACTTGCCTTTGACCGTTTCTAGTTCTTGCTCGACCGACAACAACTTGGCCTTCACTTCCTCCACGACATCATCTACCGCATCTTGGATCCGGGATTCCGCTTCCATCTTGATAGCATATACCACCTTGTTTATGACATCTTCCTGATGTGGTTTAGAAAGTGGTAAATAAAGATTCGATTCTCGAACTTGTGAAGGTGATGATTTTAGAAAATAATGATTTAAACTAACTCTAGAAAATTCCAGGAGTAAGAAAAAGACTAAATAACTTAAAGATGATTTTTTAATAAATTTAAAAATACCAGGAATCAGGAATCAGGTAATTCTAACAACCTATGTGATTAATCAGATAATTCTTTTTAAATTAATTAAAGCCCAAATAATTGCCAAAATTGGTTTTTGTTATGCTAACAAACAGAGGTAAATCACAAGCATGGATTATCAAAATTAATTAACTAAGCATAATCCATCAAGCAAAAGCACAACTGTTGAAAGAAAACCGTTTTTACTATTCAAAGCTATGCAATTTTAATGATAAAAGAATTATAAATAATTATTAGAAAATAATTAAATCACATAAAATTGAGAAAATTACCTTATCCATCATCCCAGTAAATAGACTTAGCTCATGGTGGAAAAAGATTGCTCAAAAGTTGATTTCATTGCTCAAAATATCGATTACAAGATGAAATAATAGTGCAACAGCCAAACAGCAACGGATATAAACGTCACAGGAACAGGGTTCAACTGTTACAGCACAGTTTCAAGCAACAAAAGAGAGAAGAAATGGTGACAGACAGATTTGAAACAGCAACAGTTAAAACTGTTGCACTGTCTTCTTCTTCAGCGGCGATGGTGAAGAACACCGATCACCGGGAGCAGCAGCAGTGACCGGCCGTAGTCGGAACTTGATCGGAAAATTGCAAAAGTGGTTCTGGAGCTTCGTACCTTGATTCTGAGGATTGTAAACTCTTTATATAGGCCCTGTGAGTCTTCTAGGATGTTCCAATCCCATTAGAACTCGGTGATTTGACGAGAAATCACTAGTTATCCAAAACCGAAACATATTCCTTTTCCCGTCCAAATTCATGATTCTCCAGCCCTTATCTTCGGCTTCTAGAGCTTCTAATCAATTATACGAACCTTCAATTAGATTGGGTACTTATCAATTTGCTGAAATCCCATCAAAATTGCGATTTGATTTGAGTTCTGTTTTGCCGATGAAGCTTTGACCTGGTCAACTGGGTTTGACTCGGTCAACTGACTTTGACCGAGTTGACTGGGCCGAGTTGATCCGCTGAGTTGGTCCGATCCAGCCCATCCCGATCCAAGGGTGCCCTAATCCAAAGTGTGGGTGCCTTGATCCATTTTCCCGGGTGTTTTGAACACTTTTTGAGCCAATTTTTCCACAAATCTTTATTCTTCTAATGTCCCTACAAAAGCAATAAAACACGTAATAGACACAAAATCGAATGCTAACTCACTAGAAATTAAGGTGTAATTTAGACACTAAAATGTGTCTATCACTTCCATGATATTTTTCCACCCCTCAAGAGTTTCATTTGTTAGGAACTCTTCCTCGGGGCGCATAAGGAAATCACCTACTCATTTTCCATGCGTACCATTCTCGCCTCAAGACTTGATTACATATCCTTGGATTTTTCCCTCTTCTTGGTCTGGCCATCGACACCTTTCTCCATGGTGAGGTTGCTATTACCGTCAGCCATTTCTTGAGTCTCGAGCTTTGCTCTGATACCAACTATCACGGGCTTAGATTTTGGATAAGACCGTACGACAGTTGAACTCTCAAGTAAGTCTAAAACAACACAAACGAAGTGGGGACTTAGAGATTTTAGAGAGAGAAAGAGTATTTGATTGCTAGAGAGAGAATATTACAATGCTTAGAGAACTTTTGATGGATACATGAGCAAGTGAAGCTCTCCTCCTTATATAGAGTTCTATGGATGATTCTAGAAGATGTTCTAGAATCATCTCTTTCTAGAGACTTCTACTAGTTACAAGAATATACAAGGAATATTCTATAGTATCCTAGAATGTTTCGGAAGCTTGTGGTCTTCTCCATCTTCTTCCATCATGCTCTAGAGTATTCTAGGTTCTTTTAAGGAACCTCACGGGCCAGCCCATAATGTAGGAAAATAGGCGGGCCGTGACATTAGGCTGACTACCGTGATTCCATCCACAGTTAACCTGACCAAAAAACTTTGACCAAGGGCGACCACTTATTGATCAAATTTTGGCTCAAATAATTTTATTCTTTTTTTTTCTTTTTCTTTTTGGAAGCTTAAAGATCAATTATTTTCTTCTGATTAAGATATAAAACAAGCTATTTTCCAAAACATTTTAAAATATCCAACTTTATATATTCGAATTTTTTAGAACTATAGATATATGTAAAAATCTCCAAATAAAAGAATACTGGATACCTTCCCGTAAAAAAGAATAATCATTCCGTACATTCTAGTTAGTAATTGGGAATTCGGTAAACGTACGAAACGATAAGCGTACGAGTATTATACGGATCCAGAAAAATCAAATTCGGTCAAAAAGTCGATCAATAATTCATGATTCGGCAGTAATTCGGGACGACATATATACATGTACAATTTGCTTTTGGAATATGAATTCGGCATATATAATTTGACCTTACATTATATATAAGAAAATATTTTTCAAAATTAGTAACATGGGTGGTGTAATGATTTTGTACATAAATTAGTATATATATAACATATATGCAATTGTATCCCACTAGCAGAGTCGTTCACTACTATCGCTGGTGAGCGTGGGGTGCTGGGTTCGAATCTGAGCATCAACATTTTATTGAATAAAACCAATAAATAATGAAACCGGTCCTAGCTGTACGAGATTTAGATTAACTCATTTAACATAAACCAGGGTTCAGATTTCCAATAATACCTGAAACGGACATGAATTTGTTCGTTTCCGAATAATACGTGAATTATTCGACGAATTACTAATTAGGCCGCACAGTACACATACGATTGTATCTGTATTTGTATGCGAATTTTCGGAGAACTATAGATATACATATGGATCTCGTCTTTGAAATGGAGAGTTTCTAATGGCTGGGCCAAAATGTAAGTTCATGCCTGTGGGCCTGTGGATGGATATCACTGGCAA
>JAJJMC010027418.1:94930-213069 GCA_023531435.1 Papaver californicum | reverse complement strand
AGATAGGATCTACTAAACATGGTTAATCTCAGATTATTTCACAATTTTGTCAATATTTTTATAAAATTTAAATAATAATAAACTTAAAGATAGTTTTTTAATGATATATTCTTTTTATAAAATTTTACATTTTCTGCAGTTAATATTCAAAGTAGTAAATGGTAGTGATACATATTTCTCCTGTATAGTTCTACATATTAGATTATTTGTAGAGAATATGTGCACGGGGTAGGATTGGTTGATCGTGTTTGATTCTTGTTCCACATAAATCTTCCATCATTTCCTCCACCAACACAATTCTTCTCTGACGATCGACTACTTCCGTGAACCAGAAAATTCAATGTCGGTACAAATGACTCATCAGCGATTGGCTTTAGTAATTCATTCTGATGACCGGACACCCAAGAGTACGAAACTGAAAATGGTCCAGTGCAAAAGATCCTCAACTGTTAGATTGTCCCATCCAGCAAACCATAATCAACAGAGTACAAATACAATTAGTACAGGAAGAGAAGGAAGAATTTTGTTGGTGGATCCTAAGCCTAAGAAAGGAATTGCTTCTCAATTTTTTTATGTTGTTGAGAAGTTGATAGTCAAGCTCATGCATGATTCAGAACAGCCTAACCAACATTTGTCGGGGATTTTTGCACCGGTGCACGAAGAAACTCCGCCTCAACCAAATCTCTCTGTCGAAGGATTACCTTCCGGTGAGAATGAATGATCATCCGGCACATGCATGAACAAATTTTGAGAACTGTATACAGAAATATATCCCGTCTGTTAACCGGTTTTTATGTGATGGTATTATACAGGAAGGATTGAATGGAGAGTTGCTAATGGTTGGTCCAAATCCTAAGTTTATGCCTGTTGCTGGATATCACTGGCAAGTTACTTACACAAAATTCACTGTTCATTTAGATAATTGATTGAGTTTTTATGGTTGTGATCGATTATATTTGATTACTTGTTTCTTCTTCGTTTAATAGACTAACTGGACTAAAACTAAAACAAAAAAAAAGAAGAATTTCCTTATTATTTCATATTTCCTTGTAAGTTTAACGAGAGCATTTGATGCATGAGCCAGGCATGGGTAAATTCACTTTGCATCTGGCTTTCAAAAACTCGTTTATCTATGTATTAATCTTTTTACAGGCAAAAATGATAGCTGTGTGGAAATTACTGAAGATACTATCTCGGTCCTATAAAAAAGACACTTTTTTCTCTCTCTCATTTTTGTCTAAAACTAGATAAAAATGAAAAGGGAGTATAATGTATCTTGTCCGGTGCTAACTGTTTTACTTATTGCATGCAGGTACGACGGAGATGGGTACGTGATCCTACGCCATTTTGTTTTAAAACTTTGGTCAACAATATCCAGATGGATTTATCTACATTCTTCGTGCTTAAAGATGTTCTTCGTTGCAGTCCCAAAAACATTGGTTCAAATTATAAAGTACGACAGATGCCTGCATCGCAGGCAGTACTTTCTTGTTAATATGAGTTGTGCTATGATGCAGAATGGTTCATGGGTTGCGTATTAAAGATGGAAAAGCAACATATGTTTCACGCTATGTAAGGACATCTCGACTAAAGCAGGAAGAATATTTCGGTGAAACAAAATCTGTTAAGGTATATGCCTATAGTTGTTTTTTTTTTTTTTTTTTGATTGGTAATTTATCAGTTTGAATGAAAAAGAAAAGATGATGCAAAGAAGGCCATGGGTGACCAAGCGAAACAAAAATTACACCACCATCTAATAACCAAAACAAAAATGACCAAGCGAAACAAAAATTACACCAATATCTAATAACCAAAACAAAAATTCTTAATGGACCGTTCAATAAAATTACCTAGAAATCGTTTTCTCATATCTTTTTAAATAGTGGGGCTCAAAAATAGCCACATACTGATTCTAAATGGACAGAAACCACCTCATATGAGGGGACAGTTTTTAAGTAGTCTATTGTAACTAAAACTTAAACCCAGAAGCTCGAGTTAACTCGAGTTAGCTCGAGTTATTGAAAAACCTTAACAAAAGCGGGCCAAGCATTGGTCTAACTTTGAATGTAGGGTGGAAAACTGAAACTCCTCTGTCACCAAAAACAAAAAAAAAACTGCTGTCCCCATGTCGTTATTTCGCGTAAAAATATATTTCCGATTGGAAATATAGGATACCACATGGCTTTTTAATTTTGGGAAAATATGAATAGATAAATACTATTTTTTTCATCCCATTTTAATTATATAAATAGGGTTTTACACATACTCATTGGCTTTAAATTTTCTATAAATTAGAAAAATAATAATATCGATCTTTAACCTTATCACTTTTCAGCTCTTCGTTGCTTAGTTGTAAACATATTTCAATTTAATTTTAAAATTTATTTGATGTTAAATCTAAACACCTGTTTCATTTGTTACTAAAATAACACAATATTTATTCGGATGATGATTTTCATATGCTATATAAGCTTAAACAAAATCTATAAGTTTGACTGCTTCAACATATTATTGATTTTCATATGCTATATGAGCTACACAAAATCTATAAAGTTGATTGCTTCAACATAGTATTAGGATGATTTTGATTGTGTAACCTTTGTCTTGATGGATCTATGTGAAAGAAACAAAGGGGGAAATAACATTTTGTTAGATAAAAGAATCTATATTTAGGGATAGTATCGTATGTTTGGGAATACATAATAAAATAAAATAAGAATATTTTAAAATAAAATTAATAATCCCTTATTTATTTTTTTGTAATGAACAATCTTTGTAATTTAATTTATTATCCATTAGTTATTTATTTATATATATTCATTTAATTTCTAATTTCTAATTTTTAATATTTTTTAACTTAACATTTTTTTTCTAAAAAACTCAGAGTCGGTATAATAAAATGAAGAATATTATACCGATTCTTGACGGTTGGCATTGAAACGGATGAACACCATACCGATTGTTGTTGACTACCTTTTTCAATCCGCATGATTAAAAAATTTCGACAATGTCGACTGTTATAATTCTTGTTCCAGTAACTAAGATTTATGAATCGACATTGTTTTATGAAATGAATATCGTGCCGACTGAAAAATGTCAAAAGGCAGGATGTCCTATGTTTCAATACCGATTGTCTAGAAACGACATGGTAAAAAATACCATGTTGGCCGACTCTGAATCTTTTTACAAAAAAAAATCAAAAATTTAAAATTACATGAAAATAAAATAAAAATCAATAATAATAATAAAGAAAATATGAAATGGATAACTTAATAATTTATAGCTTTAAGACATCCCTTATCAGCATATCTAGGTTCGTGGGATCCTAAGAATCCCTAAATTTTTATGGGTATTCCCAATGTAGGTAATATCGGTCGTACCGGCCGATAAAATCAGAATTTATTTTATATTAGTCTTTAACCTAGACGATACGTAAAACATCGGCGATACATGACTATTCCGATTATATCATCTGTATCAGTCATATCGGACCGATATATCGACCACCGTATCGTACGATAATGTCGGTAAGGATACAAATGTATTCATTAACAATTTTTTTTTTTAAATTTTTCTTCCCATACAAATTCTATATTTGGGATGTTAGGTTATCAAGTAAGACTAGTTTAATTGAGTTTTTTACATTACAAATGCCTTCCACTAAAACTTTGAGTGACATAATGCACATCTGGCTATAAATTATAAGATTAAAAAGTTAACTGTGTATCGCTGATAAAATCAGATATAATCATTTTCGATGTATTGCACCTCACCGGTACGATACCGATACACGATATTAACTACTTTAGGTATTCCCCAATTAAAGATTAAAAAAAAGAGTGAAAAAAGAAAAAACGTCGACACAAATATATCAGATTTGGTAAAATATACTCCCTCCGTTTCTCATAAATTGAGCTATCTCAAGTTTGTACAATTTTTAAGACAAGAAGGAAAGAGATATACTTTTAGATATTTTTATCAGTTACATCCTTAGGATAATAAAATAGTAAAATTTAGAAATGACACAGCTCTCAAACTATGCCACCGATATTTATAAACTTT
The DNA here is from genome assembly GCA_023531435.1 of Papaver californicum. Taxonomy (NCBI): domain Eukaryota; kingdom Viridiplantae; phylum Streptophyta; class Magnoliopsida; order Ranunculales; family Papaveraceae; genus Papaver; species Papaver californicum. The sequence goes on along the minus strand of JAJJMC010027418.1, from coordinate 209,007 downwards.
ATATAATTGGAAAATCATTTTAAAATACATGTATAACGAATATAAACATGACTATTAAATTATACATATTTCTTATACTAATAACAATTAATCAAAATGGTACTCTTAGAACTATTGTCTTGTTTAATAAAATAGCTTAATTTTTAACAAATTTTAAATTAAATAGTTTATTTTATAAAAAACGGAGGAAGTAATTTACGATTGAAAATCGTTATTATATAAATTGAATTGAGTTATTTTTAATAGGAGAGAAATAATGAATTTTGAGAAGGGAAAGAAATTAGCTAAATTCTAGTCAATGTTAGGTCTAAGTCAAATAAAATGACAAGAAGGAATTGTTTTTGAAATAACAACTTTACCCTTAATAAGACCATAGTAACGATACTCTCAAATTCATTTCCAAATTTTTCCAAAGGAAGCTTGTTCAATCAATTTACATAGAATTTAATGATGTTTCTAATGCCTTTTCCACATGAACCCTAGACCTAAAATCTATTAGCAGTTTCGCTGCAATTTTCTTTTCAAAGAAATCATATTAGGATGATTATAATTTGATGCAGGTATCAAATCGTAAAGCATTTCATTTGGGTCACTATCCTTTCCCCTATGAGAATCCGTAGGCAAAAGCTCATTTGATTTCTATTTTGAGACAACATAAATAAGATGAGCTTTTGCCTATGGAACTGCTTTTGCATACGGAACTGCTTCTATTTTGATTTATGTTGTCTCAAAATAGAAATCAAATCCAAAACCCTCTTATCTTCCTTTCTATGTCCATGGAACTGCTTCAAGAAAATTAACAAAAAAACTTGATAAGATCCTCAAACAACAATTCCAATACCACATTAACAATTGATTAGCGGTACTAAAAGAATTAATCTCGGTACCGAAATCAAATGTATATAGCTAGTAATGTCAAAGTAGTTAAATGAACATCAACAGTGCCCATTGAAGCTTGAACTTTTTAGATTCAGAAAACCTGAAATCGTTAATCATACATTTATGCTTATGCCATCTATCTTATACTCAAGGATGTGTTGGACATTTCCTACCTATTCCAGTAAATCAATTTCTCCCCTAAAATTTTAATTCCCTCCTTTTTGCTCTAAATTGTTTTTATTAAAAAAAACTAAGTAGGATAGATAGATAGATATCTTTTATGTAAGATAGATATCCTCTCCTCTATGTAAACCTTTAGAATAAGAGACGTTTATTCATGCCATGCCGTCTGTGCATTAGTCAAGACCGTCTATGCATTAGTCAAGACTCAAGAGGGTAGGAACGGGGAAATATTTTAAGGGAAATGGGAGTGGATTGCACCCTATGTAAATCATAAAGACTTATTTCCTCACACACGACGTCCCATTACAAAAGCTCTAATATATTATATTAACATGTAGTCATAGTGGGTGTTAAATAGCCCATCAGATCTTTATGTACAAAAATTTGCACATGTGACTAGAGCTGCACATGAACTGTCTCGAAAAACGAAATTCGATCGAACCGATAAAATCGTGGGTTTTTAAACTGAATCCGTCCATAACGGATTGGTATACGGTTTTCAAAATTAAATACCCGTTTATGATGGTTCGGTTTACGAGTTTAGTATAAGAACTGATTGAACCCGCCCGTATAAACCGAATTTTTTTGGCCATTGATTGATATCATTTTATTTCATCCTAGCCCTCCATCTAAACGAAAATACCCTAAACTAAACCTAGAAGTTTCTATTCTCTTATTTCTCTTCTTCTTTCATCTTCTCGACGCCGCTCTGCCTCTATCAGGCAATTATGTGAATCATGTCCATGATTTGATTTCAGACTAGAACAAGAATTTTGAGATGATGGCCGTGAAAAAAGAACTGGAACACTGTTGAATGCAACTGCTCACATCATAACAGCAGTAATCGGGTCTGGAGTTTTGTCATTAGCATGGTCTATAGCTCAATTGGGATGGATTAAGGGTCCTTTTTGTTTCATTGCATTTTCTCTCATTACTTGGTTCACTTCTATTCTTCTTGCTGAATGCTATAGATCTCCCGATCCCATTACCGTCCAGAGAAATTATACTTATATGGATGTTGTTACAGCTAACTTGGGAGGTGTGAAAATTCAACTCTGTGGTATAGCATAATACACTAATCTTGTTGGAGTTACAATTGGATACACCATCACTGCATCAATGAGCATGGTGGCTATACAGAGATCAAATTGTTTTCACAAATTTGGTCATGGGGAACATTGTTATGTATCGACCTACTATTACACGGTCATCTTTACAGTCATTCAGATTTTTCTATGTCAAATACTTAATTTTCACAACCTTTCTTGGTTATCAATTGTTGATGTTGTTATGTCTTTCGCTTACTCTTCCATTGGTACTAGTATTTCCATTGCCAAAGCTGCAGAACCTCATCACCATGCAAGAACAACTTTCACAGGGGGTTAGGATTCAGGATTTTTTTTTTGTGAGTTAACCCGTAAAAACCGAACCCGCCCGAACCCGATTCAGATCGATTTTAAACCGACCCGTCTATAGACGGGTTGGTAGATGGTTTTGATTTTCAAAAACCGCCTATAGACGGTTTGGTAGTTGGTTTTGGTTCAAAACCGAATCGACCATCCGCTGTGCAGCCCTACATGTGACAAAAATGGAATTTTTTGGCATAAAAACTAAATAAAAGAATGAGACAATCTTGGATTTAAATTTTATGATTTAATTTCTCCATCATCTGATATAAGTGGATGGATGGTTGTTAATACTTCATTTTTTCATAAAAAAAATATCATCTTAATTTTGACAATCCATCAATTTTTTTTGTAGGCTATGTCACAATACTTATTTTATAAAATCTAAACGATTTTGCTATGTCCCTCAGGATTTCAGAAACTGTTTGCTTACCTCAATCCTGACCTCACGTGTTATGGAATTGAGAACCTAACCACTTCATTTTTCGGCTCTACGACTGCTATATACAAAGAACAATCAACTCTCATAGGTTTTAATGCCGTTTGCAGATTGGAGATCTAGAGGGATTATTTGGATTATTCATGGGTAGCATGTATTTTCTTCGATCCATATTTAAAGTACTGGATGTTTCCTATGGATGGGAACAAAGTATGTTTTCGTAGTCCAACGAGTAAAAAATTGGATAAATATTATTATCTTCGTCTTAAAATGATACTTTTAATTCTTTTCATTTTTATCTAAAAATATACTAAATTAAAAAAAATAAAAATATTATTTTTTAGAACGGAAGAAATATCTAATAATTTAATTAAATTTCATGTATTCATGTTTTCGCTTAATTTTTTTTACGACTTGTGCCAACAGGTAATACTAGTCTCACATATCACCATGGGAAACTTTGGCTCTCGGAGAAAGTGATAAACCATGTAAGTAATGCCGATGAATTTGTATATATATGTGTTGGTTTCAAAATCAAAATCAGGTGCAAAATCACAAGTTTTGGACAAAAAACAAAACAATTACAACTTGTTATTGAACATGCACATATTCAAAAGCCAGGGTTCGTGCTGAGACTTGCAGCATGACAATAAAAAACAGTACAATAGTAGTTAAAACATGTCAGAGTAATTAACGAATTTATAAAAAGAACAGTGTTAAAAAAAGTCATAATTAACTTGTTTATTTGGGAGCATTATTGTGCCAGATGATTTGGCTGTCATTCTTCTTCTCTTCTACTATTTTTAAGATGTTCTTAGAATTTTAGAAGATGGAGATCTGCAGACGGTTGGAATGTTACTGCACATCCAAAAATTGACTCTTTTACTGGTAAAGCTTAATGTTGTACAATATTTTCTTGTGTGGCTAGCCAGTAACACACTTAAATGATATCTCTTTGCTTTCGCTTAATATAAATGCTAATGTTGATTGAAGGCGAGATGTTTACCTTTGGGTGTCAACTCACACCACCTTACTGTCCATATCGGGTCATTTCTAAAGATGGCTTTATGCATGATCCCGTCCCAATCACATTATCAGTGCCTACCATTATGCATGATTTTGCCATTACGCAAAACTTCGCAATTTTCATGGATTTGCCTCTGAAATTTCGACCAAAGGTATACTGGTAGTTTTTTTTTGAACTATATGTAGTTATTAATTTCTGTTGTTACGCGGTGCTTTTGTGTGTGTGCCACTGTGGCTTTAGAGAGTGAGTGAATCGCCGAGCCTGCACGGTTTAAACATTTACACGTAATTTAACCTGTTTTCTCCAAAAACATAAGCAAATTTGTCAAATATTACGAACAACTATTTGTATAATTTACTTATATTTCAGAATTTGGTGACGGGAGAGCCAATTCTCGCATTCGATGCAACAAAGAAAGCCCGTTTTGGTGTTCTTCCCCGATATTCAACAAATGAGCATGATATGCGATGGTTTGACTTCCTAACTGCTTTATATTTCACAACGGTAAGTCATATTGTTTCACTCATCTTCTTATTATTATCACACATATAAATTGATTAGACTAAGAATAGGGAGGACTCCATATGTACCAGTGCTTCCATGGCACTCTCATGATAAGAACGCAGCGTATAGCGAACTGATTAACAATAACTTACCCCATGACAATTCCTAAGGCCCATACTTTGTTTGAGTATGACTCACGATCTGAATATGACTCGGTATCTGACTGGAACAAGTCCTAAGATCCATACTTAACATTGTATTTATTTGTGTCTGATTTGCGATCTGAATCTACCTCGGTTCAATTCAGATGTCGGATCGTTGTTTTCTTATTTTTCTGATGTACTCGAGGTCTGATTCGGTTCATACATCTGACACGCAACTATTTGAGTCAGATATCATTTTGTATATGATTCGTTGGGCACATATCTAACTGGACTCAAAAAATTGTATAACTTTACGATTTTATAATTTTTTAGCAGATTAATGAGTTAGATTCATATGTAACTAGTTATATGCATATGATCTATACGAGTTAGTTGAGTCAGAAAGAAACAAACAACTACTTGGACAGCTTCACGTAGCAAGTCTTGATAAAGATCCATACTTGCCAACTCAAGAACTCTGTTTCTATGCCAATATCTTTATTTTTCTTGAAAAGTTGCTTGATTAAAAAACTTAATGTTTCACATTTCTGGCGAACTTTTTTCTATTCAGATCATCTTGAACATTTACTGGAAGGAAATCTGGACAACAACAAACCCATATAAGCGGTGTTTTCAAGCCTAGTCTTTGGTTCTTCACGGCATGGTTTGCAAGTGTTTCTACTGTCTGATTTGCTTCTCTGAATATGTGTTGAATGACTTTCTCTGGAATACTATCCAAGTTACTGGTGATTTTGGCTAGCATCAATTCCAGGTTCCAAGGTGATGAGTTTCCGTTTTTAATGTAGTCCAGTAGAGCTAGTGAGTCGGTTTCAAAGACTGTCTTGTTCCAGTTGTCTGTGACCACCATTCTTGTTGCAATTAGGAAGGCCCGTATCTCTGCCATAACTGGAGTATTTATCCCTAGTGGTCTTGTATTAGCAGTAGACACGTTTTCTAAATAGTTCCTTAAAATTATCCCTGCTCCTGATGGTCCTAGAGTTCCTTTTGTAGCTCCATCAGTATTGTATTTAGTCCAATCTTGAGTTGGGGATGTCCATCCTACTTCGATTAATCCATAATTCTCTCTTTTATCCACTGTTCGAACTTCTATTTGGGGTAATCGATACAACTGTAGCTGATCTTGGGCCCATTTAAACTCATATGTCATTTGTATACTGATCTGGAATATTTGTTTTGGAGTTTGGGTAGTTTGTTGATACACTAAAGAGTTCCTTGCTAGTCATAGATGCCATGAAGCAAAGTAGCAAAGTGTGGGGTCTTTCTAGGATACAGAACTTGAGAGTAGAGTATCAAGGTTTGTAGGAAGAATGGTTTTTGCATCTTGCCTGGACTGAATTATGGTGTTTGGGGTGGTAATGGAGGTCTTTGAGTGATAGTTGTAAATTGTGCTAGGATGACTAACCCAATGAATTGCAGGCGATGTAAGGGGGAGCTGGGGGGAAAAGGTTGGGTAGTGGAGTGTTGGGTGGATCGTTGAAACATTGTGTATGGGATGATGTGAGGAATTTGTGTATTTCAGCTCCTTCAATTGAACATTTGAAAATTATTAATCATCATAGTGATTGTTTACGAAAGAGTGGCCTCAAAATCCATGCACCAAGACTAATATCTCTCACCTACACGGATAGTAGTCCGAAGGATTTCGTCCTGTCAAGTTCTCTAACATTAGTTGAAGCAGATGTGAGTGACATATTTTTGTAGCATTAGCCATTGGGCAACAATTTGTAGCTACTAAAAACCGGAGCTACTCACACCCCCCTTACCACAACCAAGGCAAGGATGCGAACCTCTTGGGTGGAAATATCTAGTTCAAAAATCTCAAGGCAACTAGCGTTATTTAATTTTGGGTCTAGGATTTCAGAATTTCTTCTCACTCTCAGACTCTCTGTTCTTCTTCTTCTTCTTCCTCCTTTTTTGTGGTGAAAGGGCGAAATATGTTTCGATCTTTGTTTTATAAATTGGGGGTACCTCTCAAAAGGCTGCTCATCCACAGCGAATCTTCTTGTTCATCATTATCAGCTAAGTATTTTCTCTTTACATTACAAAATCAAAATGTTGTAATTTCAAATTCTAGGGTTACTTCCATCTTCTATTCCTTCTCTGCTTCGATTAGTGATGGTAATGTTACTTCTTCTTTTGATTATGATTCTTCGTTTGTAGTTTCTTATCTGATTAATGCATGTGGATTGCCTGAAAATGAAGCAATTACTGCTTCTAAAAAACTCAATTTCAAAACCACATCTAAGCCTGATTCAGTTTTGATTTTACTCAAAGCATACGGATTTACTGAAACCCACATATCTAAAATAATCCCTAGATACCCAGCCGTCCTCTCATCTAATCCTCATAAAACCCTCAAGCCCAAACTTGATTTTTTCAAATCCAAAGGGCTTTATGGACTTGAACTTGCAAACTTCATTACAATTGACCCAACGATTCTCAAGCAGAGCTTTAATAAAGTAATAATCCCTTCCTTTGATATCCTTAGGAGCATTGTTAAGTCTGACCAAAGCGTCATTAAAATGATGAAGCGAAATAATCGGATTCTCAGTGCATGCCATGTTAAAAGAGTGATGGTCAACCTAGAGCTTTTGAGAAATGAAGGTGTCCCTCAAACTTATATTTTTAAGTTTCTAATCAAACAGCCAAGATCACTTACTGGAGATGCAGAGAGATTTGAAGGGATTGTAGAAAAGGTTAAGGAAATGGGTTTCAATCATGTACGATGCACATTTCTTAAAGCTGTACTTGTACTGATATCATTGAGCGAAGCCAGTTGGAGAGAAAAGATGGATGTTTACAAGAGATGGGGTTGGACTGAAGATCACATTCAAATGGCCTTTAGGAAACATCCTCAATGTATGATTACCTCTGAGAAGAAGATTATGGCGGTTATGAATTTTCTAGTGAACGAAATGGGTTATGAGTCTTTGAGTGTTGCCGAATGCCCATTAGTTTTTTGTTATAGCTTGAAGGAGAGGATTATCCCTAGGTGTTCTGTTATCAGGATTTTAGTCTCCAGAGGTCTGATTAAGGAAAAAATTCCTATAAACACATGTTCAACAATGGTAGACAAGTCTTTTTTGGAGAAGTTTTTAATAAAGTATGAGCAAGAAGTTCCTGAACTCATGAAGATATTCCAAGGTCAGCTGAATTACCAACAGCTGCTTCAGAACTAAGGGATTTTATGAGACGAATGTGTAGTACCGGTGCGTAGATTTTCTGAATTCACATATTTACAACGTATATAGTACCTTTTGGTTTATACATTTTTGATGTTTCATTATTTCCAAAGTAAAAATTGTGTCACCTTGTATGTATGAACACCATGAAGAATATACATCATGTTTGAATCTTCATTGTTGCCATGTTTATCTACAACCGGTTTGTAGGATTCATGAATTTCAATTGCGAATATGCATCGATAGAGAGTAAGGATGCATATATTGGTTCCGTATAATATGTGGCAACATGGTTAGATAGAAAATGAGAAAAATGAAAGCTTCACAAGGATTTGTTGTATGCTCCGTTCTGATATTTATTTCATTAACAGTCTACTGTCCGGCTACCACTGACCGCAACCACTGAAATATATCCTTTGGAATTGCTTTCTGGAACAGTTAATTATTTTTTGTTGTTGTGTGGCAGGTGGTCATATTCAATTTCAGCGTAAACGGCAATAACGCATTGGAAAATGAAGAATATACCAATTTTCGATGAAGACCTTTCTTAACTCTATGGGTGGAGTTTGGACTTTTGTCCTTCCAAAATTTCAAAAGTTTGTAGAAAAGGCTAAAGAAATAGATTTTGATCCTACAAAAATTACACTTCTTGTAGCTATAGATGGATTAGCATCACTCAAGGAAGCCAATTGGAAGAAAAAAAAGATGGATGTTTACAAGAGATTGGGTTGGTCTGAGGATCAAATTCAATCAGCATTTAGGGAAATTCCTCCTTGTACGATGGTTTCTGAAAAAAAGATTATGCTGGTTATGGATTTCCTTGTAAATGAAATGGGATATGATTCATCAAGTATTGCTGAAAACTCAAAGAGTTCTTCACTGTAGCTTGAAGAAGAGGATTATTCCAAGGTGTTCTGTTATCTGATTTTAGTCACTAAGAGTCTGATTAATAGATGTAGTTTAACGGTTTTGAACCGGCTATGACTGAACCTTCATTTGTAGGGTTACTTCCATCTTCTATTCCTTCCCTACTTCTATAAGTGATGGTAATGTTACTTCTTCTTCTTCTGAATCTTCATTTGTAGTTTCTTATCTGATTAATTCATGTGGATTATCTGAAAATGAAGCAATTACTGCTTCTAAAATACTCAATTTTAAAACTGCATCAAATCCTGATTCTGTCTTAACTTTACTCGAAGCATACGGATTCATTGAACCCCACGTTTCTAAACTAATCAATAAGTTTCCAACCATCCTCTCATCAAATCCTCATGAAAACTTAAAACCCGAACTCGATTTCTTCAAATCAAAAGGGTTGTATGGACTTGACCTTGCCAACTTCATCTCCATGTACCCAGGATCCCTGGGACAGAGCTTAAACAAAGGAATAATCCCTATCTTGATATCCTTAAGACCATTGTTCAGTCTGATCAGAAAGTCATTAAAATGATGAACCCAGATTATTGGATTCTCAGTACAAACAGAGTTAAAGGGGTATATACGGAAAATGCCAATAGATTTAAAGAGATTGTAGAAAAGGTTAAGGAAATGGGTTTCAATCATCTATGAGGCACATTTCTCAGTGCAATGCATGGATTGGCATCAATGAGTGAAGCCAGTTGGAGAGAAAAGATGGATGTTTACAAGAGATGGGGTTGGTCTGAAGATCACATTCATACAGCATTTAGGAAAAATCCTCAATGTATGATGGCGTCCGAGAAGAAGATTATGGCGATTATGAATTTCCTTGTGAATGAAATGGGATATGATTCATTAAGTATTGCTGAAAGCTCAAGAGTTCTTCACTGTAGCTTGAAAGAGAGGATTATCCCAAGGTGTTATGTTATCAGGATTTTAGTCTCCAGAGGTCTAATTAAGGAAAGGGTTTCCTTAAGTGCAGTTTCAACAATGGTAGACAAGCCTTTTCTGGAGAAGTTTGTGAAGATGTACGAGCAAGAAGTTCCTGAACTAATGAAGGTGTTCCAAGGTCAGCTTAATTACAAAAACCTACTTCAGAACTGAAGGATTCAATGACATCAATACACGGTATTTATTCACATTTTCAAATAATAGTGTAAATTGTCTATACCATTTCTAGTTTAAATCATGCTTCTCTTTCACATTTTAGCTCTATTCTTATTTATGCTTGTTTTGTTGTTTCGGTTAAGAGTATTAGGTTGCTTCACACATATGAAACAACCCGGAGAATATATATCATGGAGTAGTAGTTCTATGCTTTACCATCACTAAGTTTATCTGAACTATGTTAATGTGAAGTCTGAATTTGGTTGTGAAACCGGAGAAAGTATATTTCGGGAAGAGTATTATCTGTGGTTTTTGTGGGATTAGAAAGTTTATGTACTGTATGTAAACTCTAATCAAACTTGTTTCTGTTGGCAATTATCAAGATAAACCTTGGAATCGAATTACGTGCTTGTAAGAACAATAATGAGTTCTTACGCTTTTGTCCACATAGTTATAGTAAAAAATGATGGTTGAACATAGTTGTTTGAAATTATAAACTTTGTTATTTTTGTAATCTTTGAGAAAGTAGTTACCTAAATAATGACAAAGGGAGGTGCTTCCCTTCTTCTCTAGGACGGGAAGGAGGTAACCTGTCAAATTTGTATTTGAACCAAAAGAACCGCGAGCTCTAGTAGTACAAGATCTCTGGCTGTATTGATGCTGGATGGAAGTGGCAGTGTGCTTTATGGAAGTGTTATAGTGTGCTTATTTCTGTGTTGTCTTCTTATGTTACGGTCATTAATACTTGATTATGCATATATTATCAAAGCAGCTTGGATTTCTTTAAAGGGTAGTTGACAGTCGTATACTACGAGATAGGGACAAGAACGAAAAATGGGAGAGAAACAACACTAATAATCTAATCCATCAATGATGTCAAGGAGTATTTTTTAGTTTCAGAATTAGGCTCGCCTTCAAGAAATAGATGCTAGGTTTTGTTCAGAGTTTAAGTTTGTGAGCTGCTATCATTTGAGTTAGATTTACGTTCTGATGTAAATTGTATGTGATTTTTCTTCTGGTTAAGGTGAGTAGGCGTTTTGACTCACAAAACTGAATATAGCATAATATTGACCCGTATACTGAATGCGCCATTGATATGTAGAAGTACATTTTTGGTTACTGTTGTACTAACCAATAAATAAAATCACATAGTAATTTCACCCTTTATTTTCAATGTTGCAACAAGCACTAATATTCAAGTATGTCTTCTCTCTACAATGTCTTTGTAATTGTTTATTTTAATTCTGAAGATCGAAATGCTGGGATTGAAAATATATTGTTCAACACTGCAGGTGTGTTCAATGGAGGTTGAACAGCTACAGAGAAAGAAACAAAGATTGTGCAGTCATGAGCTATGGGTACTAAGTCTAGGTGGTCTTAGGATCGATGCTATAAAGAAAAACAAAAACGAAAACAAGAACATACAAGATTTACTTGTTTCATCCAAATTAGGCTATATCCAAGGAACGGCTGCGGTTTCACTATGATCACAAAATAGTGTTCCAGAGAAATACAACGATGATACGATAATAAAGATACAAACCTTAGATAGGGTAACTCTCTATATATAGAGACTACTCAAGGAGCGGCTGCGGTTTCACTATTGTTCCGTCCCTCCGTTCCATAAACAAACCTCTCAAAAAGTTTCATTTAATTTCCCAACGGGCCGCCAGTCGGATTGGGTCAAGTGCGAAACCGGGTCGTGCACTACCAGGCTCCACACAAACATAACAATCTCCCACTTGGGGACTGGTTACATCAGAACGCGCCCTAACTCCGCTCTGAACAAACTTCAAAACACACCGATCATCGCAGCAACTCTCTTAACCAGTCATCAAGCTCGAAGACCCACTGAAGCTGCACACAACTTCAGTTTCTCAAGGGTCACTGGTCAACATGTCTGTTGGATTCTTTGCTCCATCAATCTTCTCAAGTATCAACTGACCATCTTCTATCAAAGATCGAATGAGATGATATTTAATATCCACGTGCTTGGTTCTGGAATGGTATGCCGGATTCTTCGCTGAGAAAACAGCATTCTGACTATCACTATGCAAAACTCCATTTCCTTTCTTCATACCCAATTCACCCAAAACACGTTGTAACCATATCATCTCCTTGCTCGCCTCAGTAGTAGCAATATATTCTGACTCTGTAGTAGACAAGGCTACTATCTTCTGCAAATTAGAACCCCAGCTCACAGTTGTACCACCCAAAGTATACAAATACCCATTAATACTCTTTTTACTATCAACATCTCCAGCCAAGTCAGCATCAACATAACCCTGCAACTTCATACTATAACCTGTGAAGCAAAGTGATGTATCTACAGTACCCTTCAAATACCGAAGTAGCCACTTGACTGCCTCCCAATGTTGTTTTCCTGGATTAGTCATGTACCTGCTCACAGCTCTCACTGCATGTGCAATATCTGGTCTGGTGCAAACCATGGCATACATAAGACTCCCAATCGCCGATGATAAGGAATCTTCTTCATATAATCCTCATCTTTTGCTGTCTTAGGTGATGAGTCTTTGGTTAACTTAAAGTGGCTACCCAAAGGCGTGCTCACTGGTTTGGCACTCTCCATGATAAACCTCTTCAGAATCTTGTTCACATATTCTGACTGCGACAGCTTCAAGGTACCATGATTGTTATCTCTCGTGATCCTCATACCAAGAATTTGCTTTGCAGCTCCCAAATATTTCATTGCAAACTTCTTTGACGGTTTATTCTTTAGATCATTTATTTCCTCACTGCTAGGCCCTGCAATAAGCATATCGTCCACATATACAAAATCATAAAAATGTTTGCAGACCTCTTTATGTAGAAAGAATGATCTGATTCGCACTTAGTGAAGCCGGTGGTACCCATAAAACTATCAAACTTCATATATCACTGCCTTGGAGCTTGTTTCAAACCATACAAGCTTTTATTCAATTTGCAAACCAAATTCTTCTTTCCCTGTATTGCGAAGCCCTGTGGTTGCACCATATAAATGTCTTCCTTCAAATCACCGTGAAGGAATGATGTCTTCACATCTAACTTCTCAATATATAAGTTATGTGGAGCCACAATTCCCAAAACCAATCTGATTGTATTTAGCTTCACAACTGGAGAGAAAATATCAGTGTAGTCTACACCTTCCTTTTGCTGAAAACCCTTCACAACAAGCCTGGCCTTATAACATGTACTCCCATCATGCTCTTGTTTTACTCTGTACACCCATTTGTTATGCAAAGCCTTCGTCCCTTCTGGTAACTCGGGTAGCTGCCAAGTATGATTCTTGAGCAAAGAATTCATCTCATCTTTAATAGCTAACTCCCACTTGCTCGAATTCTCAACTTGAAAAGCTTCAGCATAATTTTTTCATGCTCACCTCTATATGACAACAAGATGTGCTGAAGAGAGGGGGAATAACGATTTACTGCCTTAGGTACCCTAATGCTTCTCCTAAGAGTGGGAACCGGAGTACTAGGGTTTGGAGAAGCTGGACTACCCTGCTCTATCTCAGGCACTTCGCACTTCGTTTTCCTGGTTCTGGACAACCTTCTCCTGTACACTGATTTTAGAAATCTCACCCAAATCAACATAAGAAGAATCTTTTACCTTTGGTGCCTCTGGTTCTTCAACTGCATTTGATTTTTCCTTGTACATAACCTTCTCATTGAAGATGACATTCATGCTTCTGATAATTTTCCGATTTTCTGCATCCCAAAATCTATAACCAAAAGCATCATCTCCATAGCCAATAAAGAAACATTTCTTAGATTTGGGATCAAGTTTGTTTCTAGCATTGGCATCAACATGTACATATGACAAGCATCCAAATACTTTCAAAAAAGAAATATTTACCTCCTTACACTCCATACCTCCTCTGGAAATTTGAAACTCAACGGAACTGATGGTCCTCTATTGATCAGATAAGCTGCAGTGTTGGTTGCATCATCCCAAAAAAATTTTGGCAACCCATCATGCAACCTCTTGCTTCCAGCACGTTCATTTATGGTCTTATTCATGCGCTCAGCTACACCATTATGTTGTGGTGTCCCTGGAATGGTCTTCTCCATTCTGATTCCATTACTCTCTGAACCCACCATCAATATACTCACCCCCATTATCTGATCTTAGGCACTTCAGTTTCAAACCTGTCTCATTTTCTACCAAAGCCTTCCATTTCTTAAATATATCAAATACATCACTTTTATTTTTCAGAAAATAAATCCATGCCTTTCTGGTCGAGTCATCAATAAATGTGATGTAGTATAATGAGCCACCAAGTGATGGAACTGGAGATGGTCCCCATAAATCAGTATGCACCAACTCTAAATTTTCTGGTTTTGGAGCTCTACCGCATTTGACGAAGCTGACTTTCTTCTGCTTCCCAAGGATGCAACTCTCACACATACCAACATCAATGGTCTTCAATTCTGGTAGTTTCCCATTCGACTGAAGTACCTTCATGCCCTTCTCACTCATATGCCCAAGCCTTTGGTGCCATAGAGTATCACTAGATTCAGCAACTGCAACTGTATCTACTGCTGCCATGCCAACAATAGAAAAGTCTCTCGGACTTGAATACATATAAAGAGTACCCATCTTATAACCAAGAGACACTACCATAGCTCCCTTAGTCACCTTCCATCTACTACTACCAAAATAAACACCATGCCCTTCGTCATCAAGCTGCCCAATAGAAATCAGATTTCTCTTTAACTGTGGAACATGTCTAACCTTGTGGATTCTCCAGACTGATCCATTTTCCTGCTTAAGCTTGATCTCTCCAATGCCTACTATCTGAAGTGGTCTATTATCATCTAAATAGACAGTTCCGTAGTTACCTGCAGTATAGTTAATAAAAACTCTCGGCTTGAAATGGTATGCCAAGAATCTCCTGAGTCGAGAACCCAAGAGTCCATGGGACCTTCAACAGAAAGCAGTAAGGCATCTTGCACGGTTTCTGTAACAACATTCGCAATTTCATTCCCGTTCTTCTTAGGTTCTTTGCACCACTTCTGTATGTGGCCCATCTGGCCGCAGTTCCAGCATCCAGTCGAACCCCGTGGACCTCTAGATTGACCCCTGCTTCGCCCTCTTCTTGATTTAGATCTTCCTTTGTACTGATTTTTCGGAGATGATCTGCCTCTTGATTCGACGTCAATGGCAGCATCATTACTCGAATACTCACCAGAATCCTTCCTTTGAACTTCTTCACGCAGAATTAGATCGCGTATGTCATTATACTTTAGCTTCTCTTTGCCGGCGGAATTACTTACGGTAGTTCTCACAACTTCCCAACTGTTGGGTAGAGAAGCCAAAAGGATTAGGGCACGAATTTCATCATTAAGTTCTATCTCGACGGATGATAGAGCATTCACGATTTCACTGAACTCATTCAAATGCTTTGTAACTGAAGTGCCCTCTGGTATGTACAATCTGAACAACTTCTTCATCAGATGCACCTTGTTGTTCGTCGACGGCTTTTCATACATACTCATCAAGGCCGCCATCAGACCAGCATTGGTCTTTTCTTTCACAACACTGTGTGCAACTGACTTGGCTAGGGTTAATCGAACAACCCCTAGAACCTGTCGATCCAGGAGTTTCCAATCTGCCTCGGACATCCCATCTGGCTTCTTTAAATCTAATAGAAGTTGCTGAAAATTTCTACCATAGAGATAATCTTCAATATGCATTCTCCAGTACGCGAAATCTGACCCATCAAACTTTTCGATTGCGTTTGCAGATCCAAACCCTATCGCAGATGACGTCGACGCCCCTTTCTCTGTCGTTATGTCGTCTTCTCCTCCTGCCATCGATTCTTCCCGAAATTCTCCACGAATCTAGCTCTGATACCAGTTGTTAGGACCGATGCTATAAAGAAAAACAAAAACGAAAACAAGAACACACAAGATTTACTTGGTTCACCCAAATTAGGCTACGTCCAAGGAGCGTCTACGGTTTCACTATGATCACAAAATAGTGTTCCAGAGGAATACAACGATGATACGGTAATACTAAGATACAAACCCTAGATAGGGCAACTCTCTATATATATAGACTACTCAAAAATTTGGGTTCAGGATTTCTCTGCAACCCTTTCGGCCCGTCCCTCCGTTCCATAAACGAACCTCTCAAAAAGTTTCATTTAATTTCCCAACGGACCGCCAGTCGGATCGGATCAAGTGTAAAACCGAATCGTGCACTATCAGGCTCCACCCAAACATAATAGGTGCGTACACTTTTTAAGTGACCGCGAGGGATTTGTCGGTGTGTTTTTGCCTAGATATAGCTGTGAGAATGATATCATTAGAGGCAGTGATAGATTTCATTTTTAATGAGGCGAAATGTGGAATCAAATGGAGGCTCTTTATTTGGATATGGGATAACCTAGGTTACTGCCTAAGACCTTTGTTTGACCAAAAGTCAAAGGATAATTAACATTTTTTTTCCTTGTTCCTTTCTATTTAGGAATATCATTATTTAGAAAGTCCTTCTTGTTAAACAAGTAATCTATCCATCTATATATATCAGAAGTGCTAGCCAATTTGGTTCCACAGATTAGCCTCATCTTCCAGTGCTGTTTTCATCTTCTCTCATCATCATCGAAATGGATTCAATCATGGTTAATATCAGACAAGCAACCATGCATGATATACCAGGGATTCAAGCTTGTGACTTCTTGTGTTTTCTAGAGGAAGACCCAAGAGACTCTGGTTACTACCAAGATTGTTTAGTTAATTGGCCACGACTTTTTTATGTCACAGAAGATCAAGGTACTGGTAGTATTCTTGGATATGTTGTAGCTAAAAAGAGAGGACAACGTCAAGGTTATATTTCATATCTAGGTGTTCGTCCTACTCACGTAAACAAGGAATTGCAAAAAAGCTCATGACTGCTGCTGAGAACGCTATGATACGAGGCTATGGGTCTCAAAATGTTTCTCTTTATGTTCGTACAAGTAGTCTTGCAGCAGTTAATCTTTTTGCTGAAAAAATAGGATATAAAATCCAAGAAACTGCACCTGAGTTTTATGATAATGGGGAAGATGCTTATGTTATGGAGAAGAAACCTCAAGGAAAACAAGCAGATCATCTTGCGCATAGATTTACTTATGGTGGTGGATGCTTCATGAGTGAAGCTGTCAAATCCAAGTTGCAAGGGGTACTGGAGAGAGTCGAGAGTCGAGAGACTGCAACTATGTTAGATCGGTTCGTGTGTGAATTTATGTTATTTGTTGAATTCATGTAAGTGGAAATATTATGTGTGTAATAAAGATTAGTTTCAATAGTTTTAAGTACTGGAAATATTGTCTCTTTCCATTGCTTTTGATGATCTGATTTTGCTAATTTTTTCAATTTTGATCAATTTTTTTTTTCACTAAATTTTCTTCAACTTTTTATTCCCTTGTTTTTGCGATCAAACGTTAAAAGGGCATTAATTGAAAACTATGCTTTTCTAATTTAAAGTTTATTCGTGAAGAAATCTATCAAACACCATTACGCCATAGATTCGATTGAGTTTTTGAAAAAAAACATTGCATTAGAGAAAGATTATGCTTAAACTAATCGAAATGCATCCCCTTCAACTCCAGGCACACAAGCAGTAATATTCCTCGTCCAAACTTAATCAACTTCCTCAGTCTTGGGTCCTGCACCACTACCAGCACCCATTGAAGGACCATCTTCATCCATGCCATTAGCACCACCCATGTCAGGTCCAACACCACCTTGATACATCTTAGCTTGTTTTTTCACGAGTTAGATAAGTCTAAATTTTTACTTCCAAATGTATTTTATTAATACAATTTTTTTGGAGAGGACAAAAATTTGAGTTTAAGTCTCGTGTGTCCACCAAACTTAATGCCCAATAATTATTTGGGCAGATATTTATATTATATATATTTTTCATTTTTAAAATTATAAATCAGAATCCTAAATCGTGAAATTTTTAAGTATTGAATTGTATGTTAAATACTAAATCGAAGATTCATAATCAAATTTTGTATATATGGTTATCATTATAATATTATAACATTACGGTGAAAATAATACTTCCTCCATCCCATAATAATTGAGTCTTTTTCTTCTTTTTTTTTGTTCCATAATTAATAGATGATTATTTTCATTTTCGTATATTTAGGAACTAAGTTATGGATTATAACAAGAAATTGGGGATTAATCGTTAAATTTTAGCAAAAAATTTTTTTTATAGAAAAAACTTGACATCTGTGTGGCACCATTTGAAAACACAGCTGATCAGCATAAATTTTCTACTCATAATTATTGTGGTGAAGTGTTTGTTTTCTCCCCTGATGGATATTTAACATTCAGGTAAACTGAGGAATCGAAACTAGAAAGTATGTAGCAGAAAGTGGTGTGAAAGTATCAAATAACAATTTTCCCTCTGCCGATTTGACCCTTTGAGGATTTGTCTATGGACTCGTGGTAATCAAAAAATAAAAGCAATCCAAAAATATACTCCCTTCGTTTTAGCAAAAGTGTTACTATTACTCTTTTATTTTGGACTATATTAGTTAAAATAAAAAAATGATGGTAAAACTTTTATAGAAATAGAAGGAGTAATTCTGGGAACTCTATAGCTACTCATTAGGATGCTAGCTAACTCGGAAATATAATGTTGAAGGTACTCAAGGAACAACATAATTTCGTGACTGATGTGCATGGACCGGTTATAGTCGCTGTCTTTGTATGGGTAGGAATCAATAGAGAATGGTGTGTTTGAGTCCAATATTGATATCCAGTCATAGAATGAAAAGATAGGTTTACACCTTAGGAGGGGAATCACTTTACTTTGGTTTGATCCCCTAATTTATAAGTAAAATATGGTAGTTCAATGCTTATTAAGAAAAAATATACTAGTTCATTTCATTTCAAGTAAGTGTATGGATAAACAAACTATGATTAGTTGTTAAGATATCAAGGGAATAGAACTGGCCGACTCGTTAGCTGTATCAGATGACTCGATACCGATTCGGAGATCATTTTGAAAATGCAAACTTACAACAATCATTTTGAAAATGCAAACTTACAACAAAAAAAAACTTACGTCGTACTCACACTTTTTGTTCCTCTCTAGTTTCACCAAAATTCAAACTTCCAATCTTTTTAGTAGCAGCAAAATACCCAACTTTCATTTCATAAATGAGGAAAGACCCACATTCTCAGAAATGCAACAGAATCCGGGATTTCACTCTTTTAAGTGCAGCAAAACCTCTATCCCACACCCTCTAGATTCGGCAGAACTCCAGTATTCTTAACAAAAACTCACAAAAATAATCCACAATGGGCTTTTATGTGGTCTATGAGTACTCCCAGGATTTACTAAGAAAGAATATTGGTTCCTACATCCGAGACTTACATTGGCTAATTTGGGTAAGTATCTAAGTAAAACTTCAAAGTATCCTTCTCAATATCAAACTAGGAAAGGTTAACTCAAGATACTCTAACAAACTAGAACTGTAAAACAGACAATATGATAACCAGACTAGCTGTGCTTTGACTGCCTTAGCAGCTCTTGCAGCAGCCTGTCCATGAAGACGCCCAGTTCTGCTAGCAGCAATGACACTTATGTTGATGCTGCAGGAGGTAGAACTCTGACTGATTGCCAGTAGCTAGTCGCAGTATGATAGCTTATTGAGCAAAACAAATAGACCATTCAGTGGTTACCGGACTATAGACTATTAATGAAGTAAATATCAAAATAAAGCATACAACAAATGTTTTTTGTAAAACTTTAATTTACCCCATTTCCTATCCACAATGGGGTTTTCTGTGATCTATGAGAACTCCAAGGATTTACTAAGAAAGAATATTTTGAGGCTCCTATACCCGAGGCTTACATTGGGTTAGTATCTAAGCAAAACTTCAAAAGTGTCCTTCTCGATATCAAACTAGGAAAGGTTAACTCAAGATACTCAAACAAAGTAAACTGTAAAACAAAAAATATGATATCCAGTAGCTAGTCGCAGTACGATAGCTTATTGAGCAAAACGATAGACTATTCAGTGGTTAGTGGACTATAGACTATTAATGAAGTAAATGTCAAAACAAAGCATACAACAAATCTTTTCTATCCACCATATAGCCGCGAAATACACAGAACCAATATATGATTCCTTTCTCTCTATGCCCAAAGTATACACCCTTTAGTTTCATAATCAAAATTCATGAATCCTACACAGAAATTGTAGATAAACATGGCAATAATGAAGATTCAAACAACTACCCCATGACATATATTCTTCATGATGTTCCTACATAAGAGGTGATGCAATTTTTGCTTTGGAAATAATAAAACATGCATATATCAAAAGGGACTATGTACGCTGTAAATATGTGAGTTCAGATAATCTACTTACCGGTACTGCGCATTCATCTCATAAAAATCTTTTAGTTCTGAAGTAGTTGTTGGTAATTCAACTGACCTTGGAATATCTTCATGAGTTCAGGAACTTCTTGCTCATATTTCATTACAAACTTCTCCAAAAAAGACTTGTCTACCATTTTCGAAAGTGTGCTAATAGGAATTTTTTCCTTAATCAGACCTCTGGAGACTAAAATCCTGATAACAGAACACCTTGGGATAATCCTCTCCTTCGAGCTACAACCAATAACTAATGGGCATTCGGCAACACTCAAAGACTCATAACCCATTTCGTTCACTAGAAAATTCATAACCGCCATAATCTTCTTCTCAGAGGTAATCATACATTGAGGATGTTTCCTAAAGGCCATTTGAATGTGATCTTCAGTCCAACCCCATCTCTTGTAAACATCCATCTTTTCTCTCCAACTGGCTTCGCTCAATGATATCAGTACAAGTACAGCTTTAAGAAATGTGCCTCGTACATGATTGAAACCCATTTCCTTAACCTTTTCTACAATCCCTTCAAATCTCTCTGCATCTCCAGTAAATGATCTTGGCTGTTTGATTAGAAACTTAGAAATATAAGTTTGAGGGACACCTTCATTTTTCAAAAGCTCTAGGTTGACCATCACTCTTTTAACATGGCATGCACTGAGAATCCGATTATTTCGCTTCATCATTTTAATGACGCTTTGGTCAGACTTAACAATGCTCTTAAGAATATCAAAGGAAGAGATTATTCCTTTACTGAAGATCCCCTTGAGGATTAATGGGTCATTTGAGATGAAGTTGGCAAGGTCAAGTCCATAAAACCCTTTGGAAATGAAAAAAATCTAATTTTGGTTTAAGGGTTTTATCTGGTTTAAATGAGAGGACGGATGGATAGTTATTGATTAGTTTAGATATGTGGGTTTCAGTAAATCCGTATGCTTTGAGTAAAATCAAAGAATCAGGCTTAGATGTGGTTTTGAAATTGAGTTTTTTAGAAGCAGAAATAGCTTCGATTTCAGATAATCCACATGAATTAATCAGATAGGGAACCACGTACGAAGAAGAATCAGAAGAAGATGTAAGCTTACTATCATCACTAGTAATAGTAGTAGTAGAGAAAGAATACAAGATGCAGGTAACCCTAGATTTTGAAATTACAACATTTGGAATTTGAAATGTAAAGAGAAAATACTTAGCTGCTACTGATGAAGAAGAAGATCCTCCAATGATGAGCTTCCGTTTCAGAGTTTCCCCCGATTTAGATAACAACGATCGAAACATTGCAAGGGAAAAGAAGAAGGAAGAGAGTAAAATATTGAGACGGTTCTGGACTCTGGAGCAGCAGTGGAATAACAACCTAAGTATGAAAAATGAGGTAAAGGGTCTTGACTCTTGAGTCAAGGAGGAGATATTTTCACCCCATGGTCCAACAATAGCGGGATCGGTAGGGTACCAAATTTCATGGGAGTTACCAATCCAGCGAATCCACAACAAATATTGTTCTGTTTTATCTGGGTTTGGTACCTCTATCAGCCCTGCAACAGTAGGCTGTGGAGTACAACCTTTGGTCACAATGATTCTCGCTTAGAAACATGGGTGTCAAATATGCCAAACAAAAAACACAAGTTATTATAAATGGCTTTAGGTATAGCTTTGCATAATATTTCACCATTTGAACATCATTTTTTTTTGTAGGCTATGACACAATACTTAATTTTGTAAAATCTAGAAGATTTTGCTACGTCCCTCAAGATTTCAGAAACTGTTTGCTTACCTCAATCTTGACAA
This sequence comes from Papaver californicum, assembly GCA_023531435.1. Classification (NCBI taxonomy): domain Eukaryota; kingdom Viridiplantae; phylum Streptophyta; class Magnoliopsida; order Ranunculales; family Papaveraceae; genus Papaver; species Papaver californicum. The sequence goes on along the minus strand of JAJJMC010027418.1, from coordinate 187,030 downwards.
TCCATCAATTTTTTTTGTAGGCTATGTCACAATACTTATTTTGTAAAATCTAAACGATTTTGCTATGTCCCTCAGGATTTCAGAAACTGTTTGCTTACCTCAATCCTGACCTCACGTGTTATGGAATTGAGAACCTAACCACTTCATTTTTCGGCTCTACGACTGCTATATACAAAGAACAATCAACTCTCATAGGTTTTAATGCCATTTGCAGATTGGAGATCTAGAGGGATTATTTGGATTATTCATGGGTAGCATGTATTTTCTTCGATCCATATTTAAAGTACTGGATGTTTCCTACGGATGGGGATAAAGTATGTTTTCGTAGTCCAACGAGTAAAAAATTGGGTAAAATATTATTATTTTTGTCTTAAAAAAAATGATACTTTAATTCTTTTCATTTTTATCTGAAAATAAATTAAATTAAAAAAATAAAAGTATTATTTTTCTTAGAACAGAAGAAGTATCTAACAGTTTTATTAAATTTTATACATTCACGTTTTGTTTTAATTTTTTTTACGACTTGTGCCAACATATAATACTAGTCTCACGTATCACCATGGGAAACTTTTGGCTCTCGGAGAAAGTGATAAACCATGTAAGTAATGCCGATGAATTTGTATATATAAATATATGTTGGTTTCAAAATTAAAATCAGGTGCAAAATCACAAGTTTAGGCCAAAAAACAAAACAATTACAACTTGTTATTGAACATGCACATATTCAAAATCCAGGGTTCGTGCTGAGACTTGCAGCATGATAATAAAAAACAGTACAATTATAGTTAAAACATGTCAGACTAATTAACGAATTTATAAAAAGAAAAGTGTTAAAAAAAAGTCATAATTAACTTGTATATTTGGCACCATTATTGTGGCAGATGACTTGGCTGTCATTCTTCTTCTCTTCTACTATTTTCTAGATGTTCTTAGAACTTTAGAAGATGGGGATCTGCAGACGCTTGGAATTAGGGCTGTACATCCGGTCGGGTTTGACCCCATCCGAACCGTCAGTTGGCGTGTGACTGAAGTATTTATCCATACCCGACCCGTCGTAGGACGGGTCGGGTGTGGGTGGATGCGGGTCACCCTCCCAGGTTCAAATCCATTTTTCACTAAATAGTTGTAAGAGATCATTCATGCATTCAAAAACGACAACTAGAGAAGTATGCAAGCATTCTAAATTAATCTAAGATCTAGGCTTCTCCTTCTTCTCTTTGAACAAAGCCAACAGGGACACTCCGGGAATATCTCCAACAGCATGTCCTTTACGTCCAAATCCAGCAATCAACACTTCATCCTACATACCCCTAAAAAGAAAGCTCAACATGTTAACAACCATTGCTTGTCAAAATCATAAATTAGTTTTGACACTCATCATAAATTACTTACATTTTCTTCAATGTAGTTCAAACAACCATCGTTGGGCACGAAAGCAGCAATCTTCTTTCCACTCTTGATCAATTTAACTCTAGCACACTTTCTGATAGCAGAGTTAGGATGCTTAGCCTCAATACCACTGTGAAAGGAAAACAAACATTCTTTCAGCTTACCAAATAGACACTATTGTTGTTTCGCATAATACATATGCAGCATGAGCATGTTATTACATTCCACATGACCTGGATACCTTTTTCGTGTTCATACATTCAATTCTAGTTACTTCACTACCTGGTGCGACTTAGAGATGCATAAGTACAAACTCGAAAGCGGGTGTACGACAGTTCTCTATATGATTCCTGTAACATACTCATGATATATCTTAGCAATAAGCGTGTTGCATCTAGATGCTGCAACTAAAAAGCACATCAAAGGTTAATATGGTTATATCCATAAGCCCCGTTGGCAGGAAGCTCGATAAGATCCTGGACTAACAGCAAAAAACTGTAAACAACTTAAGATTCAAGAACAAACACTCTTAATTAGAAACTCACAAACAGTTGTATGAACAGAATCAGTTAACACTTAACATTAGTGCATACAAGTGATCTAACATTAGAAATATCAAAACCCATAAACAGATGTATGAACAGAAGTTACAGAATCAGTTAACACTTAACAGTTAACACCAAAATAGCTTGCCCTAGAATGAGCAGAATCCAAAATAGTTTACCTTCCTGATAAAGACCCCAAATTGATCAAAACCCCACTAAACCACACTAAACCCCAACTGTAATGAGCAGCTAACACCAAAATAGCTTGCCCTAGAATGAGCGGAATCCAAAATAGTTTACCTTCCTGATAAAAACCCCAAATTGATCAGGATGAGCAGAATCCAATTACTCATAACATAAAACTGAATTCAATCACATCGACAGAAGAAGACAAGATACAATCACTCGGATTATCAAAACATAAAATCGATCTACTGTTTCCAATAAATAACATTCACTAAACATGGAACTAAACTTACAAACCTTAATCAAATCATACAAAACCATCACATAATTCTTAAACATGATGTTGTCACTCAGATTACCAAAACATACAATCTCTTTCACTAATCATACAAAACAACCAGAAAATTACTAAACATGATCTTCATATTGAACCATACAAAAACGATTAGAAACTACAAACACGATGATAATGGAAGGAGTAAGGATATAATCCCTAACCTGAATGGGCGGTTAGACTAGATAAGCTCCGCAGCACAAAGCTAGCTTTTTCAGACAAGTAGAGATTGAAAAACCCTGTAAACCCTGAAATGAAATTAGGGTGTCTTTATATCTTTTATGCCCTGAAAAACCCTGTATACCCTGAAATGAAATTAGGGGATTTTCTGGCGGGTTGGACGGGTGGGTTCGGATGAGAGAAGGTGTCATCCGCATCCGACCCGTCAGAAAACTGGTAAAAGAAATTGTCATCCCATCCAACCCGTTTATCGACGGGTCGGATGCGGATCGTATCAAAAGTGCCGGGTGCGGATCGGATGGCGGTTGTAGGTCGGGTATGTGCATCCCTAGTTGGAATGTTAGATTTTAACAAACGCTGCACATCCAAAAATTGACTCTTTTCCTGGTAAAGCTTAATGTTGTACAATATTTTCTTGTGTGGCTAGCCAGTAACACACATAAATGATATCTCTTTGTTTTCGCTTAATATAAATGCTAATGTTGATTGAAGGCGAGATGTTTACCTTTGGGTGTCAACTCACACCACCTTACTGTCCATATCGGGTCATTTCTAAAGATGGCTTTATGCATGATCCCGTCCCAATCACATTATCAGTGCCTACCATTATGCATGATTTTGCCATTACGCTCGCAATTTTCATGGATTTGCCTCTGAAATTTCGACCAAAGGTATACTGGTAGTTTTTTGTTTTTTGAACTATATGTAGTTATTAATTTCTGTTGTTACATGGTGCTTTTGTGTGTGTGCCATTGTGGCTTTAGAGAGTGAGTGAATCGCCGAGCCTGCACGGTATAAACATTTACACGTAATTTAACCTGTTTTCTCCAAAAACATAAGCAAATTTGTCAAATATTACGAACAACTATTTGTATAATTTACTTATATTTCAGAATTTGGTGACGGGAGAGCCAATTCTCGCATTCGATGCAACAAAGAAAGCCCGTTTTGGTGTTCTTCCCCGATATTCAACAAATGAGCATGATATGCGATGGTTTGACTTCCTAACTGCTTTATATTTCACAACGGTAAGTCATATTGTTTCACTCATTTTTCTTATTATTATCACACATATAAATTGATTAGAATAAGAAAAGGGCGAACTCCATATGTACCAGTGCTTCCATGGCACTCTCATGATAAGAACGCAGCGTATAGCGAACTGATTAACAATAACTTACCCCATGAAAATTCCTAAGGCCCATACTTTGTTTGAGTATGACTCGCGATCTATATATGACTCGATATCTGACTGGGACAATTCCTAAGTTCTATACTTAACATTATATTTATTTGGGTCTGATTTGCGATCTGAATCTGACTCGGTTGAATTCAGATGTCAGATCGGTGTTTTCTTATTTTTCTAATGTACTCGAGGTCTGACTCGGTTCATACATTTGACGAGCAACTATTTGAGTCAGATATCATTTTGTATATGACTCGTTGGGCACATATCTAACTGGACTCAAAAAATTCTATAACTTTACGATTTTATAATTTTTGAGCAGATTAATGAGTTAGATTCATATGTATTGAGTTACATTCATATAAATCAGATCTAGACGAGTTAGTTGAGTCAGAAAGAAACAAACAACTACTTGGACAACTTCACGTTGCTTGTCTTAATAAAGATCCATACTTGCCAACTCATGAATTGTGTTTCTATGCCAATATTTTTTTTTCTTGAAAAGTTGCTTGATTAAAAAACTTAATGTTTTACATTTCTGGAAACTTTTTTCCATTCGCATCATCTTGAACATTTACTAAAAGGAAATCTGGACAACAACAAAACCATATAAACGGTGTTTTCAAGCCTAGTCTTTGGTTCCTCACGACATGGTTTGCAAGTGTTTCTACTGTCTGATTTGCTTCTTTGAATATGTGTTGAATGACTTTCTATGGAATACTATCCAAGTTACTGGTGATTTCGGCTAGCATCAATTCCAGGTTCCAAGGTGACGAGTTTCCGTTTTTAATATAGTCCAGTAGATCTAGTGAGTCAGTTTCAAAGACTGTCGTGATCCAGTTGTTTGTGACCACCATACTTGTTGCAATTAGGAAGGCCCGTGTCTCTGCCATAATTGGAGTATGTATCTCCAGTGGTCTTGTATTAGCAATAGACACGTTTTCTAAATGGTTCCTAAAAATTATCCCTACTCCTGATAGTCCTAGAGTTCCTTTTGTAGCTCCATCAGTATTGCATTTAGTCCAATCTTGAGCTGGGGATGTCCATCCTATTTTGATTGATCCATAATTCTCCATTTTATCCACTGTTCGAACTTCAATTTGGGGTAATCGATACAACTGTAGCTGATCTTGGGCCCATTTAAACTCAGATGTCATTTGTAAGCTGATCTGGAATAGTTGTTCTGTAGTTTGGGTAGTTTGTTGATACACTAAAGAGTTCCTTGCTAGTCATAGGTGTCATAATGCAAAGTAGCAAAGTGTGGGTATTTCTTGGATACAGAACTTGAGAGTAGAGTATCAAGGTTTGTAGGGAGATTGGTATTTGCATCTCTCCTGGACTGAATTATGGTGTTTGGGGTGGTAATGGAGGTCTTTGAGTGATAGTTTTAAATTGCGCTAGGATGACTAGCCCGATGAATTGGAGGCGGTGTAGGGGGAGATGGGGGAAAAGGTTGGGTAATGGATTGTTGGTGGATCGTTGCCTTGAAAAATGTGTGATATTTGAAGCCACAAGTGATTTGCAGTGTTGAAATTGAATAGAAGGTGCTGAACTATTTCCGAATGGGTTTTACAGGTTGGGGATAGGCTTGAAAATGTTATTTTTCTAGTATGTAGTGCCTTGAAGGTCGGGAGGGCCTCCTGGATGACTTTCTATACGAAAGCCTGATTTTTGGTGGGCAATGGAATTGCCAGATTCTCTGATGGTGGATGGTTAGTGGTGATAGTGGTGGTGGAGTGGTGGGGATTGGATGAACTGTTGTATTAGATGAGTTGTTGTTTCTATTTTGGATTAACAGTTTGTAGCCATAGATGGTGGTATATGTACCTGTTTTTGAATGTGGCTAAATTTTCTGATCATGTAGGGGATGGGTTGGCATGTGGATGTTTTGGATCTTTTGGGTAGTTTCAGAAGGAAAATGTTGCTCAATGTATTGACGATTCCATGAATTAATGAGAGGGTCTATTAGAGTACTCATTTGTTGGTTTCCAATATGATTTTATTGAATCCATTCTCTATATGGTGGTACCCATATTTAATCAATTTTTGTGGATTTCCCATCTCCGATCCTAGTAGCCAAGTTTTGTTGTAGAAAAGGTTCCACTTTGCATATGCTTTTCCAGAAAGAGCTTGCTGATGGGTCTGGTGTTAGAAACTCGATATAAATTTGTAGATTGTTTAAATGTTTTTTCCAACAAAAAGAACTCCAGATTCCTTGCTTAGCTAGGTTGGAGGATAAAATCTCTGCATATAGAATGTAGATATATGGTGATAGTGGGTCTCCTTTCCTGAGACCCCTAATTGTCTGTATATTACCTTGTAGTACAACATTAATGTTTGTTGAGTAAGACACTAAGGAAATGCAAGTCATTACCAAGTCAATAAATTGTTTGGGTAATCCTAAATCTATGAGAGATATTGTCATGGATGTCTCTTTTTGGGACAAAGGCATTTTGGAAAGGGCTGACTAAGAATTGCAAAACGATCTTAATCGATTTACCATAATCTTTGATATAGTTTTGTATATGATATTACACAATCTAATTGGTCTAAACTAGCTAGACTTGGAAGGGTGGTCCACCTTGGGTATGAGAACGATATTTGTATGGTTCAAAGGTGCCGGAAGGGAGGCTGTTTGGAAGAATTTGTTCACTAGTTCTATAATCTACTTATGAGTGGTGTCCCAAAAGTATTTAAAGAACTTACTTGTAAAGTCATCTGGTCCAGATAATTTTTCAGAGCCAGTGTCAAAGAGAGCCTCCTTTATTTTTTTAGGTGTAGAATTTAGTGTGAGTAGCTCATACTGGATTCCAGAGAGTCTTGGGTTAATGCAGTTGAAAAGGTCCATGTCAATGACTGATGGAGCCGCTTTGTATTGTGAGTCAAAGTTCTGGATAATCATGCGGCTATCTGCTTTGGATCTTGAATCCATCCATCCATTATATTTTGAAGTTGTTGAATGTAGTTTGTACTTCGGTGAATAGTTGCAGCAGTGTGAAAAAAAAGAAGTATTGAGATCTTCATTCTTCAGCTAATCAATTCTAGATCTTTTTTTCCAATAAATTTCTTGGTAGTATGCTAGTGCTAGATGTGAGTTTCTTTTTTGAGCTTCATAATCTAGCCAGAAATGTAGCTTCATCCCATAGGTTGATGCACATTTAATTTGCGCTAGATTAATTTGATTTTTCGCCTCTTTGATTAAAGTTGTTAAATGCCCAAATGTTTGATTATGCCATTGTTGGAGAGCTTTGGCAGTATCCTCCAATTTGAGTTGAAAATTTAAACCCTCGTTTTGGACATTTGTGTTGGCCCAGGCCCAATTTACTACTGTTGGCATTTGAGGATGTAGGAACCATAGGTATTCAATTTTGAACCTTTCTTTTGAATTTTTTCCATTGATTTTTATTTTAGAATGATGGGTGCATGATCATATGCAATTCTTTTTAGGTGCTTCATAATTGTATGTGGGTGTAGGTCTAGCCATTCTCGAGTAGCCATGCTTCTATCCAGCCTTTCGAGGATGAAGTTTTCTCTCAACTACCTATTTGACCAAGTATATGGTTCCTCTTGGAAACCCAAGTCAATGATCCCATTTGCATTGATCGTATTTTTGAAGTGGATAGCTTGGTTTGAAGATACTGGCAGCGATCCTTTTTTCTTGTTGAGAAATGACCTCATTGAAGTCACCCATTAACAACCAATGAGCAGAAGGTGTGTGTGTGTGGGGTGGGGGGGGGGGGGGGTATAATTGTTGAAATTTTACCATAAGTCCCATATGGCAGTATGTTAAGGTGGTCCATGTACTATAGAGAAGTACCACGGATCTTGAGGAGGAGGTGGAATTATGTATACATGAACAATACTTTGATTGAAATTTAAAATTTGGAAACTAAGGTGGGAAGTCCACATGAGGAAGAGGCTACATTTGTGTCCATTACAAGGAACTGAAAATTAATTATCAAAACCTAACAAGTTTTTTAACTTAGACATATGATCGACAGAAGCTAAAGTTTCGGAAAGAAACAAAAGACTAACATTAAAACTGCGCTTGAATTCTCGTAACTTTGATACTGTCAGGGGATTATGCACACCCTGAAAGTTCCATGATAGGTAGTTCATTGATCTTACGAGTTTTGGTCCATGCCAACAACTCGCGATCTTGAAGGATCTTGGTCTTCAATCTCATTATCCGGAGAAAGTTGCCATGCGGGTTTAAAGTGAGAACAACTTTGTGGTTGAGATGTGGTGGGGATTGGAATGGTTGATCCTTGCATGGTAGAGGTTTAATTTTTAGGTTTTGGAGCTTATTTTGGATTGATGTGTGTGTAGCTTTTGATTTTTTGGAATTTTGATTTTCTGGGTCGATGGATGGGAATTTTAATACCATGATTTTGCTTTCTTGAGGATTGAGGGGTTAAGGTTGAAAGAAAGATGTATTTTCTTGTTTTGTGAGGTGGTGGTAGTGCATCAAACTCAGATGTTGGGGGAATAGTGTTGAGATGTGGAGGGACTTTTTGTGGTTTCCTAAAAATTCTTCTTTTATAAGTTCACAAGATGGGTTTGGGTGTTGAAGAAGTATTTTTTTGTGCACTAAGGGTGACCATCACATATGGTTTACCATGTATCTTTTTAACCTTCAATTGAACCTTATCCTATGGAGATTGGAGGAATATGTTAAGGATATGGGTATATTGAGGTGTAAAAAACTACAGGATATGGGCTTGACCTGGATCCATCTCGCATTCAAATTGTGGGGTGTTAGTATGAGCTTTGGGTTGGGAATAAATCTCATGCTCGTTGCAGTTGTGGCATGCTCGTCTCTGACCACATGGCTAGCCAGAAAATGGTGAAGCAGACTGTATTATGCGTTGGAAAAGAGTCCATGTCATAATGATCCCCATCGTCTTAAAATACAGACCAACATTCCTTATCCTTGCAGACTGCATTGGGTGTGGGTCCAAGGATGTTTTCCCCTTATTCTGAATTGGCGGATGAAGTGATGGTTGCTGGTGTGGAACAGGAGATATTGCAGGTTCTTGTCAGAATGTTGGGTTCCATATGATCCCCGTGTTTGTTATATCTAGTGCCATGCAATTCAGATCATGTCCATTGTGAGTTAACTTAGAAACCCTAAAAGGTTTTGGCCGGACAAAAATCAGATTGATGTTGGGTCCTAAATCGGCATGGAAGTTTGCATCATCAAAAATTTGAGTAGAGCATGATTTTGGAGTCGACTTAGAGGTATCTGAGGACTAAAAGGTGGTGGTAGTTGGTGGAACAATGAAACTTGGTGATGAGAGTCTTTAGGATATGCCCTGGAAGTCCACATATGAAACATAGCAGAGGTATGTTTCATATGTTAGACATTTTTTCATATGGGCTAAATAATTAATTTGTTTAATTAATTAATTAATTAAGGGAAAAAAGAATGTGATCCATTTAGTGGGAAGATGCAATTGATCAAGGTAACTCCCCATGATTCTCCCCCACTTTAGAAAACCACCCACTACATCCTATCATGACAACTACTCTATGATGGCTAGAGTTAGTATATGGAAATGATAGTAAAAATAAGAATTAAGGGTCACCAAATTCACTCTCATAATTTTATACACCATCTAAAAGTGAGAAGGAGGGTTTGGAACCAAAATTCAAATCAACTAAGAAATTGGGGCATACTCAAGGACGGTTTAAGCTTTCAAATTGTAATGGCTGGAGGTACACAAAATCAATCTCATTTTATTGCTTCCACTTTCATTATTGTATGTTCATATTAGGATTAGAATATACATGAAGATACATATAGGTTTGCATTTGGTATCAGAGCCTGTAATCACCTCTGCCTTGCTTGAAAATGACTTACAGAAGACGTCATTATAGTACCTCTTAGGTCCACCTGTTGAGTTCATTATTGCTCAATTATAATGAGTACTCAAATCCCACTAGACACCTGATACTGTGCATGGAATATATAAGCATTAGGAAAAATTGGATGCCATTTTGTTCATCCCTATTTTATGATGCTGACCCATATCTTAGTATCTCAAAAGGTTTGAGGCTTATGTGTCCAAATCCTCTCAGTCTCATGATTAAGATGGAGGGGTTTGATTGACCCATATATAGAGGGTTATCTGAGATGAACTGATTCCCAGTCATTTAGTCAAATTTATCAACTCTTACTGCTAGTTCCCTGTCACGTTATGTAGCCACAGAGAGTAAGATGGAAAGTCCTGGAATAAGTTAAGAATTATATCGACATTTTACTTAAGGGTAGACGTTTAGCAAGTACACTAGGATTAATGGAAACTGGTTGGTGGGCTAACAATCTTGTCCTTATATTTAGACTTTACTGGATGCATCTTTGGGTCGCTGCATGTTCCATGTATCTTGGCCTCATTTTAAACATTCAGTCGGTTTACTGTCTAAACCATTTTGAGTAAAATCTCATGTGGAAGTATGGCTTAAATTTATAAATGAAATTGGAATGTCTATAGTTGTCTAAAGAATATGTTTAATCATATTGATTTTGTTCCAATATATTTGTTGTATTATTATTTGTTGACATGTGCAATGATTATAAATGATTAGTTATATATATATATATATTATGACCATTAGGATTGTACATGAACAAAGATTAAAGAAATATATCAAGTGATTTAATAATTTTAGTAATTAGAGAGTAGCTACAACCTCTCTAGTTATTTAAAATTTTCTTAAGAAATCACATGTGAAAACTAGACATAAATTTATAATTAATCATATGTAATATGATGAAATATGCCCACAGGAAATTCTATTATATTTGTATGATTAATTGGGGTGAAATATTGAATTATGTTCCTTAATCTACCCACAGGAATTAAGGAATGAATATGGTTTAATAGTTTCATCATGTAGTTATGAATCTAATTTGAGTAGGACTTTATCCCACAGGCAAGTTTTATGTCACTAGATTCATATTTTTATGCATGACTTGCATTGGTAAATCATGATTAAGTTTAAGTCTCAAATTTTTGTTCATAAGCATGTATATATTTTTCTTTGCAGCAATTTTAACTGGAAACATTTCTGATGTCAATTGTGACATTCCTGAATTAAAGGGTGATAATTTTCTAGCGTTAGCTTATGAATCTAATATGGTTAATATTAATCATAATACATGGTGGATTGACTCTGGTACTACAGTCCATGTTTCGAATACCTTGGAGGGTATGACAAACCTAAGGAAACCAATGGGAAGTGAAAACTACATCTATTCAGGAAGTCAGATGAGTTCACATGTGGAAGCTGTTGGGACATGCAGTTTAATTTTAAGTAATGGTTTTAGTTTGCATTTATAAAAGACATTTTATGTATCAGGTTTCACTAGAAACTTGATTTCAGTTTCAAGACTTGTACATTTAGGAATTTCCTTTAATTTTTCGAATTCTGGTTTTAGTATTCTCAAAAATTATGAAGTTATTGGTTATGGTATTTTGTCTGATGGTTTATATCATCTTTATTTGCAAAAATGATATCACTCATAGTTCTATGCATGTTAATACTGGGTTAAAAAGATGTATTATGAATGAGGACTCCATAATTTTGTGGCACCGGAGATTGGGACATATCTCCATTGAGAGAGTTAAGATATTGGTAAAGGATGGGGTACTTGGTAATTTCGACTTTACTGATTTTGATACGTGTGTTGGTTGCATTAAGGAAAAGTAAACTAACAAACACAAAATTGGTGCCAAAAGAAGTTCAAACCTATTAGAGATCATACACACGAACATTTGTTGTCCAGACATGAACGCTAATGATCCGAAATACTTTATCACTTTCATAGATGATTATTCACGACATATGTATATTTACTTACTTCGTTCCAAAGACGAAGCTTTGGATGCCTTTAAATTGTTTAAGGTTGAAGTAGAGAAACAATGTGGTAAGCACATTAAGATTGTGAGATCAGATAGAGGTGGAGAGTACTATGGTAGATACACCGAGAACGGACAAGCACCAGGTCTATTTGCAAGATTTCTTCAAGAGCATGGGATTGTTTCCCAATACACTATGCCTGGTTCTCCGGACCAGAATGGTGTAGCAGAAAAAAGAAATCGAACTTTAATAGACATGGTAAGAAGTATGAGAAGTAATATTAAGCTTCCATCATTTTTATGGGTAGAAGCTCTTAAGACGGCAGTGTACATATTAAACCGGGTTCCTTCCAAGGCCATCTCAAAGACGCCTTTTGAGTTATTCAAAGGATGGAAACCAAGTTTGCAACATGTACGCATTTGGGGATGCCCGTCTGAAGTGAGAGTGTACAACCCACAGAGAAGAAGCTAGACCCAAGGACTATTAGTGGGCATTTCATTGGATATGCTGAAAGGTCTAAGGGTTATAAATTCTATTGTCCGTCTCATAGCACTAGAATTGTGGAATCAAGAAATGCTAAATTTCTTGAGAGTGACTTGATTAGTGGGAGTGATCAATTTCAGGATATTGTTCCTGAAAAAGATAATGATCAACTTCCACCTACTGTTTCAAGTGACAAGTTGATTGTCATTCACGCACCTCAAGCTAAATTGCGTGTTAGACAACCAACCATTGAGGTTCCACAAGTTGACAACAATCTAATAGATCATGATGGTAATGAGGAACAAATTGTTCATCGTGGGGATGAACAAGTTCCATTGAGGAGATCTAATAGAGCAAGGAAATCAACTATTTCTGGTGACTATTTAGTGTATCTGTAAGATTCGGATTGTAATATTGGAGCCGATAATGATCCTATGTCATTTTCAAGCCATAAATTCTACAGATTCAGACTTAGGGATGAATGGCATGAATGATGAGATGAACTCTATGGCATCCAACGGAGTTTGGGATCTCGTCGAGTTGCCCAATGGTGTAAAAGCCATTGGATGCAAGTGGGTCTTTAAAACAAAGAAAGACTCGCATCGCAACATCGAGAGACATAAGGCTAGACTCGTTGCCAAAGGGTTCACTCAAAGGGAAGGAATCGATTACACATAGACTTTCTCTCCTGTATCAAAGAAAGATTCTTTCCGAGGGATGATGACATTAGTAGCTCATTTTGATTTTGAGCTACATCAGATGGAAGTGAAAACGACATTTCTCAATGGTGATTTAGAGGAAGAGGTTTACATGAAACAACCTGAAGGATTCGTCTCTAAAGAGGGTGAGCATTTGGTTTGTAAGCTTAATAAATCCATATATGGGTTGAAACAAGCTTCTCGACAATGGTATATGAAATTCCATAAAGTTATTACTTCATTTGGATTCGAAGAAAATGCTATGGATCAATGTATATACCTTAAGGTCAGTGGGAGCAAAATTTGTTTCCTTGTGTTGTATGTGGATGATGTTTTGCTCGCAACCAATGATAAAGGATTACTATATGAGGTGAAACAATTTCTTTCAAGTAACTTTGATATGAAAGATATGGGTGAGGCGTCTTATGTCACTGGCATAAAGAACCATAGAGATAGATCTCGAGGCATTTTAGGTTTGTCTCAAGAATCCTATATCAACAAAGTCTTAGAATGATTTGGTATGAAAGATTGTTCACCAAGTGTAGCACCCATTGTAAAAGGTGATCGGTTCAGTTTGGACCAATGCCCCAGGAATGACATTGAAAGGGAACAAATGAAAAATGTTCCATATGCTTCAGCTGTTGGTAGCATTATGTATGCTCAGGTCTGTACTAGACCCGACATTTCATATGTCGTTGGAGTATTAGGAAGATATCAGAGTAATCTAGGCATAGATCACTGGAAGGCTGCGAAGAAATTGTTGAGGTACCTTATGGATACTAAGGATTACATGCTTATGTATAGACGAATAAATAGTCTTGAAGTGGTAGGCTACTCTGATTCTGACTTTGGTGGGTGTAATGATTCGTGTAAATCCACATCAGGATATGTGTTCATGCTAGCTGATGGGTCAATATCCTGGAGGATTGCCAAGCATAACTTGATGGCCACTTCTACAATGGAGGCTGAGTTCGTTTCTTGTTTTGAGGCTACCTCACATGGTGTATGGCTGAAAGGCTTCATATCTGGGCTAAGAGTTGTTGACTCTATTAGCCGACCAATAAGAATGTATTGTGACAATTTAGCTACTGTCTTCATGGCTAAGAATAATAAGAGTGGAAGTCGAAGTAAATACATCGACATTAAGTATCTAGCCGTAAAAGAATGTGTGTAGGAAAAGAAAGTGATCATTGAACACATTATCACTAAATTGATGATAGCTGATCCCTTGACTAAAGGCATGCATGTTAAAAGATTCAAGGATCATGTAGTAAGGATGGGACTTGGTCCCATTATGTAGTACATTCTTTATGGTTTTTCTGAAACTTTCATTTAGTTGGATTATTTCTCATTTGGAATTATATACGTACTTACTTTGGTTATCTTGTTGAAAAATATCATTATAGTTTGACCTAGAGAAAACATATGGTTTACTCATTAAGTTAAGTATGAGTGGCGAAAAACTAAATATGTTGTGATACATGGAAGATTAATTCTTGCTCTTAAAAAGGATTAGTCGCCATGATCCATATATAGAGTCTCTCGTGAAATGGATCAAGTGGGAGAATGTTAGACATATTTTTATATGGGCTAAATAATTAGTTTATTTATTTAATTGATTAATTAATTAATTAAGGGAAAAAATAATGTGATCCATTTAGTGGGAAGTTTCAATTGATCAAGGTAATTCCCCATGATTCTCCCCCACTTTAGAAAACCACCCACTACATCCTATCATGGCAACTACTCTATGATGGCTAGAGTTAGTATATGGAAATGATAGTAAAAATAAGAATTAAGGGTCACCAAATTCAATCTCATAATTTTATACACCATCTAAAAGTGAGAAGGAGGCACTACAAGAAAAACGGATTTAAGCGTCTAAAATCTTAGCAAGAGCTCGGAAATTTAGTCGCTTAAATAGTTTAAGCGTCTAAAATCGCAAAAACTTTTTGGCGGAAATAAACATGTGTCCACTATTATTTAGCAACGAAATAAATATACTTAATCGCTAGATCCTTTGTTCAAGTAATTTATAGCAACTAAATAATGAACATGTAGCTATTCACTTTGAGGCACCGACTCGTAGCAACAACGAAATAAATTGGTTGCCCAAACCTCTCTCAGCAACTAAGTTTGAGCCACAACCAAATATGTTTAATTGCTAGATCTATTTTTCAAGTAACTTATAGCAGCTAAAAGTTGATCAGGTAGCTATTCACTTTGAGGCACCGACTCGTAGCAACAACAAAATAAATTGGTTGCTCAAACCTCTCTCAACAACTAAGTTTGAGCCACAACCAAATATGTTTAATTGCTAGATCTATTTTTCAACTAACTTATAGCATCTAAAAGTTGATCATGTAGCTATTCACTTTGAGGCACCCACTCGTAGCAACAACAAAATAAATTGGTTGCTCAAACCTCTCTCAGCAACTAAGTTTGAGCCACGACCAAATATGTTCAATTGCTAGATCCTTTTCTCAAGTAACTTATAGCATCTAAAAAAGTGATCATGTAGCTATTCACTTTGAGGCACAGACTCGTAGCAACAGAAAATGAATTGGTTGCTCAAACCTCTCTCAACAACTAAGTTTAAGCCACCACCACATGTTAAAAAATGAATTACTTGGTAAAATCTCTCTCAGCAACCATGTTTAAGCCGCTACGATCATTTAAAAAAAAATCAGTTTTTAAAGTACATTTGAGAACTTAATTAATATTTATCTAACAATCTTATTAGGATTTGTTTAATAGAAACATGAAAACTTGTTCAAAACATTGTTTTCATTCACTATGAGCAAATGTTTGGATGCACAAATTGAAAAAGAAAATATACATGAATCGACTAAATTGACTATAATTTGGATTTTTTTTTTTTGTTTCAGTGTATTTATCAGTTTTATATATTTTATCTTTTAATATAATTTCGATCATCGTACTCAATGAAGCTTGTAATTGCCAAAGCGGTTTAGGACCAAGGACTATTTTAATTTCTGTTTTCGGGTAAATGCTGTAGTTTCGTCGAATTAGTTTGAAGTTTTGAGCTAGGTATCCAAGTCCAGCATAGCCAAAATACACCAGATTGCTCAACTATACACAGTCTCAAAGTCAGAAGTGTTTAACGGCGTAATCTGATGCCTTAGATCGACTTGGCCATATTACATTATAGAATTCGTCACTGATTAGTAATATCATATTCCTGGTGATCAGATCAATGTGCACAAGTGGTAATTGTACGAGCAATTCACAACAGTAATAATAGAATGTAAGAAATAGAACCTTTAAGTTTTATTATATGTTTATTCTCAAGTGATGAAATTAAGGCTTATGCACTCCCCCATGTATACATATTTATCTCGTTCGCAACCAATTGGAAGGCAATGTAAAACACAAGATCCCTACTAAAACTATATTCTGCTATATATTAAACAACCTCTTTAACCCAATCTTAAATCTTCATGACTAACTTTGAAAAATGTCGGCCATCCCCTTATTGTAAATGATTGCTCCCAATGGCTTCAAGATGCAGAATCTGTCTCTCGTCTTCTTTGTATCACCAATTCACTAATCGGGTTGAGACTCCATTAGCATCATCCCTTAATCTGCAAAATATCGATATCTCATTTGAGGTTTCCTCTTGCCATGGTAGACACATTCGAATCTGGATTAACACAGTCTTGAACATTTTACTTTAGTTACATATAAGGATTTAGGGAAAAAACATTTCATAATACTAACATATGAGAATATCACAAATTAGACTCTAATTTTATATGATACCTTGAGATTGATGTTGCTGAGGAGCTAGACCTAATATAGAGCCTGATTGTTTCTACTGCAGTTTTTAATATTAAGCTATAGCAGTCTTATGGCAACTCTCCTTTGGCAGGGTACTGACGCAAATTAATGACTACATATCCATGATGATCGATAAAAGCAACCACATCAATAACAAAAGAGATTGTAGCTAGCTGATCGATCATCTAGATATCACCATCATTTAATTATTATTGTTACCTGCCAATGGAGATAGTTGCAACCTATGCAACCGAAGAGAAAACCGAGTATACTAACCTGGTTAGATCCATGACAAAGGTTGGAAAAGAGGTCCCTGAATCAGGACCTGACCTGATCAAATGTCATAACAAGACAGTTAAAAGAAATGGAAATCCTAATTCCTAAAACAATTTATAGCATAACTAGATACGAGATTGGTTGAGGCTGGTAAACATTCAGAAACTCAACTGAAGAAACAAAAAATGCCTAAATTTCTTACATTGTTTAGAAGTTTGGTTACTAGTTGTGGAAGTCAGAGAGTTCCAGCATTAACAAATCCCATCTTCTCCCATTTAATCAGATCCATGAAATCAATCAGATCGACTGCAAAGTAAGATACATATCAACCCTTGTCTGAATATCAGCAGTTGCACTGTCCTCCCTGTTTTTATATATCCATTGTAGTGCCATCACCCCATTCACCCCTGAAAAGTAAGTCAACCCTTCAAAAATTAGTGTTGTAGAGGGAAAATTACACCAACCAACAATAGCTAAAACACATTACATAAAAAGAAAAGAAAGGAAAGGCAGAGGAAGTGAGCTGCAGACCACAAAAATTCTACTATTTTATTGACGATGAATTAATGTTCCAAGGCAAATTCAATTAATGAATCGGTTTTGTTGATGGTAAAGTCTCTATGTACACATTCAAGGGATCGCACCCGGCAAAACTTAAATTAGTATAATGCCAAAAACATAAATTTTGAACTATACAATTGCCAGGTACAACTCAAATTTCACACAGCCATACACACTATATAGCCCAACATACACAGGGCATTAAAACTTTGATAAACAAACTACGCAGTAAATTGAGTAGATATCGACTGAGTATTCAATGCACAAATCAGGTTACTATATAATTTGACCCATTATTATTTAAACCATCACCCAATCAAACCATGAAAATGAAACCACCTACTCACCACAGTCGTAAACTCAATGGCTTGGCTCAATGAACTCAAATTCTTGCTGAGTAAACAAGTGTTCATGTGAATCATGTCAACAAATCAACAGGATTCATCAAGCCATTATATCCTAAATGTAATGCTAAATAACCAGAATAAAAAAGAAATGTATAGATTACATACCATCAACTTAAACCAGACATCTTCTTTGTAATTCTCTGAACACTCCTCCAATCCACGTATGACACCGGACAATACACTCGGACAAGTTTGCCTTCCAGAGTAGCTAATTTATCTGCATTATCACCTAAAGGTGTACCATACTCATCTACATCTACCACCAACTTCGGTTTAGCAACAACACTAGTTGAAGAAGTCTCTGCTTCAGGAAGAATAATATGTATTAAATGGAAATCAAGAACACAATCATACTGACAAACAAAACACTAAACAGGTACTCTTCATAAACCAATAACTGCAGATTTCATATAAACCAAAGACAATACAGGTAGTTATATCAATTATGCAACCACGAAACTCATTACAATTCAAACCCCCAACAAAAGAAGAAAACCCCTTTTTCAAAAACAGAACAAGAACCCAAAAACAAAGATTAAAAATCAAAAACCAATTTTCAAACAACAAATAGAAACTCTAAAATCAGAAAACCTAAAATCAGAAATTGATACTACAAAACTAGAACAAAATCAAACAAAGATTAACTGGACTATACCTGCACCTAGATCATCTCTACAAATCAAATATGTGTAACACAGAACAATAAGCCATCCCAAAACAGTTGCTAGGATGTTTGACCTTTTAAATCAGATTTGGGAAAAAGCCCCAAATCCACATGAGGAACCCTAATAATCAATTCACACAAATATAAGTTCATAAGCATGTAATTTACGTAAATTGGAGTTAACCCATGCTTACCCACACCATGAATTGAAGCTTAAACTCTTCAATTCCTAAAAACTCCCAAATTAGGAAGAACCCTAATTTTACTGTGATCAATGAAATTAAAAATTGAAAGTGAAGGTAGAACAATATAACCTGATTTCATCTTGAAACGAGAGTAAAATAGCAAACCCAATGGTTGATGTGAGCATGCAAGATCAAATTAAGCTTCCTTCCAAATTTCACCCGTAAACAGATTTAGGAAGCACAAGAAGAACAATCGAAGTAATCCAACGAAACTAGTTAGCAAAAGTTGATGAATTCCGTTCCAATTTGATTTCACTTACTCCAAATCCATGACTGCTACAGAATTCAGGTGAGGGAGAGAAGCGACAGCTCGCTCTTCAGTTTTTTGGCCGGAGAATCAGGGGGAAACATAGGGGGAAGGGGGAAGTGAAAAAAAATGGAGAGGAAATGTGTTTTTGTTGTCAAAATTTTGAGGGGGAAAGATAGACCGTTTGATCGAAATCTATCGATGATTGATATCTAGTTCTATCTAGTCATACGGATTGTGATCCGTATGACTCATTGGAAAAATACATCCGTCCATTTTATAGCACGGTTATATTTGGTTATAACTTTTTTTTTGGTTTTTTTGTCTAAATATTATATATATTTTAATTAGTAAAATATTTGTATATTTTAATATCGAGGAATTTGTATTTACGGAAGGAAAAATAAATTGTGTAACCTAAGAAATAATCTAGAAGCAAAAAATTAATTCGATAATTATCATTAACTTTCCACTAGACAAAGTTTTGAAGTCTGATGATCGTAGATTATAGATTCCGGTGGAGATTCTTAATTTGGATAAGAGGTCAGTAAGGATAAAATGACGAACACCGGTAGGTTTAGGGTTCCGGGGAAGATTTCGATTTAGATGAAGAGGTTATTAAGGATAATATGATGAACATCAAGGATAATATAACAGAATGAATAAGTTTGATTGAGATTGAATAAAATTCAATAAATGAAAGAAGTCGAGTCAAATTGATGAAAAATTGATATAATTTGAGTAAGATCGATCAAACCCGAGTGTATTCAAGTCGGTTCGATAAAAAATTGAGTGAATTTTAGTGAGATTGATGAAATCATAGTTTCATATCGTTAGAATTGTTAGAGAGCAGAACCGAAAAAGTGAGAGAAAGAGAGAGAAGAAAAAATGAACTAATTTCACTCAAATTACTTAGAACCTTATTTAGTTTTATCATTTATGTATTAACATGTTTAGGTTTGGGTAAATCAAAGTTGAATTATAGCAAGATTAAAACAAAATGGAGAAATTGAAATTTCAGTCCTTTTGAATTGTATCCGAGAGAAATTGAGTGAGGCCGACCGATGTTAGATAAGATTGGCGAATAACAGACGAAATAACGTGAAGCTGATGGAAATTCGGTTTGAATTGATAGGTAACCATATAAATCCATGAAATTTAGGATAAATCTAGTGAGGTCGAGTGGTATTGGATAAGATTGACGGATAACAAACGAAATAACGTGAAGTTGATGGAAATTCGGTTTGAATTGATAGGTAATCATATAAACCCATGAAATGTAAGACAAATATAGTGAGGTCGAGCGGTATTTGATAAGATTGATAGGTAACCGGTAAAATTGACTAAGATCGATATATAATCGGTTAAAATGATGGATAACTAGAGAAACCGATAAAATCCGAGAGAAATTGAGTGATGCCGACCAATAATGGAATTAGGTGGATAATCAGTCAAGGTAAATAAAGTAAAACAAATTAAGTAAAATTGGATTTAATTTGTGGATAATTAGTCAAGGTAAACATGATCTAATCTCACCAATAATATGTCTTTGTCATATTATCCTTGATGACCGACACCCTAACCCTACCGATGTTTGTCATATAATCCTTGATGACCTCTTCCCCTCACCAGAACCCTAAACATGTCGATGTTCGTCATATTCACTTCAAATTAGTCACTCAATTTTTTAAGTTATCAATGTTCGGAATAGTCGAGTAATATACATATTATGGTCGAAATAGTAGGATAATATACATATTTTGGTCGATTTTTTATTGATCGGAATAGTCGGGTAATATGCATATAATTTGAGTAAGATCGATCAAAATTGAGTGTATTATACTCCTCATAGTGTATTCAAGTGAGATTGATAAAAAATTAAGTTGAACCCTAAATGTATATGTATTTGTCATATTGTTCTTGATGACCTAGTCGATTGAGTACGAGTTTTCAAGGACACCCTAAATATACCAGTTGTTCATATTATTCTTAATAACCTAGTCGATTGAGTGAGAATCTTTTCTGGAACCCTCAATGGACTATTGTTTCATACTTTTCTTAATGACCTAGTCGATCGAGTCAAGGTATGCTTAATCGAAACCCTAAATGTATTTATGTTAGTCATATTCAATTTAATGACCTCGTACATTGATCTAAGTTTATCTTCCTCAACCTTTTTAGTTAATATCATTGTATGTAATTTAGGACCGACCTAAGTTTATATTCCTCAACTCTTATCCGAATAAGTTAGGGTTTTTCTTTTGGTATCCTTAACTTTTTCCTGCTTTAGTTTCATAATTTAGGACCGAACCCTGAGTCGGAATCTTCATCGGTGCCTAAACTTATCGATGTTCTCCTTATTATCCGTAGTAACCTCTTCCTCTGAGTTAGAATCTTCACCAGTACCCTCAACCCATTGTTTTTCGGCATATTATCCTTCATAACATCTTTCCCTAAGTCGGAATCATCATCAGTGCCCTGAACCCATTATTCATCGTATTATATTCCTTATAGTGTTTCTTCCACTGAGTCAGAATCTTCATCGGTGCCCTAAACAAGCAAAATGGGATGTCTCATGTGTGCAAAAACTTAAGAGTGGCAACATTGACCCTAAACTCTTCATCGTCATGCTCTGCGTCCCAATTCCTTTCAATGGGATGATCATATACTTAATATCAAATAAGAAAACAATATTTTTTGTTATTAGGTAAAGCTTAACTTAATTTATACAAGAAATTAAGCAACATCCCAATTCCTTTCCCAATTCATTAAATCATAACACTAAAAATAATGACAAACTAAGAACCCTAATTATAAAAAAACCCAAATATTTTGGATGAATCCTAATTTCCAAAATCCGTTACGTTTTGCTTTCGACATCCGAAATCCGTTATCCACCTTGTAACTAACACACAATGGAAACTAACACAGTTTGCTAACTAACACATAATCCGTATGAGCATCCAACTTCTAATCTGGACCATCAAAATCTTTCCATGATCCGTATGAGGTGGCTTATCCACCGTTAACATTTTCGTTTTCAAAACCCTAAGAAAAAATTTCTTATCATTTTCGTCATTTGCTTTTCGCTCTCTTTGTCTCTCCAATTTGAGCCGCGGAGAAAAACTAGCTAGGGTTTCATCGACTGCACCATCACCACCATCACCGCCGAATCTGGATTTTCAACACCATCACGACGATTACAAACTTAGTAAGGTCTTTCAAAACCCTATACAGTGATTGCTTTTCCCTATTATAGTTCACAGTTAAATCTTCGAAACCCTTTTCTATATATCAATTTTATTCTTCCATTCTTGTTGTTGAACACATCAGGTGATGTTAGGTGTTACAATTTTTGTTTAATAATTTGTTTTAAGTTAGGATTTAATTATTTTTTTTTACTTGTTGTTATTGTAGCATTAGCATTAGCATTGGCAGAAGACCTTCGGATTTCTCAAAGATCTACGGGTAAAACATTCTCCATCACTTTATCTGATTTGATTCAATTTGTTTTTTTTCAGGTCAAATATTTTTATGGGTTTTCTCTATTTTTTGTGGATATGAGGTTATGTCTAGCTGCTAATTACGTCCAAGGTGGTTGATGTTATAAATGAGATTTTCACTAAGATTTTTTGGATAGGTTACAAGTTCAAGCTAGATTGTCTTCTCAACCAATATTAAGGTTGATTGCTTCTCCTTCCCAGTGACCTCTAAAAAGATTTCTTTTAGTAACATTTCTTTTGGGTTCATATCAGAATCGTTGATTCATGGTGATTAGCTGTAATATTTGGTTGATATATGCTGTCGACTTAAAAGGGGCAGTTGTAGTTACTGTTGGTAATAGAGAAGTTGTAGTTATTAGTTAAGGCTTGCATACTCTCTTTGTTCGTCTGGACGATGTAGTTTACCTATTGTAAGGATTTTTAGGCTCCCAAGCGGGCTGCTCTTCTTTAACAAGGTGCACTCACTTTGGTCCATCTTTATGGATGCCATATCTAGAGAAAACCTCTGTTGGGATGCATAATATATGTGGTCATGTTTTTCAATTCAAATTATGTTATTGTAGGAGTAACAAGCCTCTTAGCAGAGTTAATTTAGGCCTTCCACTAACGTCATTTAAGTTTTGCTGTCAGACTTGTTTAACATGCTACACTCATTTTGCAGTTAAAAGACGAAGAGGAAGTTGTTGCTGTTATTTCCCATGAACTGGGTCACTGGAAACTTAATCATACTACGTATTCATTTGTTGCTGACCAGGTATGCTTTGTTTATATCTCAAGCTTAAAAAGAATTGACCAATTTTACTTTCCATGCATAACAATGGTGTGTTGGAGAAGTGTTATAATTCTACGTTAACTTTGAATACCTTTACAATTATAATTCGTTTTTCCCAAAATGGGTGTTTTGGCATGCACTAAAGTAGTCATATTTTTTTTTTCTTCTGAGTTCAATTGGGATCACATTTTTACAAACTACAACTGCCACAGTACTCCAGTAGCCTAGTTTCTTTGTCAATTGATGTTTGCCAAAACGATGTTAAGATAGGTATCATTTCTGTTATAAATGTTCTTAATCATGCAAATGGTGCTCTAGCTTGCCAATCTTTATCCATGTGTACAGTTTACGTACTTCAACTTGCATGTATATATGATGCAGATTAGCATGATACTACAAATTGGACGATACACTCTTGTGAAGAACTCTAAGGACTTGTTCAGAGCTTTGGGTTTGACACACAGCCAGTACTTGTTGGGC
Organism: Papaver californicum; assembly: GCA_023531435.1. Classification (NCBI taxonomy): domain Eukaryota; kingdom Viridiplantae; phylum Streptophyta; class Magnoliopsida; order Ranunculales; family Papaveraceae; genus Papaver; species Papaver californicum. The sequence goes on along the minus strand of JAJJMC010027418.1, from coordinate 163,210 downwards.
TCATCCTCTTTTTCGGACATTGCCGTAGTTAAAATCAATTCTAAAACTCCTTTACCAGCAGCAAAGCTGGGTTCATTAATTAAGATGCGTACAGGGGATTGGGTGGTAGCAATTGGATCGTTGTGAATGCATACATTTTACAAAATACTGTTACAGCTGGTACTGTCAGGTAAAAAAAATTCTATAAAAGTGATTAGGAAAATTTCGTTATGAACATTTGTTTCTCCTATATATTTCTACATGCCTCTTGCTGGTTTCCACTTGGTATCTAGCGAAGCTGGTATACAAAAAGTTATAGAATTTCTATTTGCACCTCCTAATTAGTATGTCATCTTTTTCATTTACAGGTATGGAAGCGATCCAGCTCTATTGGGGATTGAAGTTCCAAATGAAGCACATTCGCTCTATTGGGGATTGAGATTTTGAATGAAGCACATTCTCCTGAAGTTCCTTTGGATACGTTACTGAAGTACTACAAAGACGGATATGACATTGTGCGGAAATATACAAGTTCAGGTATTGATACAAGTTCTGGTACCTTTTTATGTATCAGTTTTTTTTTGCTTTTTATGGTTTTTTTTGCTTTTTATGGTTTTTTTTTCTTCTTCTTCCTTGCAGCATATGCATCAACTGGGACCTTTATTTTGTTGATATGCACTGTGTCAATTAGGTACTGCCATAGTTCTGATTGGGATTTGTGACCTATCAGTCCAATCCTACTTAGATCTTTCATGAATGTCCCAAACAAGTTAACCAAGAATGTGAGCTTGGAAACACAGAAGAAATTAAAATCAATATGTCAAACACAACTGGTCAGGTCATCAAATGCAAAGGTAAACTCTATTTTAATCTAGCTACTCTGTTTTTCATGATTTGAGCTGATTTTTAGCAAAATGTAATTGCTCTTTAGTTACTTGATGATGAATGGAGTATGAATGTTTGGTTGTGGTTTTGTAGTTGCTGTTGCATGGGAAGCAGGGAAACCACTAGTGATCGAAGAAGTTGAAGTTGCACCACCGCAGGATATGGAAGTTCGTATCAAGATTCTATTCACTTCACTCTGTCACACTGATGTCTACTTCTGGGAAGCCAAGGTACCATTTTTAACACACTAATTTACTTTGAAATAATTAGTTTTTACTGTAATGATGCTGAAAGATTGGTTCTTTTTTGCAAAATTGCAGGGACAGACACCCGTATTTCCTCGAAGTTTCGGTCATGAAGCAGGAGGGTATGTAAAATCTAAAATTTTATAATTTTCTAGCAAACATTGGGAGTTTATGGTTTGTAATTCTGATTGAGTTTGAATTGTGGTGTTGTGGGTGTTTTAGTATTGGTGGTTTTTTACTTACCTAAACTTGTTGTGCAGGGAGTTCAGCATGAAATGCATACTTGACCTTCACTCACAGTTCTAGTCATGATGGTTCTAAGGATGAAACACATACATTCACTCACAGTTCTAGTCATGATGGTTCTAAGGATGAAGCACATTCTCCTGAAGTTCCTTGGGATACGTTACTGAAATACTACAAAAACGATATGACATTATGCGGAAATATACATCCAAAGCTTACGTAATTTTGAGTCAATGATAGTAATTTGGAGACTAAATGATTGTAATTTTTTTAACCAAATGATGCTGTAAATTGAATTCATTAATAATAAAGTTAAATCAATTATGATTTTAATTTGGTTCATAATTTTTTTTAGTATTAATTTTAATTTAATTTTGTTATTTATTTTTAATTATATAATCTTAACTAGTGATAGTGTCTAATATTAATTGTTAATTATAATTATAATTTGGGATTATCTAATCACAATTTTTTTTTAACGAGCAAAGAAATTTGGTAGTTTAAAAATTTTAAGCGATCACTTTAGGTCGATTAAAATCAGAATTTCAAATAATTTGGTCGCTTAAACTTTTAATCAATCAACTTGAGTAAAAACTTCGATAGCTTAAAAGCTTAAGCAATCAACTTCAGACCAATCAAAATCAGAATTTTAAATAATTTGGTTGCTTAAACCTTTAATCAATCAACTTGAGTAAAAACTTTGCTACCTCAAAAGCTTGAGCAACCAACTTCAGACCAATCAAAATCAGAAATCGCTTTTAGCGAGCAAAACAATTTGATCGCTTAAAACCTTAACCAAGCAAAATTAGGTCGAGTTGCTTCATGTATCTATCAACTAAGTATTTTAATTGCTTTAGAATGATTGGTATATCTGAAGCGGTTGGTAGTTTACTTGCTACATTGGTTGGTCTTCATATTAAGCGATCACAGTTTTACTTGCTCCATGTTAGTTGGTCTAAATGTTAGGCAATGAGAAAAGTACTCGCTTTAGGTAAGTTGGTTTATTACTAGAGCGATTGCATGGTCGCTCAAGGCTTTGACATACATGGCTTTGGGCAACCAACAGCGCGAGTGCCACTTTTAGTCGCTATAACGGTTATAGCGACTTAAGAGGGGCTTTAAGCGACTTAAAACGACATGTCGCTTAAACCCATTTTTTTTGTAGTGAGGGTTTGGAACCAAAATTCAAATCAACTAAGAAATTGGAGCATACTCAAGGACGGTTTAAGTTTTCAAATTGCAATGGCTGGAGGTACACAAAATCAATCTCATTTTATTGCAATGACGGTTTAGGATTAGAATATACATGAAGATACATATAGGTTTACATCATACGCAAACTGAATCCAAGCTCTAGTTTCAATTTCGAGCAAAACCCATGGCATGAATGGTTTTTCTAGATCCATCATCACCTGAACCCTTGGAGGCTTGTGCTGAAGATCCATAGATAATACTGTACTTGTCTCGGATTTTTCCACAATGTCCAGGATTGCTTTTTCATCTATACGATATAGAGGTATATTCAGAAGTTGCATCCAAAATGGTGCAAACTTGAAACACATACATGGGTATGTGATGAAGGTTTTCCAGTCTTCTATGAGGATCACATAGTTCCCAGTAGTCCAAGGTTAGTATTCAAGAATGTTTTGTTTGTCTTCGTTGTATAGCATCGGTAGTTGGAACACCTCAGTGTTTGGGATTGTTTCTAGGTGTTGGAATCGGAGTAGATACCATCTTTTTGAGGATATATTTTAGAGCATGGTAAGATATTTTTGAGGGTTTGCATGAGGTTTTGCATCCTTTCAGTTAGGATAAAAAGGTTATCCTCCTGATGGTAATGTTTAAAGGTTTGTTTATTATTTGGCAGGGGTGAATAAGAGTGTGATGGGAGGTTCGGTTGCGAAGAAGATTTTGATAAAAGTGGTTTTTGATGGAAAGTGGAAGTTATAGAATCTGGGGTATCTGAAGTGGATGATGATTCGGTAGGAAGAAGTTAGGAGAATAAGTTGAGATGATTGGTGTTTTTGATGTTGATTCATTGGGAGGTGTAGATACAGGTATTGTTTGCATCGGTTGTTGAGCATCGCGTGGGCTTAAAATTGGCTTTTCAGTTCTAATGGATTGAGATTTTGGATATGTTATGGGTTACAGTGGAAGAGGCAGTTGGATTGGTTGGGATGGTGGTGGCGTATTTCCCATGGGGATAGGCAGCATTAAAGCGGGATACAGCAAATGAGGGATAAGAGAACAAGACCTGAGAAATCAGATCAGAGGCTTCTTGCCAAAATGAGAAATCCAAGAGAGATTGAACTTTGATGAAATGTTTTCTTCAGCCAAGGATCAAAACATTCTTGGATTGGATGAACCAAGAAGTTTAGGCGATAACTGAGATTGAGTTTTCCTTGACTTTAGTCAATGCCAACAGCCATTTTTTACTTCTGTGTTTCTATCTTCCTATTATTAATCAACATTTACATTTTACTCATGGCTAAGCTACTTATTTGAGTGAAAAATGAATTAGTTGTTTCTTTTTGTTCTTTTTTTATTTTTGATAATTGTCCAATGATTAGCCAATGCTTGGGAGGACGGGGACGAAGTCGTTTTGGTTACTTGTCGCCTTGACAATACAGATTCGATGAGCATCGCCTATTGGATTGCAAATCCTTTTGAATACACAAGTGAACTGTAAGGCGTTTCATTTCGACTACTTATGAAACAATTTCTTTCACCTGGTTTTTTCTAACATCTCTTCTGTTTTTTACCAGGTAAGAGATGAGATTCAATATGAAAAATGGTATAGCTTCACAGAAAAAACTGTCGGTACCTTCTGTAGATCTTCCACGGATTAATGACAAGTACATCGGATCGTTGCTATGCTGGATGATTTCCTTGATCTGCTTTTGATGTGCTTCCTTTTTCTTCAACATCTTCACTTGTTTCATTTATCGCTCTTTCCCAATTAGTCTGACTCATATACTGGTCTAGGAAATCTTCTTTTGCCTTCATTTTACGTTCCTTTTTCTTGTTTTGTTGTTGTTGTTGTTGTTGTCGTTCTTCATTCATACGAACTTCAGCTAGGATGCAAGATTTTGCTTCATTTTGATCTCCTCTTATCTCCATTTCTCCTTACGGTGTTGGAAACCGAAAGTATTGGAGATACGTTGAGGTTACTCCTTTTAACTGATGAACCTAGTGCCTACCGATGATGGCATTGTATGGAGACGGAGCTTCCATGACACTCAATTATGTCAAAATAATTACCTGACCTGCCGCAACATCAAGCAAGATTTCCCCTTTTGGTTTTGAAGCTAATCCATTAAACCCATAAATTGTATAGCAAGAGGGAGTTAACTGACCATCTTTTAATCCCATTTTCCGAAAGGTATCATAAAATAACACATTAACGGAACTTCCCCCATCCATAAGAATTTTCCTTACGTTCCATCCCGATACAGGCAGTGTAAGTACCAATGGATCGTTGTGCATTTCAACCTCTTGATCAACCTCATTTGCAGAAAAAGTTAATGGGGACGCCATCCATCCTTCCTTCCCATGACTCAGTAACTATTCCCGCAACCTTGAAGACTTCATGATTGCGGACTCTTTTATGCAATTTCATATTGATCGCTGCACTCATGGATGATTGGCCTGACTCAGAATATATGATCATGTTTATAGTTTGATTATTTTGAGGAATATTTACTGTTTTTTCCTTATTAAGCCTTGGTAGTGGATCGGTTGTTTGAATGAATTTATTTAACTCTCCCGCGTCAATTAACCTTTGCACCTGCATTATTAAATTTCTGCATCGGTTTGTGGAATGGCCTCGATAACAATGGTATTCACAATACTCTTTTGAATTTTGTGTGTGTTCAGGTTGTTGTTCTTTTGTTCGTGGCTACTGAAAATCTGGTCTATTTTTTATCGCATTTAAAATTTCAGAATAAGGAATATTGAGTTTAGTAAAGATTTGTTCCTCAAATTGTTGGATAAACTTTCTTCTTTCGTCCATCTTTGTTCGCTTTGATTCATTATTCAGATACTTTCCCGCAAACCTCTTCCCGGTTCCAGACGATGGTTCTATTGAATTGGCTCTTTTTGCATTCCCTGTGGTGGTGATATTATTCTCGGATGTTGCCTCTGAATGTCTTGCAATATGGCGCATTTTTCAATGATATCTCTGAGATCTCCTTTGGTTTTTGGATTTGTATTATGGATATCTACAAATAGTTGGCTTTCCCGATTGGCGATTCCCCATTTATAACTGTTGATTGCAACCTCTGGAGTTACATCCCCAATTGCTTGGCAGATCGTTTGCCAACGATCTGTATAATCTCTAATGGTTTCTTCTGCTGATGAGGCAAGTGAGTACAACTTATCCATCCCTGCATCTGCGGGCCGATTGTACATGTATGCTTCTAAGAACTTACGGGTCAACTGCGTATAAGAATTTACCGACCCTTCTGGTAAATTGTCATACCACGCCAAAGCTATTCCTTTTAAACTCGAAGGAAAAAACCGGCACATAACAACGTCATCCTGTTCCCAACGTGTCATGCTGTGATTGTAATATTTCAAATGAGTTGTTGGGTCTTTTGTTCCGTCGTTGCATTCGAAAAGGGGAAACTACATTCGTGCGGTATTGATGTATATGCCAGGTGTGGTGCCAATGGTGTCCTTCAGGCTTCTTTTAACACTTCCTCTAATCTTCCACCTTCTTTATTCTTTAAATTCTTAATTTCTTCCCGCATTTGTTCCATATCCTCATAGTATTTTTTCCACCTGTCATTATGCAACCTAAATCCATCAAAATTTAATCTGTCTGGCTCATTTTGTTGACGCAAGGGTTGCACCCCATTAGTCTTTGATCTGTATTAACTTTCGTTCTTCTTCGTGCGGGTCTGCTGGAACTTGCTTCTTGTCCCTGTGTTTTAGTTATTGACGGTTCCGCACCATGTTGAGCTCTTTCTTTAAGTACTTGCTTTTCTCTGGTCAACAATGCAATTTGTTCCGCACAAACTCGTTGTTCCTTTCGCATTGCATCCATTTCTTACATACTGTTGAACATGATCAATACTGTTTTGAGAATTTTTTTGAGATGAACGACTAGTTGTGTGGCCTTCAGAGTCACTTATATGGTCATTACTGGGTTCTTGCTCTTGTGATCTTCTCGGTACTTCTTTCTGTTGAAGAACACCTATAGCATTACTATCCTGATTGCCTGAATTGGCATCTTGATCCTGCACGCTTCTTTGTGACACTGTCCTCATTTGTATGTATACTTTGGTGGTGATGTAATATCTTCTGAACTCAAACTTGTGTTGTTGTAGGATTTCGTGTCCAGTATTCTAAAAGAGCTCAAATAATGAATTATGTGTTTCAAAAGATTTTATCCTTCTCAATAAATTTGCAACACAATTTGGTTGAATCCAAATGGTACATATTACAACCATGTTCAATCACTAAACTAAAAATTTATTTCACTGATCTTTGCAGGTATCAAGAATTTAGTTGGATATAAAAATCAAGGACCTAATAAATATGACATGTTGCTAAGTGAAAATTTCTTGAATTTGAGAAATAAAGTACAGAATAGTAAAAAATAAAGAAAATTAATCATAACAACCAAATTTGTATATTCATCAACTGCCTAGTTTTTAGAATAAAATCATATTTTCAAACTTTTCATATGAACCTAAATTATTGCACTTTAAAGAGAAATTTTTTTAAATAGAATATGACTCAATATTTTAATAACAAAATTTTGTCAGGTATAATAAATTCTTTACTCGTCCCTGTTTCTAGCGCAAAATTGTGATTACCAAAAATCTAGCGTCTTTGGGATCACAACCAAAAGTACATGAAATCCAAGAAAGTACATTTCATTATCATAAATTGTATCATCATAACATTTTGATGGCGATAATCAATTTAAATGAAATGAAATGACACAAGTATTTACAACATAATTTAATTAATAAAACTGTTTTCGTCCTAAAGTAGCATAATTTGGTCTCTTAATATGACCAGATTCTCATTTACACAGAAGGAAAAAGAGGAAAAGATAATTTATTCTGACGAAACTATTTCATATAATCATATTCACATTAATCATGAATTAATGAAATATTAAAAATTACATAAGTTTCATACCTAATCTCTTTGCCCTTTCTTCAACGTCTTCACTCTGATTTCTCTCCTAATTTTCCAACCCCTTTCTATGTTTATGAATTTGGTATTTATAGCCAATTATATAGGTCCCACCAATCTTCCTTTCCACCTGTTTATTCTTATCTATTCTTGGTGCGATATGTAATCCCACAAACCTTTGTTATCGTATTATTTGTTATCCCGCAACTGCTCTGCGTTCAAGTATTCATCATCCCGCTACTTTCTTGCGGTCTTATATTTTAATTATTACTTTTGGATTAGGATAACAGCATGTCTGACACGTAGCTTTTTAATAGTGAATCGTCATGCTTTGGTCTTTTTTGTCCCGCAACTTGTAGAGTCGACACGTGTTATTCATGCATCAATTCTCATCATTACTTTCTAATAAGTCAGGCTTTCCTGCAACCTGTTGTCAGTTAAGTAATTAAAGTTGTCTGTCTTGATCAGTGCACCTTACTTTTCCGCAACTTGTTGTCAGTCAAGTAATTAAGGCTGTTTGTCTTGATCAGTGCACTTTGCTTTTCCGCAACTTGTTGTCAGTCAAGTAATTAAGGCTGTCTGTCTTGATCAGTGCACTTTGCTTTTCCGCAACCCACGTGTCTGTCATGTGTTAATGATGTCAGGAGTAAACTTTAAAGATTTGGCAGCTGTTTATTCTACGTTTTCAGAAGACTTTATTCCGGTGTTTCTCGTCTCATCATAGCTCATTACTTCTCCAATAGTTTTTAAACACGTGCATTCATATTTTATTCTCTCACAAGCAGCTCCAAGTGCAAACGAAGTTCTGAGCACCGAAATGCTCCAGATGCGGGAAAATACGATCTTTGAGAGTATTGCTTTTATACAGAGGCACTTGGTTTTTAGGCAAACATTAGCTTGAATTCGCGTCAGACATCCCCGAGAGATTTTGAGGTTTCGTTAATTTACATTCTGACTCTCGGGGCATATTTAGACGTGCATCAAACAATGATCACGATATTTGGAAAGGATGTAATGTTAAAGATCAATTCAGTAATCAGTAGTACTTCTAATTTTGCTGCCCATCATGTTTAAGATACTTTATAATTTATTTTTGATTAGGAAGAAATGTTAAATTTTGTGAACTTGCGATATTAGGGCGGGTTGACAAGTTTAGCCGATTTAATGAATTATGTAGCCGCAGGAAACCCCACAACACACCCAAATACCAATCTTGAGTTACTATTAAAGTTATCAGTCAAGTTATAAGATCAAAGTTCACAACTAAGTTAAGTATAATGACACAAGTATTTACGTGGTTTGGTGTTAAAACCTACATCCACGGGAGTCATTTTATTATGGGAAGATGTTGATTACAAGTTCTCAGCTTAGTACAAGATAGTTGTCAGTCTTTTTCTCCTAGTATACTATGAATCTCTCTCTCAGAAATGTTCCACCGAGCTTCTTATGTCTACCAGTACCTTGTCCTCTGCTTATTTATTCATCTTTAAAGTCACTACGAGAGGGTCAATGTGTGATTTCCCATTCTCCGGTGCCTCTGATGCTGAAAATACGATCAATTGAGCCTTCCAATTCTCCAAAGGTGGGTCTTTGGCAACGCTGAAAGTTTCCTTCCCGCTACGATCTCGCTTGTGCACCCTGTTCATAATGTTGTTATGGAAGTTGGGCTCTGTTCTTGCCGAGTATATATGATTGAATTGCATCGCAAGTAATAGGCTCCTCGCTCAATCTCGATTCTGTGGACATGTGCCGCATCTGGCTCTGGTTGCAAAAGTGGTGGAGGTGGCAGCTCTCCTAGAAATTCATGAAGCTTTCCCTGATCCAACAAGTCTAGCACTATTCTTTGTACGTTCATGCATTTGTCAATGATATGACCATGAAACTTATGATATTAGCAATATTGATGGCTATATTTGGAGGGAGGTAGCTCCATCTCTTGATTCGGTGGATATGGAATGCACTCCATTTCCTGCGGCTACAAATTAAAATCTAAAGAAATAAAAAACATAGTAAAGAAGGGCATAAAATCTAACTTCCATAGACAAGTTCAAGGTGCTTGGACTTATATTAAGAGTAACTTTTAATTTATAAATAAAAAAATCATAAATTATATTGGAAATAAAATTTGAAAATGGCTTTTAAATGTAAAAAGATTAAATATTTGTGACATAAATCTTTTTATTTCTTGCTGATATCTAAACACATTCTAAATGAATCAAGTCTAGAATGGTTATCTATATCCACTTTTTTATTTTAAATCATCTCGTGCAGCTTTGACAACATTACCTGACATCACTTTCACTGTATTTACGGAATTGACATTGCTTTTTTCTGTTATACAAACCAAATTTCATTAATTAGATAAGTAGAGTTTGCTCATTAAAATGAGCTACAGAGAGGTGCATTTGAGGAAAGTCTTTAGCAGCCAAAGTAGAATATAAACTAATATTGAAAAAAAAAAGTAAAACTACATAGACACGAGGTTTTGGCTAGTTTTGTCATTTTATTCGCCATTCCATTGTCTTCTCGTCGTGTAGGATGCTCTTAAAGCTGTGAAATGACCGAGTTATGGTGAGAGTCTTGTCTAAAATAGCTTGACAATTCCATTCCAGCTCGACCTTCTTACCTGTTAAGAAATCTGCTACTGTAATGTTGTTATATTCAGCTTTTAACCCTATTAATTTTTATAAATTATAAAATTATCCGTATTCTTTATAATTATATATATTCTAACTAATATTTTATAAATATTAATGTATTTGATTTTGGTTTTATTAATTTTCTTAAAGATATATTTATTTGATTAAAAAAAGTAATTATCAAGTATTAGCATTAATGATGATAAATTAGAAAAAAAATATATAAGTTAATTACGAGTTATTTTTTTTAAAAAAAATCTAAAACTAAATTATTTCTAAGCCTATAAATTGGAATAAAATCATTTTGGATAATATGTCTATTTTTATCATTTTCTTCAAAGATAAAACTGAAATGATAATCTACCAAACATAAATTCATTTTAAATCCACTTTACCATTTAGATGATTACAGTTTACTAAAAACTTTAAAAAAAATTCTAACAGCACAAAACAACAGAAAAGTGCTTTTATATATTAAAGTCGTGGTAATACCAAACTAAGCTTTAATTTACCTAGTTCTTAGAGTTATAATATGTCTTAGTATTTAAGAAAGATACTTATAAACTTGAAACTTCATAATTTTCAAAGTTGGTGGTTGATTAAAGTTAGGGATAAGTCAAAAAATTTATGGAAAAAAAATAAAAATCATAAGTAAAATTCGACTAAAATTAATTGTATTTAAGTAGATATAACTACAGTGGGATGTTGACTAAACTTATTGTAAGGGAGGCCTCTGATGAACATCATCCATCAAAATCTCTCAAAAATTTATCTCATCTGTGTTTGTTTGATCTCAAGCCTAACTACTATCTACCAGTTCAACAGAAAAATCATCACAATTTTTATAATATACTTCCCCCACTTTATTCAAAAAGAAGATATTCATCATCAACCCAACTTTAAAACATACCAGTACTATTATCCTATATCCACTAATTATATTACCCAAAATATTAACAATATTAGATTTCTTTGTAAACATTCAAGAGATCTTGAGTTCAAAGCCACAAAAAATTCACCCTTACAGAGTTTTCAAACACCCTCACAAACCTACCAACTAGAAACAGAAAGTATCCATAAACAAACCTTGCAAAAAAAATACAAAAGAAAGCTTTACCCGTCTTAGAAAATCCTAAGACCATTACTACCACCCATTAGCAAAATCTAGCCAGCAAAAAGACATCAATTATCAAAGAGATTGTGATGAAAAAGCTTAACAACCCTGATCTCTTTGATATGCTAGGAATGACTAATTTTAGTCACTACCATCATAGATGTCGTACCTATCCTCTTCATTGTTTTGGCTATATTCAGTTCTTGTTGAAGCAGTTGGTCCATAACCGTCCAAATCCCCATCTCCAGATGACTCCCCATCCTCATCAGTTCATGCAGTTCCTCTCTCTTCATCTTCCATAAGTTCTCCATTTGTATTCATCCCTTCAATTGTATCTCTATCAGAAGCAACATTCAATCGTTCTTTCATTGTTCTTCCGAAGATCAGAGGATTGGCCTTTTCTGCTAAGTATCTTTCATATAAAGCATCATCTTCCTTCTCTTCCCATTGCTTTTTTTCTTTATCTGTCTCCGATGCACTTTCAGAAGCCTCACGCTCATCTTCATATCCAATTCCTTTTTCCTCTGATTTCTCTAAATCACTTTTAGTTGCACTGTGTGTCTTTATCCAAAAAAAATCTTCATCTTCTCCTCTTTTTTTTTTCTTCCGTGCAACTCGTGTTCTCCTTTTCTTCTTCCAAAGGAAAAATTATTCAGCACTTTCAGCATGAACCCTTTCATATTCTATCATTTAGTACGCCTATGTATCTCTATCTGAATCATCTCTTTCAGTACTTCAAATTTCGAGTGCCATTGTAATTTTTTTCGCATGTTGGAAAAATTCTAGAAAACTAATTCGCATTTGGAGTTGTTATTTCTTAATCTGGTTGAATTGAGAATTTTTCTTTCCTTTCTGGATTTTTTTTCTGATAATTTTGGGAATTTTCTCTTAATATCCTTTTATACCAGTTTAATAGGTATCATTTAAGGCAGTGGGTCAAACATCCCGTCCCTTGGTTATTCACGCCTATTCAAACCCCTATTCTTTGTATCTAGAAGCATCATTACTCCCCGAAAACTACTACCACCTTCCCAATCCATTTATATATTTTCAAGAACCATCGTTACTCTTGAACCTATATTTTCATAACCTTATTCCAAACGTTCCATATTGTATAAGTCTGTTCAGAATTGCCATTAAGAGGATGCTAGTTAGAGCATCTAATCTCTTAGTGAATTTATAGGTACTAATGACATTTATTTATTTATTGCAGATCCAGATTAGGCAACACTTGTTGAGAGGCAACATTGTTAGTAGGGATGTGCTAGCTAGGCTACATTATTGCCAATTGACTAATTCCTCTTACCTCAACTCAAATTTCAAATTTCAAATTCCCTCCAATTTCTTTTGACTTTTAGTCAATGCATCTCATGCCATTTTAATACCCTAAAAATTAACCCCAATTAAAATCAAAAATCCCCCCCCCCCCTCCCCAGAAATTTGGCTCTATTTTATTCTAACCAAAGAGCTGGTACCTTAATGAATTTTGGCATTTTGTATACTCCTGGTTTTTGCTCCTGGATTGAAGACAAATGCATTCATTATTGTCTTTCCTTTGCCACCTGGAGATTGAGTTGTTGGCATTATGTATCTCAGATATGGTGTAAGAATTATTATATCAAGCAAAATAATATGGAGTTTAGAGAAAGATTGCAGCAAGATCAGAAAAATATCATGGACCACAAAGGACATGATTGTACAAATTCGGAAGTCTCTCCTTACGAGGATAAGCGTTTACTTTTAACATTTCCTACCATTCAGGTTGACCCTATGAATTTGAATATTTTTTGTATCTCCATCATTTTTAAGATGCAAGGTAAATTTCATAGCATATGTGGTTTCTAGACATGGTATTGTCTCATTCCCCTCCATATAAATAAACCTATACCCACCACTCATTTCACTAAAGTTGATCAACAACCTTCCACCAAACTAATCTTTTCTATTTATATCTTAGTTTATATTACAGAACATCCTCAAACCCATCTCTGCTGAAGAATATATTCAAATCCTCTCTTCTCAATTGGCTGAAAAACTCACCCTCCCCATAAAAATCTCATCAACTCTCACTAAACCGGTTTTCATAGATAAAACAGTCACCTTTCAGAAAATGATAATAAGTGAAAATGGTGTATGGTTGGACATGTTTGCAGTGAAACCCTTGTTCCAACTGTTTCAATTAGAGGTTACATCTTCTCTCAATGGTCTTTGGTTCAAACTCAAACTCTAACAACCTTCAGTAGGCTGTGAAATACTGTTCTCATCGGATTTCTTGCTGAAAGTGATTATAATAAAATTGAAGCTCAACGACCCTGGTTTGTCTGTGGTTATTTGATTTTCCTGAGACATGTTCTTCCAACTGGGTGGCCTACAAATTCCGAAACCACATTTTTCGATGAGCTCATGTGGCTCATATTGTGTAATGTACCAAATGAATGTACAAATTTTGAAGATCTCAAAAAGATTACTTTTAAGCTATGGGAACTTGTTGAAGATAAGGATCCCTATTGAAATCACCCATTGAAGAATAATATAAAAATCTATGACAGAATTCATGTTCAAAAACCCCTCACAACGGGTATATCTCACTAGAGGAACAATTGAACACATTCTCATTGAATGCAAATACTTCATGGTCCCCAGATTCTCTTGTACCTCGTGTCCAATCATTGATCATAAACATGCTAATTATCTTAAGATAAGGGGGAAACAAAGAGTCCCCCAAGGTGAATGCATTCATTCATATAATGCCAAGTATTCTCTTCCAAGAGTCTCTCGATTGATGTCTCCCCAACCACCAGCAATTTCTATTGAATCTGTCTCAGCTCCAGATTCTGATAATCCTATAAGGATTAACTCTGATGTTGTCATACATAAGAGGAAAGTTTGATCCAGGATAGTACAAACAAAGGTAAAGTTGTTACTGCAGCTCAAAATCCAAAAATTACTGAAGAGGGTATCTTCATGAGGAAAATCAACATGGGACCATTCAATTATAGGCATGGTCATTGAAAATATATGATGTAGGTACGGTCTTAGCCCATCATTCTTCCAATACTGCTAAAGATCCTTCTGTGATCAATGCCAGCTAAATCACCAAGATCCTTCTGTAGATCAATGCCAGCTAAATCTCTGATGTGGGTCCGGTTTCTGGACCCACTCTTCCTAATGCTTCTGGATCGGTTAAATCGGGTTCGATTCGTACTTCTACCCCAGCAAGACGTTTTAAGAATAATGATGTCTCGGCTAGTTCATCTCAACTACCCACTTTATCAAGAGAATAAGTTGTTTTCCTGGCAGCAGAATATGATGCTCTTTCTAATCTTAAACGCAAAATCAATCTTAGAGATGAGCTCAGGAAACGAAGCAGAGCATGAAACCTACTTTGGCCAGCATTGTGGTTTTCCCACCCGAAAATCAAAAATTTTCTGAATCGAATTATAACAACCTATGTCCCCCCCGTGTGCCCAATTTTTGAAAACCCCCCCCCCCCCCCTCATGAACCATAGAAATCCTTCCATCTCCACGTATACCTTGAACAATCCTTTTGGTTGTTTCAATGAGACTCATAGTAATTCGTCTGCTAACAATGGTGTCTACAATTGTTTTCCTCAAGAGGCTACAATTAGGACCTGAATGGTACCCATAATTATCTTCTAAGTGGTGATTCATCTAGCACTCTACCTAATGGTAGTTCTGACTATACCAATCAGGTAAATTCCACAACATCTTTCTGTCATTTTGTCTTAAAACCTAAACCCAGACATAGTCTTTTTGTCTGAAACAAAAATGAAGAAAGATATTGCTGCTAGGAAACTAAAAAATATGGGATTTATGTGTGCTTTTAATGTTCCTTAAGTTGGTAGAAGTGGGGGATTAGTTTTAGCTTGGAAACAAAAAATCGATTTAAACATTTTATCCTCCAATTCTAGGGGCATCCATGTCACGACTAATGATATTATACATTCAAAACTTTGTCACGTTCATTTCATCTATGGTGAACCCAATAATAGCCTTAGGCAAGCTTTTTGGACTAGCCAGTGTAATTTAGCTCCTATCCCTCCTAATGAACCCATATTTTTATAGGAGACTTTAATGCTCTTTTGGGTCATGAAGATAAAAATGGTATCTTAGAGGTTAATGATAATTATGTTTATAATCTTCTGAATTTTTATGATGTGTTCGCTTTGCATGATCATATTTCTATGGTCCTAGATTCACCTGGTCCAATATGCAATCTGGTTCTAATCTTAATATTAAGAGGCTTGGTAGATGTCTCATCAACCAAGCTGTTGAATCTTGATTCCCTAAATTTTATGTTAATAATTTGCCTAAAGATTCCTCTGACCATTCTCCCATGCATATTGGATTTAATTTTGAAGAAATTAGCATTCCCAAACTATTTTACTTCATGGCCATGTGGATTGAAGGCCCAACATGTAGAGACATTATATAGCCAATTCTTGGTTTGTTAATGTTGTTGGGTCTCCAGCCTACAAGTTAAGAGACAAACTTATGAGTACAAAAAAGGCTTGAGGGATTGGAACTCTTTTGGTAATATTCAAACTAATATATCTACCACTAGAGATGACTTGGTCCAAACCCAAACTTCTAATCCTATAGATTCCAGCTCTATTTCTCGCCTCAAAGCTATATTGGCTTATTTGTATAATCTTGAGGAATTACATTGGAAGGATAAATCAAGAGAAGTCTGGATAATGGAAGAAGATCGTAGTATTCTCTATTTTCATAGAGTCACTCTTTTTAGGAGGAAAATAAATGCTATTAGCTGGATTAAAGACTCTGCTGGCACTACTCTAACTAATAAAGACAATATATGTAACTCCTTTGTTGATTATTTTAAAGGTATTTATTCTTCCCGTCCTCAACAGTTCCAGGATGAAACCCTTCAAGCCCTCCCTGTCAAATTCTCTGACAATGATAATCAGCATCTCAATAGCCCATTGACTGCTGAGGAGATAAAAAATGTTGCTTTCCAAATGGGAGGTACCAAGGCTCCAGGCCTTGATGGTTTTACTGGTCCCTTTTACCAGAAATATTGGGATATAGTGGGTGATGATGTCATTGATATGAAACAAACCTGCTTTAGAACTGGCCATATTGCTAAAGTGTTTAATCACACTAATATAGCTCTTACCCCAAAAGTCCCCTTAGTAGAATTAGCTCCCAATACAGAGGTCTTTATAATTTTAGCCACAAGATTCTGTCTAAGATACTAATAGACTGAAACCATTCATGGATAATCTTATTTCCCAAAACCAAAGTGCTTTTGTCCCTAAAAGAAATATATCTGATAATATCCTTCTTGCTCATGAGGTTATTTACTCTGTTAACCATCATAAAGAAAAAGAAGGTGTAACAGCTATGAAACTTGACATGTCTAAAGCTTATCATAAACTAGAGTGGCCTTTGTCAAAGTTATTTCCAAAATGGGTCTCTCTGAGCATTGGATCAATTTAATTCATCGATGTCTTTCTTCTGTATCTTATTTTATCCTTTTAAATGGTGTCCCAGTTGGCCTTATTAAACCAGAAAGAGGCCTTCGTCATGGAGACCCCTTACCTCTATATCATTTGTTATGAAACTCTGTCTTCCTATATTGATTCTCTAACTAGGCATGGTCTTATTAATGGAATCATGGTCTGCGAAAATGCTCCCGATGTTACTCATCTTATATTTGCTGATGACTCCCTTTTGTTTCCAGAACTATTGCTCAGGACTTTTAAAACATTAAAGATTATGTGCATAAATATTGTTTTGCATCAGGTTAGGAGATAAATTTTGATACATCTGGCATTTTATTTATCCCAAAAGTCCCTGAAACTTTGATGAACCATTTATCTTCCATTCTTAATATTCATATCAGGGATTTGTGTGAGAAATATCGAGGAACTTCTATAGATTTTAAAACTTCTAAGGTTCAAACTTATATGGGAATTCTCCAATCTGTGGATGCTAGGATCCCCTCATGGTATCATAAAATTCTCTCTCAAGCTTCTAGTACCTCTCTGGTAAAACATGTTGTCCAGGTTATTCCTTTATATCATATGAGGTCCTTTTTAATTCCTAAATAACTTCGGAGAAAAATGGACTCTTATCTTTGTCAGTTCTGGTGGGGAGAAACTCTAGAACCTCATGATAGAAAACATTTGTTGGGATGGGATACCTTATGTTCCCCTAAAGTTGAAGGTGGTCTAGGTTTTAGGAAAACTGAGTTAAACAATCTGGCTATGCTTGGAAACTGATTGACAACCCTGGTTGTCTCTTAGATACCATCTTGAAAGCTAGGTACTTCCCTAAGACTGATTTTCTTAATGCCAAGTGTCCTCGTAATTGTTCCTGTACCTGGAGGTGTTTGCATACCATTAAAAAACTTAACAAATCATTTATTTCCTGGATTGTTAGGGATGGTAAGTTTATTGACCCCAGGTGTGATAAGTGAATACCAAGTTTGGGATCTGCCAAATCTAATCCTATGGTCCCTCAAGGTCCTTGCATAAAGGTCTCTTATAGCTTCACAGAAAAAACTGTCGGTACCTTCTGTAGATCTTCCACGGATTAATGACAAGTACATCGGATCGTTGCTATGCTGGATGATTTCCTTGATCTGCTTTTGATGTGCTTCCTTTTTCTTCAACATCTTAACTTGTTTCATTTATCGCTCTTTCCCCATTAGTCTGACTCATATACTGGTCTATGAAATCTTCTTTTGCCTTCATTTTACGTTCATTTTTCTTGTTTTGTTGTTGTTGTTGTCGTTCTTCATTCATACGAACTTCAGCTAGGATGCAAGATTTTGCTTCATTTTGATCTCCTCTTATCTCCATTTCTCCTTACGGTGTTGGAAACCGCAAGTATTGGAGATACGTTGAGGTTACTCCTTTTAAATGATGAACCTAGTGCCTACCGATGATGGCATTGTATGGAGACGGAGCTTCCATGACACTCAATTATGTCAAAATAATTACCTGACCTGCTGCAACATCTTCATCCTTAATATTACATCAGCGGGGCCTAAGTCTTTTATCAAAGTTTTCATTCAACAATTTCTTAGTGGAATTAATAACATCCATGTTTGTACATAGTATAAGCATATCATCAACATACAAGCATACAATTACACAGGCATCCTTAACAAGTTTAGTGTAAACACACTTGTCAGACTCATTAATCCTAAAATCACTAGAAATCATCACATGATCAAATTTTTCATGCCATTGTTTAGGTGCTTGTATCAAACCATACAAAGATTTAATCAGTTTAAACACTTTCTTTTCACAACCCTTCACTACAAAGCCCTCAGGTTGTTCCATGTAAATTTCCTCATTTAATTCACCATTTAGAAACACTATCTTTACATCCATTTGATGTATCTCAAGGTTATGGACAAAAGCTATAGCAATTAACATCCTAATAGAAGTAATTCTAGTCACAGGTGAATAAGTATCAAAGATATCTATACCTTCTTTCTGACTGACTGGTTGAAGGAATATCTAGGGGTTCATTTAAATATCTCTTTCGAGAACCAAGTTTCATAGGAAAAACATTCTCAAAGAACTTTGCATCCCTAGACTCCATAATGGTATGCAAACCAATGTCAGAAATTTCAGAACTCACAACCATAAACCTATAAGTACTAGTATGCTCAGGATACCCTATGAAAATACAACCAACAATTTTGGGTCCTATCTTAGTTCTCTTAAGATGATGGATTACCACCTTTTCGAAGCACCCCCATACTTTGAAGTAAGCATAAGATGGTTGTCTACCTTTCCATAACTCGTATGTAGTTTACCTGATCCTTTAAATGGTATTTTATTCTAGATATAGCAATATAAGAGGATCCACCCCCCACCCCACAAGTTTGCAGGTAATCCTGAACTAATTAACATGAAATTTATCATATCCTTAAGGGTACGGTTCTTACGTACATATGCACCATTTGATTGAGGTGAATAAGATGTTGTCTTCTCATTTATTATGCCATATTCTTCGCAGAAATCTCCTACGAGAATTTTATACTCACCACCACGGTCAGACCTAACAGTTTTAATGGTAGCATCTAATTGGTTTCAACTTCAAGTTTATACATCTTAAAGGCTTTTAAGGTATCGTCCTTACCCTTAAGCAAGTATACATGACAGTATTTAGTACAATCATCTATGGAAGTGACAAACCACTTCTTACCACCTCTAGTTTGAACTGACTCCATATCAACTAGTTCTGAATGGATTAATTCTAAGGGTTTAGAGTTTCTCTGGACGTTCTTGCTGAATGATTTCTTAGCATGCTTAGATTCTACGCAAATCTCACACTTATGACCTCTATCAAGCGTGAATTTGGGTGTGCAACCTATGCTAGCCAATTTATGCATTGATTTATAGTTTACATGACCAAGTCTACCATGCCAAACATTCAAAGAAACACACATGTAAGCAGGAGAATCATTCATATTTATTTCATCAGATTTTACATTAAGCTTATATAGACCCTCAGTCTTATAACCCTTACCCATAAAATATTTTCCCTTAGTTACCACAACTTTTCCAGACTCAATTACAACCTTAAAACCCTTATCGTCTAAACAGAACAAGAAACAAGATTCTTGCAGATGTCTGGAACATGAAGAACTTAATTCAACATATGTGAGCTTCAGCCCGACCTTCCTCTTTCCTGCAACCTCTGCTGCAGATAAGTTACCCATATAGAGTTTCTCGCCTTCCCCTACCTTATGATAGGAGATGAACAAGTCTCGGCTTCCACACACATGCCTGGTAGCTCCAGAGTCTACCCACCAGTCCCTCATATTGGTCACCAGATTAACTTCAGACACCATAGCAGAAAACTCATTCTTATTCTCAACAACCAAGTTAGCATTATTTTTCTTATTAAGGTCCTTTCGTTGTCTATAGTGAATTACCATATGGCCACGATTTCCACAGACATAACAAGCACCCTTAATCTTAGTAATGCCATATTCAGGTTTACCAAATATACCTTTGTTATGAGTACCATGCTTAGGGTTGCGATTGTTGTTATCACCTTTTCCAGATTTGTGTTCAGTCATATGAGCCTTATTTGTCATATCTCTTGCAGACGAAACATTCTTGTCTTTGGTGCATAATATTTCTTCAACTTGAATCTTCTTTTCCAATTCAACCATGCTGACTTCACCAGTTTTATGCCTCAATTTTCTTTTGTACTCTGACCAAGAAGATGGTAACTTCTCAATTACCGCAGATACTTGAAAAGTCTCATCAATGACCATACCTTCAGCAAGAATCTCGTTGATAATTTGTTGAAGTTCAAGGAATTGATCAACAACTGGCTTATCATTCGTCATCTTGAAATCCATAAACTTTGCTACCATAAATTTCTTGCTACCAGCAGTCTCTGCCTGGTACATTGCTTCTAACGCAGTCCACAAATCATAAGCACTAAATTTTCTTTAGCATTATAAAAATCATACATCGCATCTTCCAAACAATTCATAATATGATTTTTAGCCAGATAGTTCTGCCTTTTGTAAAACGTTTTATCATCTTCAGTATTTATCAAATCATCAAAATGAACCAATACTGCGTCTAAAGTATGAAAACTCAGGAGAAACATCATCTTGGATTGCCATCTCTTGAAATCCTTCCGTTGAACTTCTGTGGTTTTTCAACATCGTTTTTTCCCATGTTTACGAGATAAAAGCAAATGTGTTAAGATTGTTGGAATCTTGCAACAATGAACAACAACGTTAGATATATCAGAATAATATATAAAGAACTAAATTGAAAACAGTTCTACCACGGACAACTACGAGGGAAGAATCATAGGTTCAACAAGTTGTCCTTAACACATTAGTTCGCGGGTATACTCGAGAAGAGTAATGATAAACCCCAACGTACGAAGATGTGTTCAGGATAAGACTGCCCAATATAGCTTTTATTAACACAATACAAACTACCCACTCTTGAACTTAGCAACAGGGAAGGAAGGGAAATAAACACTCAAAAACACAAAACAAAGCGAGAAGATGGTGAAAAGAAGACAGGGTAGTAGCCCCTTCTGGGATGATTTGAAAACAGATTTTCGAGTTGTATTAATAGGAGAAAGTTACTTCTAAATCAATTTAGGTTTACGTTTTCTTATAAAACAAGGTTTTGTTTCTTGTAAAACAATTAAAAAAGAAAAATGAATTTTCCCATAAATAAAACTCTTAAAGAAAATATTTTTGGAATTAATTTCCTAAAGAAAAACTTGCAAAAATAATTTCGAGTAGACATAGGACTTGGTGCATGGTATTCACACATATGGCATGGGTTGGTCCATGTATTGTTTGCCCACCAATTCCACCCACGTTTGTCTAACTATCCATATGAGAATAGTTATATAATGGACATCCTTCTCTAGGATACCCAATGTCGGACTAAACTAAAGAGTTTCATTCACTCAAGGAAATGAGTGAGCATCCATAGAACCCTTAGGTCCTAAGATCAAACCACACCAAGACCAAAAACATTTAGTTAAAAACTCCTTTTCTCCAACAGTTAATACTTCTAATTTTGCTACATTTGTGGTAAAGATCAAGTTATGGTTTTGCAAGTTTTGCAGGTTGTGTTATAATGATTGAGTACTTGTTGCAAGGAAATAAGGTAGCGATTAAAAACTATGTTCCAAATGTGAAGAATTTTACAAAACGAGTAATGCAGTTAGTGGAAAGGGGTGCTATAAAATGGAGAGCAACATGTGGAACCAGTAATATGAATTCCAGGTGTTGAGTTCTTTAAAATGGGTGCAAGAACGGTGAAGAGTATGCTTGCTATTGAATGCATGGGGAGTTTGTTGGAAAATAATATATAAAATATGAATTTTAAGGTTTTAAGAAAATAAATAAATTATTACTTTCTTTTGTGAATGAAAAACCTATTAGTCCCACATCGGGGAGTTTTCAATCTTACGTCGTTTTAAGAGACCATATAAACTTATTAGTCCCACATCTGGGAAATTTCTCTTCTTAAGTTGTACTAGGTTATTATATAAACAAGCTTTTCTCAACTTATTTTGATATAATAAAAAAGGGAAAAAGACTTCTCCATATTCTTGGAGAAACCACATGAATAATAAATTTTTATTATCTTTCTCAAGTTTTCGAGATTTTCCTTAAGGGTTTTTTTGGAGTTTCCAAGCTCAAGTTGAGCATCTACTATATATGCTAGTGGTAGGTGTAGTAGAGTGTTTTATCCTGGAGATATCCGCCTGTGGAGGCTATAGCATCACTCTTGAATGTAGTCGGGTGCTAATGTCTTAAGAACAGCGTGTTGAACACGTGACTCACTCTATTTTACTAAAGTTTTATTGCATATCATGTTGTTTTGCGGAGATACGAGGAGGTCATCCGTTTCGATAAATCACTTCCGTTAAGGAGCTAAGTATCAATAACTTTTGTTTATTTGATTTTTCTTTATTTTTGATTATTGCGCCCAACGTTCTTAAGAAATTACCTTTAGTAATAATTGTCAATGAATGATCGATTTTCGAATCGTTGACGTTGATATTATATTGGAAAATAGAGGATGTTAATTGTGAAGTTAAAAAAAACACAATTGAGTTTTTTTGGTCACCTGTAGAGTTTCGAGTATATCTCTTAAATTAGAAGGAATTTCGACAAATACTTTTAAAACAGTATAATAGACATACTAATAGTTACCAACACCAAATTTCAGAATTTTTGGAGTTGTAAAAGTATTTTTTAGGTATTTTACAAAACTGAGAAACGTTCCTGAAAAATTCTGACGGGCAGAAAAAATATTGTTGACTAATTACTTTTTCTGGGGTAACCATGAGTTTTTTGAAATGGTGATTCAAATGATGTTTGTAGATCTAGATGTTATTTTCAAAACTCATTTTTTATTTTCCGATTCAGAGTTGTGGTTTGTGAGATATGGTGTTTGTAAAAACGTTGCGCATGTTTGTCCAGAATATCAATAATTGTATCTAAGCTCTAGATTAGCATGAGATCTTGCAACCGTTTATAGTGGTACTTTGTCACCTTGGATATAACATGAAAAACCTATACTAGTGAGTGCTTTTATCCATAATAGACTTGAGATTTTAATTTAGTTGAAATATTTCTCATAAACAAATTAGAGCAAGTAACGAATTAATTTTTGTCACTTAAAGTGATAATCTCTTATATGTGTTAGATTAGTATCACATTGCTAATGAATAATGAGATGTTGAATCAGTTATGTATGAATTATCCATTGTGTTATAAATCACTTTGATTATATGTGCTTTGTGTAGTATCAATTGGCGTGAATCACATGATTGGTTAATAATTGTGTATTGGCAATTTCTATGGTGAAAACTAAATCATTTCGAATATGTTACCTTTTGTTGAGAATATGAGAATCATAATACGCTAGTATACCATAGTCATATGGATAGCGCGGTATAAAGTATCTTTTAGTAACTAGTGCAACAAGAAGGTTAAGCGATCAAATGTGCTTGAATTGATATGTATGTACACAAAAATCGTTTAGGGGTTTTATTACTAAGTTTTGTTACTTACTGATGGTAGTGATAGTCTAATGTGAAGAGAGACTTAAGCAACTTGAAAACTATGTATTGGTAATAAATATTTTGATATTAAAAGCACTTATAATATCTTGATTTTTTTATATTACCTATGTCGAATAAAAGTATCAACCAATTTTTTGAATCCTAGTTGGTCAGAAGTTTTATCATCTTAATTTGAATGATAGATTAAGCGTTAATATGTGATAACTTCTGGTTTTTAGTTGTGTGCTTATCTCCTCGGAATAGAGAATTATATATTCAAATTTGAATGAAACAATTGGCATTCTTATTGTGTTAAGTAGTTTTGCTTTTCGGTGGAAATGATAAAAAGAATTGGTTGGTAAATGACAGAAGTACTGGAACGTGTGCTCCAGAAAAGGCATGTTTTGTCTTCTACCAAGCATGGAAAAGATCGAAAGTATTTTCATGAACAGTTCAACTATCAAAATAGGTAAATGATGTGCAAGACTTGTTAGGTATGGACATTAATCAGATTATGATATCATTCTCAATATGTGCATTGCGAATTAAAACTAGTGTCAAATGCTATCTACCTAAGTTACTATGAAATCTTATACTTGGAAATATGGTATTGTGATGCTTTGAGTGTTAGCTTAATAGAACAAGACAACAATAGATAAAAGGGAAAATTGTCTATGAATTGAGAATGAATACATGAACATGTTATATCATATTGTTGGTATAGAGTACCATTATATGGTGTGTCTTAGTTAGATGCAACCTAAAGGACACATAATTGTAGTTTCTTATGTTGAGAAATCCTGATAATTGTGGGGGGGCCTTATGCCTCAACAGTGGGGGTATAATATGGAAACAAGTGTTTGTTTGATTTCTCAAGCAGATTCATAGAAGACCCTAGACTTATATGTGTTCTACCCTGTAGACCTCAATTGTGGGGGTCTAAGGTGAGAATGAAGAGTCGACTTCTATAGCAAATCATTGCATATGATCACCAGAACTATAGTATGATACGTTAACAGTTCTGAAGATAACAACATTTGAATAAAATAAATTTTATTGTTGAGGATGTTGACAGTAGTTTTCTGAGGTCGGGTTCTCACACGAGATTGAATAAGTCATACAGAGACTTGACTTTGTGAAATTGTTGTTATAGAATAAAGTAGTGATCTCTTGGCACATACTTACATGACTCTAAAATTACTACATCAGGCATTGTTTACCATTATTGTCAGTATGTCACATTAGATGGATGTTGAGACATTATACTTAAATGGTTAGTCAAAGGTGGACAAACCTTAATGGTTTGATTAGTGCTAGGGGTACAAACTGATTACACCTATATATACTTGACCTGAACCAAGATTTAAGTCAATGACCTAGAAATATTGTTATGTGATGATGATGAATACTAGTGATGTGACACTAATGAATTTGATAAAGTGTATTTACACTAAATCAATTGAAGGTGTATATGTTTAGCATGCCTTTGTTATGTGTTTTACAACCACTAACAAATTTTTGTTGTTTAAACTTTGACAGGAAACTAATATGTTGTTGAAGTAGTCTAAAGGATCAGAAAGAACCAAAATCAAATTTTGATGATATAGTTTCTGTCAAATGTGTGTTGTAAAATAGGTGTGCATGTTTCCCATTTTATCCTGGATAATTACAGGGTTGCTCTGATCACAGGACCAGAGAATTGGGATGCTTGAGGTACATATTTAATTTCAAATATGTGATATATATCGCACCAACCTTTGGAGAAAGATGTAATGACGGTACTAGTAAGTAGTACATGTATCTTGTGTATGCCTTTATATGCTTTACAACCACTAGAAAACATGTGATGTTTATGATTTGATTTAAAGACTAAGTTATTGTAGACAAGCATGATCTAAAAGTTCATTGGAACCAGAAGAAATTCTGACGGAAATGGTTTTGTCAAACTTGATGCGTTTAATGTGTGTTGCAAATGTGCACTGAATTAGGTGTACAAATACACTTGTGATCCCAGAAGAATTAGTGGGATGATCTGATCATAAATTTGCAGTACCTGAGGCTTTGGAGAATCTTAGCCTATGTGTGTACTCTCTTAAGATGTATAATTAGTTGGAAATCCTTCAACAGACATGAGGAACTCGACTTAGATGAAATCAGAGTTCATTTGCTTAAATTAAAGCATAAGAGGAAGATGAATTGCTAAAACCTTTTTTTCGGGTATTCCTCTGTGACCGAAGCATGTGGCCACCGCTGCTGAAGCTCAATTGACTATGTGAGTCTAAAGTAAATGAGCAACGAAAAAGTCTAGATAAACTCGGAGAAGGATAATTCGATAAGGCAACTACTTGCTAATGAAGTGATTTTTGTAGACTTAGTGAAGTCAAGAGAAAAATCAGTTGATCCTTTAACGAAGGATAATCTAGAGATATAGTTTGTTATTGCATCTAGGGGGATGGGACTTAAGTTCAAGAAATAAAATTTCCATGAAGGACAATCAACCTTAGTGACTGGAGATCCCAAGATCAAGGTTCAATGAGACAACTAATTTGTGGTAATTAAAGGTATGCACTATCAAGAGAATTAAATTTTATGTCCCTCCATATGGTTCATTATTGTGATAGTGTGACTGCATGTGAAGGATGAATTTTAAGAAGTCTTAATGAGTTCTATAGGTTCAATTTAAGATTGAAGTGGGGTGTAGCAATAACACTCTTGATAGAACTCTCTATCTGAATGAGGAAGTGAGCCGCTTCCTATGAGAATATGAGCTAATTCTCTAGAGCATTCTGAGAAACGGGATATTTACTCAGGGCCAAAATGAGCACAACGGCACGAGCTTGGCAGCAACCTTGGAGTTATCATGTGTGGTTGTTATCGCGAATTACACCAAACGCTAGCAGTTCAAGACATCGCATTCACTATATCTAGCAAGTAGTTCCGATAATATCCCACTAAGCAAAGGTTCAAGATCTCATGGACACCTCTGCCTAAAATGGTATTTCCTGCGTTTTATGTGATTTTCGTTTTTTATCGAGATTTAATTCATTTTGAGAAAATGAGTTTTATATTGTTGTTTTTTATGGTCTTGGTACTACTGATACTTAGGACCTAAGGGTCACTAAGGGATCACTGGCTAATTTTTACTTTGATGAACAAAACCTTTAGTCCCACTATATATGGGAAACTAAAGATGAAAGCTCTCTATACCATTACGATTTATGCAATCAATAGTATGACCCTGGGGTCAACACACTTTTGTGTGAAGGAGAGGACGTTGGAATGGCTAGTATGACTTCAACACGCACGGTCGTGGGGTTGGGGTGTTGATTTACCAAGATCTATATGTGTTTTTCATGTTTTACTAAGGTTTTTCATTCATATGGGGGATTGTCGGAAAACAATATATAAAATATGAATTTTAAGGTTTTAAGAAAATAAATAAATTACTATTTTCTTTTGTGAATGAAAAACCCATTAGTCCCACATCGGGGAGTTTTCAATCTTAAGTCGTTTTAAGAGACTATATAAACTTATTAGTCCCACATCGGGAAATTTCTCTTCTTAAGTTGTACTAGGTTATTATATAAATAAGTTTTTCTTAACCTATTTTGATATAATAAAAAAAAGAAAAAGGTTTCTCCATATTTTTGGAGAGACCACATGAATAATAACTTTTTATTTTCTTTCTCAAGTTTTCGAGATTTTTCTTAAGGGTTTTTTCGGAGTTGTCAAGCTCAAGTTGAGCATCTACTATATGCTAGTGGTATATGTAGTAGAGTGTTTTATCCTGGAGATATCCGTCCTATGAAGGATATAGCATCGCTCTTGAGTGTAGTCGGGTGTTAATGTCTTAAGGACAGCATGTTGAAAACGTGACTCACTCTATTTTTCTAAAGTTTTACTGCATATCATATTGTTATTGCGGAGATACGAGAAGGCCATCCGTTTCGACAAATCACTTCCATTAAAAAGTTAAGTATTAATAATTTTGTTTATTTGATTTTTCTTTATTTTTGATTATTGTGCCCAACAGAGTTTATCAGAGATAAATCGGATTCTAATTAACTATGACGGTGCTGCACAAGAGAATCCTAAACATGCTGCAGATGGTTTTATGTGCAAGAATCATTTATGTCCAGTAGTGGGTGCAGTGGCAGGGGAAATTGGCATAGTAACAAACTATATGGCTGAAGTGCGTACTCTGATATATGCACTAGAATGGGCGATAAGTAAAAATATGAGGTATTTTGTTATAAGCTTTTATTCAAATCTGTAATTTTGGACTTCATAACCATCGTTTGCGATTGCTAGGGGGACTCGTTTATGTAACAGTCTAGCTCCAAAATCACTTGGCGTCGCTCTCGTTCATAAACTAGAAGGGATGGAAACTTCCCTCATCACATCGAATGTGCACGGAATAGTTTATAAACATAATTTGATTGCTATAATAATCTTGCACATTGAACTGCAGGATCTTAAAATAATCTCGTCGGCTCAACATTCCCAACTGCGTACCCTTGTGATAAATATTATCACTAGTATAACATAATCTCGTTGGCTCAACTCCAAATGAAATCTTCTGATAACAAAAAGAAATGTCGAGTATTATATACGTTTCCTCAGTCCTTGCACAAGAGATACTATAATTTTTTTTTATTTTTAGGCTAAAATTTTAGCACATGTCCTCATCAAATTTTACCTCATCACAAAACCTATTTGATCGATAGGAAACGAAAGTTTAATCACCGTTTAATATAAAATCCTTATTTGTTTGGGCTTTCAAGCGGTGAGATGTTATCAAACCATGATAGTGTTGCGCCTTACCAAGTCAAAACTATATAATAAGGTAATTGTTAATCCAGAGTCCATAGAAACACTGAACACAAATATATTTCTACCTCTCTGTCCTCTCAAGTCTCAACTCTAGCTAATTCAATTTAATTTTTGTTTGCTGGTCACTGTTCAAGGAAGATTTGTTGTCTTTGTAGGCGTTGGTTTTGCATAATCAAACCTGTATATGTAAAAGAAAATGCCAGCGATTGATCCAGGGCTCTTCTCTGGACTATCCAGTGCCGCAAACTCGGAAAATTCAATGTCAGTCCATATGGCCCATCAGCGGTTGGCTTTATTGTTTCCATGTAATGACCGGACACGCAAGAGTACCAGACTGAAAATGGTCCGATGTGGAAGATCCTCACCTGCTAGATCATCCAATCCGGCAAGCCATAATCAACAAAGTACAAATTCAACTAGTAGTGGCGGGTCAAGAGAAGGAAGAATTTTGTTGGTGGATCCTAAGCCTAAAAAAGGACTTGCTTATCAGTTCTTTGACGTTGTAGAGAAGTTGATAGTCAAGCTCATGCATGGTTCAAAACAGCCTAACCAATACTTGTCTGGGCTTTTCGCACCCGTGGACGGAGAAACTCCTCCTCAACCAAATCTCCTCGTCAAAGGATACCTACCGGTGAGAACGAATACTAATCCGGCACATGTACAAATTTTGAGAACTACATACATTATATTTACACATATATATCCCGTCTGTTAACCGGTTTTTATGTGATGCTATATATGATACAGGAAGGAATGAATGGAGAGTTGCTAATGGGTGGTCCAAATCCTATGTTTATGCCTGTTGCTGGATATCACTGGCAAGTTACTTAAACAAAATTCACTGTTCATTTAGACATACTTAGATAATCTAACTTGATTAAAACTTTAAAAATGAATTTTATGTACACTACACTGCATATTTCATGGTAAGTTTAGAGAGAGCATTTGATGCACGCACGAGCTAGGCATGGGTAAACTCACTTTTCAGCTGGCAAAACTTACCTATCGAGGTATCCACAAAAAGCTTTCGATTTCATGTTTTTATTTATTGTTTGTGGTTTACAATAAATTCACAAAAAGCTTGCAAAACTTACCTATCGAGGTATCAATAAATTCAACCATTTCTAAAATTATATATATTGTGTATTGATTATTAATGTTGGGAATACACAATTTTACTGTGGTTACCAATCCAGAAGATCATGTTTCGTTTTGTATGAATTTGATATCCTTCTTTAGAATTCGGTATTACCTCGTGTTGATATGTATTTTTAAGGAAATAGGTTTATTTTTAAGTATCCTTAAAATAAAGTTCTAGTGGACAAATAAATTTTAGGGTTGGGTGAAACCGACGCAAAAAATCCTAAATAATTATGCTCTTTAACATTATGTTTTTTCATATTTTTTTAATAATTCTTTTCTCTAATTTAAAAACATATCATAATTTTTTTTTATAACTTCTAAAATATCTATCCGATTTTCATAAAATCCATATTTTTGGAAAGAGTTTTAGATGATCTACGAATAAAGATCTATTGTTTATAATAAATAAAAAAAAAAAAAAAAACACCGAAAATCGATAACTATGATGAAAGTGGTTGCATCCTAATTTAAAATAAGATACAAAAAATTATTCGAAAAATAGTTATGATGAAACCGTATCATTCTGGCATAAACTAAAGAAAAAAATAATTAAAAAAATAGCTAAGATGAAATTGATTGCATCTTGAATCAAATTAAATATGAAAAATTAAAATATTATCCGTTCCAAATAAAATAATAATAATCTAGCACAACCACCACTACCAATATTTTTAACCGTAACAAACACCACATTACTGTCACCACCACCTTTAATAGTAACAAAATACAACAAACATCACCATCACCTTCAACATAAAAATAAATAAATATCTGAATATGCAGGATGAAACCAGATAAATCTTGAGGAAAACATGTTTATATGTCAGAATATACGTGATAAAACCAGATGCATCTTGACGTAAATATTTTTTTTTTGTCAAAATGACATGATAAAACCAGTCTGTCCAAAAACTAATTACACTAGCTGACAGATTTTGGATAAAGTATCCAATTTAGAATATTAGAAAAATATTTTAAAGATTCTGATTATTTAAATGATATTTATTTTTACTTATCTTCTATACTCATAAGAAAACCTGGCTACATTTGCCTTATCTCAATTATTTTTGTCCTACCACTAAAAGATAAAATAGGATTATAATAAGAATCATATCAAGGCCCCCCCTTATCTAAAAAGGGAGAAAGTACTTACCCTCACTAGTTTGAATTAAATTTCTATTCTTATCCCAAATACCAAATATTTTATTTATAAAAAAAAAAAAAAAAAAAATTTATTTATTTAATTAATTAATTTCGTTTTATTTTATTTTTAAATTATAATAAATTATTTTATTTTTATTTTTTAAAACAAAATTTTTTCTTTCTTTTATTTAATTTTTTTTTTTAGTTTATTCTTATATCTCTCAAAACCAATCAAAAAGTGAAAAAAAATACTAAACCAAATTTTTTTTTTGGTAATTTTTTCAATTTTGATTTTAAAAAAAAATTCAAACTAGAATCGGTAGATAAGATGACACTTATGTCGATTCTGGCTTGATGTTCTTCATTGACGAAGAACATGAAGAATCGGTTTATATGGATGCTCATATCAACCGATTTAAAAAAATCTCACTCTAAAATCGGTCGATATGGACATTCGTATCGCCCGATTTTTAAAGAAAAACCCAAAAATGATAGTTTTTTTTTATAATTTTTTCCCAGAATCGGTGGATAAGGTTACCCACATGTGCCGATTCTAAAAAACTCAAATTCAAAAGTTTTTCTACAAATTTTTTTGGCCCAAAATCGGGGGATAAGAATCGGTGGATAAGGTTACCCACGTGTGCCGATTCTAAAAAACTCAAATTCAAAAGTTTTTCTACAAATTTTTTTGGCCCAAAATCGGGGGATAAGGTTTTTCATGTGTGCCGATTCTAAAAAAACTCAAATTTAAAAGTTTTTCTATAAGTTTGTTTGTCGGAATCAGTGGATAAGTTTCCCATGTATGCTGATTCTAAACAAATCAAATTCAAAAGTTTTTTGTAAATTTTTTTACCCATAATCTGTAGATATAAATGCAATTATCCACCGATTATAATTTAATACTAATTAAGCATATTAGTCATAGTTGAATAAAGGGATTTTGAAATGATAATTGTAATGATCCTATTTTGTTTTTCGTAGTAGACAAAGTTATAATTGATTGTAGCATAGACCCTCCAACTAATAGGTTCTCATTCATCGTAAAGCAATACCCTGAATGTGAACGACACCTATCTTTTTATCACCAGCATAATCTGAATCAACAAATCCATAGACATTCAAACTATGGTCTTTCTGCTCAGTTATAGTAGGACATACTGACTAAATAACTTAACTGTAGGTGGTAATGGAACACTAATAGCTTTGGATTTATGCATTCCAAAGCGACGAATAATCTTCTCAAGATAGGCTTATTGAGTATAAGACATAACTTCCCCTTTGATCTATATCGAGTAATTTCCATACCTAATATCTTCTTAGCCAAACCCAGATCCTTCATTTCAATCTCAAAACTCAGTTGATTCTTCGAAACATTAATTTCTGATTTGCTCTTAGCAGCTATGAGCATATCAACAACATAGAGTAAGAGATAAACAAAATTTTCATCAGGAAACTTCTTAAAGTACACATACTATTTGTACTCATGACGAGTGTACTTCTGCTGCAGTATAAACTATTAACTTCTTATACCACTCTCTTGGTGATTGCTTCAAACCATACAATGATTTCTGAAGTCGACACACATGATTTTCCTTACCAGCAATTTCGTCACAAACGGATGTGACATATAGATGTCCTCCTCCAAATCCCCGTGCAAGAAGCAGTCTTGATATCTAATTGCTCGAACTCTAAATCAAATTGGGCCACAAATGCTAAAATGACTCAATAGAAGTGTGCTTAACAACCGGAGAAAAAACTTCATCATAATCCACACCTTCCCTTTGTCCATATCCTTTAGCCAATAACCTCGCCTTGTATCAAACACCACTAACAATACCCATGGAATTTGGAATTCCATCCTTCATTGTATATACCCACTTGCACCCAAATCTTCTTATTACGACCCTTAGGCCGTGAATGGTTTAGGTAGTTGAATCTGTATTGCGGGTGAAAAGTAGTTCAAAATGATGTTTTTAACTTTGTAACTGTTTAATGATTCAATTACAACAACCAAGAGATTATGACAGTCTAATTTAACATATATCATAAGATTTGCTTTGCCAAAAAACAATCAGAAACGCTTAAAAAAAACATCTGATGTCATTAACACTAGTGGAAAAGGGGCTGTTATACGACACATGTAACTTGTCCTGGAAGCGAGTTATACGAGACACTTCCAAAATGCAGCTAAATGCCGTCGATTAGCTGCCTTTTTCGGGACCGACACTGAATTACTATAATAAACGATATTTTGAAATGTTGTTATGTGCCGCATTTTAAAAGTGTCATATCCTTTATTTTTATATTATAAATCAGAAATGTTCAACCTCATGTGTCATTTAATTTATATTAGTATTAAAAAAATGAATCAGATCTGTCTGACTGATTACAGTCATTCTGACTGGGCTGAAATAATTATGATTTAAACTCAAATTATACTGAATTGAAACTCAAACTACACTGAAATTATAAATACAACGACTTCTAAACTGAATAGACTTTATATTAAAAGCTAAATTCAATTCACCATTCAATCAAACTTTCAAATTAATTTGGTGTACAAAGTACAACTAGTTCAATACACATTTGAATTCAGGTTACACAAGCTCAAAAACACCCAAAAAATTCTAAGGAAATTCTGAATTCACACCATTATAAGTGTTCTAACTTAGCACTTTTAAAGGTATTTAAAGGAAAACGCTTTCTCACAATCATCGCAAACCAAACTAATAAACACAATCTGCAGCAAAAACCAACGAAAAGATGCCCAACTCAGAACTTGCAAGTACCTGTAGAAAAAATCAATTTGGGCATTAGAAGTTAGCCTAAGAAAACGACTAAACAACACTTCCCAGCTCAGATAAACAAGATAATTATTTAGGCATTTTCTAGGCAATTCAGCAGCAACCAAGTAAGGTTATTGTAGTCTGTGCACACCCAATTCATCATCTTGAAGTCTGTGGACACCCAATTCATAAAATCAAGAACGATATTACGGTCCATACGACCGTAAATAAGATGGTTTAGATGATCTCCTGCGCGAAACTGATTGATCTGCTTGAAGCCTTAGGGTCGACCTAACAACAGAAAAACATAAACTAAGCAATGCAGTTCTCAAAGGCAAGACTTACAGGATATCACCAATTCGCTTGATAGGTATTAGCTACCGATATAGCAAAGCAACCAAACCAAATTAGTGTATAAATGAGTTTGTATTTCTTACCATTACGACAAGCAAAGGCTGCTTATCAGATATGCCAGGGATTAGAAATGGATCATCCATGTTCCCTGCTGCACGTTGCTTTAACTTTTGCTACTGTTTGTACATGGTCAAAGTTAGTGGCTTACAAATCTCAGACAACTATAGTGCTTCGGGAGTAGGAAATGCTATCAATGCTAAGAACCACAGTAGTTACCACACATAAGCAATGTTATCGGCAGTAGGAAATGTTATCGATGTTATCAATGTAAGATACTCATATGTCCAACTTAGAAATGTAGAATACTAATCGTGTTACTTAGAGTTTTCTTAGGCAGGTATTACTTTTTAAAGATAGAAACAAGGAGAAATACTGAAATTAAACTTAGAAAATGTAGAATACTCACGTTCTAGAGAATCATGAAAAAGCAACAGCAGAACACACAGTGCCATTATAGAGGCAGTGAACACATGGTGCCAATATAGGTGTTAAAGTAAAGGTAAATGGAGTATATGCCTGTGGAATGACACCAAGTTCAAGAAGGGAGGACCAATAATGAAGCCACCACCAGAGCCTAGGAGACCACCAACTGTACCTCCTAAGAGACCAACAAAGACACAAAATCCAAGTTGCAGTGCACTTCATTGTCTAACAAACCTCCTAAGAGCCTAGGACCCGCATCAATATGAACTGCAAAGAAAAAAAGAAAGATGATAACTAATGTCAAACAAACCCCATTTTTTCAATGAAACTGAAGTTCAAAGTTTTGATAACAAAATAGCAAAACAGAGTTATTAAGATTTCTTACTGGAGTTGCTTTGGGCTTCTTGTTGTTTCACATATTCTAGCTAATACAAAACACAGTTTAAACACAAAGTAAAGAAATACTATTTTGACGTTAACAATTCAACCATTTGTAAGTGTCTGAAAAGATTAAGTACATTTAAGATTGTCTCTTGTTTCCACATCTCGATCCCCTTAACAAACGAGGCCAAACTGCTGAAGAGAAAACTAATACACATTTAGACCAACAACCATCCTACAACCAACAGAAAAAACCAAAAAGTCAAGTGAAAACTATAACCCAAGAAGATAAAAGAGAGGGAAAATAAAATTCAACTATCCTCACCTCAGATTTTTCATTTGAAACATATTACTATTTTATTTCATCACCATCACAACACCCACATCACAAGAACCCTGAATGGAGTTCAATCACTCATTCACAACACTCTCCACCAACATCAGCTGCTCGTACCACCAGTCCACCTCTCCAAAACCCACCAGCAGCGAGCTACAAACATAAAAACATGTAAGAAATGAAGAATCACTTACTTGTTACCACTACAAACCCCCAATTTTAAAATCCCCCAATTATAAAAACCTAGGGTTTAAAATCCCCCATTCTAATGAAACCCCAAAAAATTGATTCTATGAAAAAACTAAATCAGTTGATTCTTCAGTTAAATCTGTACCCAAAACAACTAAACTCAAAACGAATCATTAAACTTACCTTGTTAATGATTTTTCAACTGTTCTTAAGAGAAGTAAGTCGATCGATTCTTGAACTGTTGGTGAACGGGAATCACTGTGAGAAAAAAATTAAGAAGAAAAAGAAAGAAGAAGAATAAGGTGCTGGTGGTGGTGGTGGCTGGAGTGAGTGGAGAGGAAGAGAGTGAGTCTCAAGAAGTGAAAGATTTGTGAGAAGAAGAGCGTTGGGAGTTAGGGTTTAGGTAATAATCTTTAGTGTTTTACAGGTTAAAATGGACGGCTAGGATATTATCACTCCATAGCCAGTCGGCCCCACCCAGAAAATCCTACCATAGAAACAACTATTAAAGTGTCATTGAATAAGTCAACGAAAGTCCTAATAAACGGTACTTTGGCTTTCGTCAGCAACAATTTCAAAGTATAGTTTAATTTTTCCGTATTTTACCAATTAAACGATACTTTTGACTTGACTAAATATATCTAGTATGTGTCGTTCTCTATAGTGTCTTAGATAGCTCATTTTCCACTAGTGTAAGTGTGCACATACAAAAACAGTTGACACTGATAGAGTGGCAAATTTATAAATATACACACTAGCTGAAGTTAATTCTAACCTAATTGTTGGACCTTAATTGTTAGTTGACAAGTTTAATTAACGGGTCAACGATCAAAACTTAAAATTGGACAAACTTAAGATCCAACCAATACATATTAAAATTTGGAATCCAAACGCAAAATAACTCTAGAAGCATCAATGCATTCGACCAATGCATTGGTAAATAAACAATATCTAATAATATGGTCTGTTACTAGCTCTACGAAATGGTTGGACTGCTCATTTATTCGAATATAAATATGATTCGCACGACCGCTATATGCAAGACATAATGCATGACTTCATGCCATGTATTAACAATCCGGTTTTCTATAATGGCGCTTTTTACTGCTTGGATTACAATGGACTTTTAGGAGTTTTCAGTAGGAAGGGTGGTGGTGAAATTCGATGCTTACAATGGACCAATGCATTGGAGCACCAACATAAATTTTTAAGAATGAAATAATGTACCTTGTGAAGGTTGGATTTTCATGTTTACATAGTGACCCATATACTCGTCCAACTATGCAAGAAGTATCCAAAGATTTAGCATTGTCACCTCAGGGCAGGGCAGATTTTGCAAAACCTTTTGAATCGATTACACTAGGAGAAATACTAGTATCATAATCATTTGATTTTTGTAACTAATAAGTCATCTTTTTATTTTAATTTGATTTGCTTCCTCTGAATATTTCCGTTATGAATATAAATGTATATATCTTTTTCCATCGGAATCCTTTGATTTTCGAGTCCTACATGCCATTCTTCTTCTCCATTTTCTATGTCACATAACAAGTAGCAGATACATGTATTTTTGGGTATCCTGTAAGCACGTGAATGCGCTTTGAATATACGGCCATTCAAGTCTGATACATGTGAATGCCATATGGTTCACAACTTCACATGGTCCCAAGATTAAAATTTGAGCTTACCTCCGCATATTGGAGGCCAGAATTCATGACTCGTAAACTGGAACTGACTACTGATGAGTGATGACTAGAGAATTCATTTTCGGAGTGAAGATCAAATTTGGGTCCCACCATCCGGAGGGAACAATAAATTACTTAATCTTTAGTTGACTCTGAAACAAAGCGAAAGAGAGAGATACAAGATGAAGAAAGATGGGGATGAATCGATCAAAACAGCAAAGGACTGGATACAAAATTTAGCTCAAGGTCGGAGAGGTCGTGAAATTGAAACTCAAGCTCTTCAAAACCTCCATTCTATCCATCTCCAAAAAGGCTTAGTTCGATGCAATTTCATAGTACCCAAAAGCTTATCTGTAAATAACCATCTAAATTTCAGAATGTTTAAAAACACAGAACAAAAAAAAATTGTCTTTTTTTTTGTTGGTGTTCTGGGCTGAATTGATTTAATTTTGCTGTGATGTGATTTTGGTGATATACAGGATAAACATGGAAATTGGCATGCGGGAGCAATTGCTACCCTTATTGACATAATCGGTGCTTCTGCTATTTTCGCTACTGTTGGTAACCTCAGCATCTCTGTTGATTTCAGCATATCCTACTTCTCAACGGCTAAGATTAACGTAAGTAAATTTTTAGTCAACTTTCAGGTTGAACAAGTCAAGCTTCATACTGACTCATTTGTGGGCAATTTCTTTTATTTCTAATAAGTTTTTTTTGAAACCGGGCTGAACAGGAAGAAGTAGAGATCGAGGCTAAAGTATTGGGACATAAAGGAAACCTGTCTTCAAACATGGTGGTGATTAAAAACGGAGTAAATGGGGAGTTAATTGCTGTAGGGAAACAATGGATGTCTGCATTTGAAATCTCAAACATAAAAGTAAGCTATAACAAGTTGTCAGCTACTGGTCGTAAATGACCCTTCTTTGGGAAATTTAATTGAACATTTTTAGGTGTTTATATTGTGGACGGGTGTCAAGCCTTGGACATTAAGTTAGGAATATGCCTAAGGTTATTGTTGTGGTTTTCTAGTTTATTAGGATTTCCTAGTTTGTCCTAAATTAGGGTTACCTTCTTTTATATATAAATACACCTATTGTAATCAGTTGAAGTAGGAATGATAAAGATATTCTTTACAAAATTCTTTATGGTATCAGAGCAAAAGTAAGAGGAAAGAGTCTTCTTTAGCGAGAGAGGGAAGTCCTTAATAGGGAACAGCTTTTTTCACTGTGTGAAGAATTCCTTCAGAAGAGGTTGTCATGGCTTCTTTGTTTAAGGATCCGAACTTGTTGTCAGCATATCGGGATAGAAGATTTCCTGGGTCACAAGAAGAATTCGATCATGCACTTCAAACTTCAACAACTGTATATATCGGGAACATGTATTTTTATACAACGGAGGAGCAGATTTATGAGTTACTCTCTCGTGCTGGAGAGATTAAGAAGATAGTCATGGGTTTGGACAAAAATAGCAAAAACCCCTGTGGGTTTTGCTTTATCATGTACTACTCCAGGGATGATGCTGAAGATGCAGTGAAGTATATAAGTGGGACAATTCTGGACGATCGTCCAATTCGTGTGGATTTTGATTGGGGTTTCCAAGAAGGGAGTCAATGGGGGAGAGGTCGAAGTGGTGGTCAGGTTCGAGATGAATACCGCACGGACTATGATCCAGGTAGAGGTGGTTACGGAAAATTGGTACAGAAAGAGCTAGAAGCACAGAGGCAGCTAGTAGATTACGGCACAGGGTCGTTGGGATCTTTCCACCCAGTAATGGCACCACCTCAGTATGGTGGTGGTGCTGGTCGTGGGACTAGTAGAGGACGTGGACAGGCTAGAGCGAATGCGGTCCAAGGAATGAGTGAACCAAAGGCCGAGACTATTGTGACTGAGGAAGATAAAGCTTCACTTCCCTCTCTTACTGATGAACAATGGAGTACTTTGATGAAGATGTTGAACATTCAGAAAAAGGTGGATAATTCCATCGACAAAGTTAGCGGTACGATAAATATTGATTAGATAGTTGATTCTGGTGCATCGCATCATATGACAGGGAGTTTGGAATTATTGACTGACGTGCGAGACATTGAGGCGTGTCCTGTTGGGTTGCCAAATGGGGATACTACGGTGGCTACCAAAGAAGGAACTGTAAACTTTGGAAGTCGTTTTACATTGACCAATGTTTTGTTTGTTCCGAAATTAAATTGCAATTTATTGTATGTGGGCAAGCTTCTAAATATTTTGTCACGCTAACTGATAAGTTATGTATCATACATGATTGCATCTCGAGGATGATGATTGGAGTGGGTGAATATCGGAATGGGATCTATATGTTGCGGTGTGTAACAGCGGTGCAGATACACAAGGTGCAGCGGAAGGACAGTGTAGAGATATGGCATCGGCGCTTAGGTCATCCCTCGTATGGAGTGGTAGGAACTTTGTTAAATTCAGATGTTAGTAGGGAGAATAAAAAGCCGTGTGAGATTTGTCTTCGGGCCAAACAAACTAGAGATGTTTTTCCTCCAAGTGCTAATAAAGATGGTGCAATTTTTGATTTAATACACTGTGATTTATGGGGTCCGTATCGTGTGCCATCCTCTTGTGGTGCAGTGTATTTCTTAACTATTGTTGATGATTATTCTAGAGCTGTGTGGATTTATTTACTTGTTGAGAAGTCTGAAGTTGCAGGAGTGTTAAAAGATTTTTGTTCAATGGTTGATCGTCAGTTTGATGCGCGTATTAGAACTTTGTGTAGTGATAATGGAACCGAGTTTACATGTTTGAAATCTTATTTTCGTGAAAATGGTATAGTGTTTCAGACTTCATGTGTAGGTACACCTCAGCAGAATGGGCGTGTAGAACGAAAGCATCGTCATATATTAAATGTTGCACGAGCGTTACGGTTCCAGGCAAACTTGCCTCTTCGGTTTTGGGAAGAGTGTGCGTTGGCTGCTGGTTATCTGATCAATCGGACACCCTCATCGGTATTAGGAGGAAATACTCCGTATGAATTGTTGCTAAATCGGAGTCCCATTTTGTATGGGATTCGTGTCTTTGGATTTTATGTTTTGCTCGTGTCAAAGAAAACGATAAATTTGCTCCTCGAAGTAGAAAGTGTATTTTTGTCGGATATCCGTTTGGTAAAAAAGCTTGGCGCCTATATGATCTTGACAAGAATGAATTTTTTGTGTCTCGTGATGTGGTTTTTAGTGAGGGGGAGTTTCCGTTTGCTACTAAACAGCTAGCTGTAGAAGCGGTAAATTCAAATACAGACACGGTACATGAGGTTGTTGTCACGGCTAGCATTGAACCTGATTCAGGACCGCCGACAGGGGGAGAGTTGGCAGTTCAAGTTGAGCCTTCTAATCTGAATATTTTGACAGGTTCATCAAATACTTCTGAAACGGATACTTTGCTCACTTCTGATACAGGCGGACGGTCTTCGCGTATTCGACGTCCACCAATTCATTTGAATGATTATGTTTGCCACACCGCCCGCTGTTACACTACTCTGTGTCAAGATCTTATTCCACCTTCACTCACTCCTCCAAAGTCCTCAGGTACTCCGTATCCCATAGATCATTATGTTAGTTGTGATAAATTCTCCTTGCCGCACAGACGTTTTTTGGCTGCTATTACTGTAGAAACAGAACCAACTAGGTTTTCTGAGGCTATTAAGGATCCAAAGTGGCTTACGGCTATGAAAGAAGAAATACATGCTTTGGAAACTAATGGGACATGGAGCATAGAGAATTTGCCTCCCGGAAAGAAGGCAATTGGATGTAAATGGGTTTATAAAACCAAATATAATTCAGATGGTTCCATTGAAAGACACAAGGCTCGGTTAGTTGTTTTGGGGAATAATCAAAAGGAAGGGATTGACTACAATGAGAAGTTTGCTCCGGTTGCTACAATGGTGACAGTTCGACTGCTTTTGGCACTTGCTGCAGCTAAACAGTGGGAACTTCATCAAATGGATGTGCGTAATGCTTTTCTTCATGGTGATCTCGCTGAAGAGGTTTCATGCGTCTTCCGTCAGGTTTTTCAGGTGCTTCTCCTGGTATGGTATGTCGACTGCGTAAGTCCATGTATGTTCTCCGTCAAGCACCTAGGAATTGGTTTGCAAAGCTTCGCTCTGCCTTGATTCTGTATGGGTTTACTCAGTCATATTCTGATTATTCGCTTTTTACGTATAAGCGACATGATATTTTTATAGTTGTTCTGGTTTATGTTGATGACTTGATTATCGTTGGCACTCACTCTGATAAGATTTCTTCTTTTAAAAGTTATTTACATACTTGCTTTCACATGAAGGATCTTGGAAAATTGAAGTACTTTCTGGGCTTGGAGGTGGCGCGTGGTTCACAAGGGATTTTCTTATCTCAGCGCAAATATGCCTTTGGTATCATTGCAGAGACCGGTTTATCAGGAGCCAAACCAGTTTCTTTTCCTTTAGAACAGAACCATGGCTTGGCAGTTGATGAAAGTGCGCTTATGAATGATCCTGAACAGTATAGACGATTGATTGGACGTCTTATTTATCTAACTATTACACGTCCTGAACTTTGTTACTCGGTTCATACTTTGGCTCAGTTTATGCAGTCTCCTCGAGTACGCCATTGGGAATCCGCTTTACGCGTTGTTCTCTATTTGAAAGGACAACCTGGATAGGGAATTTTACTTCTTACAGATTCTAATCTGCGTGTGACAGGGTTTTTTTTATTCTGATTGGGCGAGTTGTCCTTTAACTCGTCGCTCCCTTACTGGTTATTTTATGTTTCTTGGTTCTTCGCCAGTCTCGTGGAAAACTAAGAAACAATTGACTGTATCTCGTTCATCTGCGGAAGCCGAGTATCGATCCATGGCTACAGCGACTTGTGAACTCAAATGGTTAAAGGGATTGTTACGATCTTTCGGTATTTCGTATTCTTCTCCCATGCGATTTTATTGTGACAGTCAGGTTGCGCTTCATATTGCTGCAAACCCAGTTTTTCATGAACGTACTAAGCACATAGAAGTGGACTGTCATTTTATTCGGGATGCTATTACTGACGGTCTTGTTTCTACTCATTATGTTCGTACAGGAGACCAATTAGCTTATATCTTTACTAAGGCGCTTGGACGAAAATAATTTGATTATCTTCTTGGAAAGTTGGGTGTTCGTAATCTGCACACTCCAACTTGAGGGGGAGTATTGTGGACGGGTGTCAAGCCTTGGGCATTAAGTTAGGAATATGCCCAAGGCTATTGTTGTGGTTTCCTAGTTTATTAGGGTTTCCTAGTTTGTTGTAAATTAGGGTTACCTTCTCTTGTATATAAATACACCCATTATAATCAATTGAGGTAGGAATAATAAAGATATTCTTCACAAAATTCTTTAGTTTATACAATTGAATCTAATCTTGAACTCGGATATTTGATTCTGCGGAGCCAACCGGAATGCAAGGTCATATGAAATACATCGTACAGTTTGGGTGTGCCATTGTATGCAATGAAGTGTCTTTCAACTTGTTTTACACTTCTCTGCATCTTTATGTACTTTTCTTCAGGTACTGCCATTAAGATTTTATTTACAGTTAACTCATGTTCATTCGTGTAATGACTAATTTTAGAATGAGCTAGCAGTTTTGATTTCTGGAATCGTAAATAAATGGGATACAATGATGATTATGTAACTAATATTTATAAATACCGTGTACGAGGTCATTTACAGCCTTCGTCGGTCCCGCACAAACGTTAGATCCTAGAACTACTAAAATCAGGAATCCCGAATGATTTACTGATGGACGAAGATTATCGAGTTTCACTGGCTCGGGCATTAGTTTCTCTCCCCTTTTAACAACAGCGACACAAGTTAAAAAAACTAACCAATTTCTATTAAGTATAAAAGTTATCCATTAAATTTCTAAACCCTTGTTGGATCGAAAACTAAGTTTTTCTTGTGAACTATTGGTTGTATTTGTCAGATTTCCTTAAAATTAGTTTTTTGATTAATTTTTTCATATTTACAAAAAAAAAATTATAATAATTAAGATAAAAATTTGAAAATGTCATATCCTTCGGACTATATGTCTGGATTTTCGTAAAGCCATTGAAATTATTTAAGCATCGACCAGAAACAAAAGTATCAAATTTTTACTTTTTAATATATATATTCCATTGCTAATTGTATACCTTTTTTTCTCCAGAACTTCGACAAACTTTGAGAGTGAATTGAAAATTTGACGTTTGCATACGTGCAATGCACGTACACTTTCCTTGTCCTAATAATTCATATAGCATTCCATGTATGCAATGTGCGTTTGAAATAACTTTATAAAAGTATGTTTGACTCGCATTCAACTCATCACCTCAAAGGAGTAAAAGCTTTTTTTACTCCTTAAAGCAAATAAGGAGATATACGAGAGACAGCATATGAGCACAACTATGGTAGCACCGGTAAACTATACTGATATATTAGACTGGTTGCAAAGGTGAGTTGTGTGAATGATCAATAATGTTTTCAAATAGTTGTTTGTTTTTTATCATAGCAAAAGAAAAAAGAAAATGTTTACTCGTACCAAGTTCAAAATGATTTTTAGAAGTACATGTGCGCGTAACAATATAATATGATTATCCGAAAATTTATTTTTTAAGGTGGTTGATACTTGATACATACTGCAATAAATGGTTTTTAGATAGTTTATTCAAAGCAATCTCAAAATTACATAAACAATATATAATTGTGACAACCCTTTAATTCATAAATTAGATCCATTATAAAGATGGTTGATATAAACATGGCAAATGATTTTAGGTAATTCACTCAAAGTAATTTTGAATTGATAGCTAAGATAACACACAAATATCACCGTATACCTTTTTTAACCGACAAATTAAAAGTCACTTTGAAGGTGGTTGATATAAATGTTGTATAAGGAACTACGGGTGTGATAGTTAAAAGAGCATAATTATGACATCACCAGTATAATTTTTTTAAGCAATAAATTAGACCCGTTATAGAGGTAGTTGATATAAATATTACAAACGGTTTTTAGATAACTTACTCAAAATAATTTCGAAATGACAGTTAAAAAATTTAATTATTACAACATCAATATAATCTTTTAACCGACAAATTAGATTGCTACGAAGGTAGTTGATATAAATATTGTTTATCGTGTTAAATAACAATTAAAGAATATAACTGTGACATCACCGGTATAATCTCTTTAAACGACAAATTAGACTCGTTATGGAGGTTGTTGATATAAATGTTACGGCAAATCCAATGCAAATAATCAAATCTGATAATTTTAAAGGACATGTGGATATTAAAATTCTTAAAGTCATTGTGGTATATTAACCAAAAAGTTTACTAGATGTCCGCCAATGACTAGTTTTTCATATCCTATATATACGATACATCATCCTCACTTTCAACTCACACCTTCTCAGCTTTTATCTATTATTCTCTACTATTCTAAACTCCTATCAAGTCATATCACCTCTATTAATTCTTTTTCTACTTCATCAAAAATCAGTATGTTATCTCAAGAAAATGTCTAAAGAAAAATAAATAAAGTGAGACTATCCCAATGCCCACTTCAATCCATTGAAGAACACCACCAAGATAACCAATTTGAGTAAGAAAATCTCAGAGTTGTATCCTTT
The DNA here is from genome assembly GCA_023531435.1 of Papaver californicum. Lineage (NCBI taxonomy): Eukaryota > Viridiplantae > Streptophyta > Magnoliopsida > Ranunculales > Papaveraceae > Papaver > Papaver californicum. The sequence continues at coordinate 118,396 of JAJJMC010027418.1, read as the reverse complement.
ATGGAATTAGTTGAAGGTTCAAATTGCACGAGCGAGATCGTTATCACAAATTGCAAATTGCATAATCGAGATTGTTATCACAAATTTAGAGGTGATTGGGAAGAAATCAAAAAAGTATAAGTAACAACATTCGAAAGTCAAATAAAGATTAAATATATTTCCTTAGCGCCACTTTTACTATGTACATCATAAAAGACACAATAGACATTCGTAACAGTTTTAGTTGAACATATTTAGCCATTATCCACGTTTTTAATTTCACAGACTTCGAAATCGATATGTTTATCAGTATTTTAATTTATGTTATCTTCATATGCATCCGATCTCAAAATGTCCAAGAAATTAATGATGTTATTGTTGGTACAAGAATCACACCCCTGAATTTTATGATGATTTCAGGAATAATGTATGGTATGTGAGATACGTCTTTGATGACCAAGAAGGTTTATTGTTAAGAATAAGTATAATAATTCTTTTCCCATTATATCTAGGTGAACACGATGTAAGGCACATTAGGAAATCCCTAAAGCTTTTGTGTTATGGCTACCCGGTAAGATGTTCTTTCCCATCTTAAGCATTTCACAGGTTGGTTGGTTGTCTGCGGTGGAAGATCCAGATAAGGACGTCCCTTATGACTGGAGATCTGCAATTTTGGGTGAGTTATACCTAAACTTGGATAACCGTTACTAATAACAAAAAACTTTGTTAGTTTATGAGCCTTACGAGAGGTAAATATCCAAATTCATCTCATATGTATCCTTGTTTTTAAATGAAATGGTCATATGCTAATATATGAGTTTTCAGTATTTGTGGTATACATAATTCTTCTTTTCATATCCTAATACAAGGGACTCAACAAGACTTTTATGTCTGACCATATACAAGTATCACGACGAGAAAACAAAGCAAAGTGACCTTTGGTGTAACTCCATGTTTATAAAAAAGATGCAACAAATACAATAAGCCATCGAGAATGTTGTTTGGCGGTTGTATATGAGTTATTCTGCTTATGACAACGTCGGAATATGTTTGTACAATTCGGTGTAGGGACATGTTGCTTGGTATATAGGAAATAAATGCCTTATGCAGTTAAACAATGATAGATTTAATTTCATGAATCCCTCATCGTTAAAGCGGTCATTGATGCAGAGACGTTACAAAACTATGGGTTTGATGAGCTGATAAGTGCATAATTTACCTTTTTTCCTTCGTATAAGATTCATGCACTTATTTGTTAGTTTTTGTGTAAATTATATAGTAATATGTTTTTCGTATACTTGTGTATCTCAATAAGTTGAATTATCCAAGAGGAGTCTAAATACACCAAAAATGTATAAGCAAGTGAGGTTGCTAAAAGTTGAAAAGCACTTGAGGCGATTGTGTGAAGATTGAAGAGAATATATGCACTAGGTTTCAAAACCAATATGCTACGTAGTAAAAGGTTTTCAGAAGATTTCAGGAAAATGGTTTTGAAACCTAAGTTGTTACGTAATGCATTACATAATAATAAGTGTTCAAGATAATCGAGCTTTATTGTATGAAACCCAACTTCATGGTCTTCAAACCCACCCCATAAATATGTTTTTGAAAGTTTTGTACAAATCGCCTGATATAATATGGTCTTTTGGGGGGATATAAGTGAAACAAATAATGAGAACTGCAACAATATCTACATATCATATTTTATCGAGCTTTAAGAAGAAAACACAAGGTTAAAAAACTTGGATTAGAGCGCATTAGGTTTACTGTTCGCTTCTCATTATGTATATCATTGGATTTGCGAAATTCCAGACTAACTAATCTTTTGTTTAATTAAGGATGAATTCAAAGTTTTGAATATGAACCTTTCTTAATTAGTACATATAGTTTATTTTTGAGTTTTACACATGTGGTCACTTTTCTCTATTGCTTTTGATGTTCATAAACTGGGTTGTTTAATCTATTATTGATTCTATGACTAGTTCATGATTGTTTAATCAGTATAATTTTTACACAAGTAATAACTCATAGGAGTGATTGCATGTAGAGATTACACTTGCAAGAAGACTGAGCTATGTGTATGACTCTAAGATCAACTTAATTTTTACAAAAGAGTAAATCATTTTACTAGGATACACCTTGGGAACTCATACTTGGCGGTTTAGTTGGATAACATTCAGTAGATAACCTATTTACAGTTTGTGACATATGACTCTAACAAGAGATAAACATGTATGCTAGTTGCGTTGAAATTCAATAATAGTGAAGGATTTATTGATAAATTTCCTATGATTGTTTGAAATTAAGCAACTTTATTATTTTTCTTTGTTATTATTTTGCTTTTCAATTTAACAACCCTCTTTGGTTACGAATTACGATTAACAACTATAAGCACATTACTCTCCAATGACACGATCCCTACTTACTATTTACTAGTTAGTTGTTGGAAAGTTAAAAAAAAATCTTGATCGAATGAACGACTTCATCAAAATTGACGTTGTTGTTAGGGAATATTCGATAGATAAAGTTGTTACTATTTTTCTATTTGTAGTATTTTGCTTTCAGATTTTGTTTTAAACTTTGTTTCTAATATTTTATCTCATGTACCGACTTTCTGGTAAATGCCTAAAGATGATAAGGAAAATACCATAAAGTTAATCGGTTTTATTCTTCAATCGGAAAATCATTATTGGATACTCTACTAGAAACCGAGATCCCTCAAGTAGGAGAAGAACCAATTATGGCTTGGAGGACACTCAAAGATCTGACGTCTCCAAACTTGGACCAACAACCCTTTTTTTTGTTGGGATGAGACGATTGCCACGTTTGATCCACCTTTTTTTTTACCTAAGTTCAAATAACTACAAGAGAATATCCCAACCATATTTTGCAACAATTTCAATATGTTGTGACGAGCTAACCACTGCAAATTATAATAAGACTATATATGTTATCTGCCTTCCTTTTCTTATCAACAAATACTGCAGAAGAATAGTTGTATTAACTTTTTTTTGGAAGTGTAATAATATAGACCGGGATGATGAAGTTGTTCCTATTAGAGCAAATATTTTTTGAACCTGGAGACCTTGGAATGTCAAGTGTATCGTCGTATTTTAGTTGCCAAAACTATTTCTTATTTTAGCCTACTAAAGTCAGCTTCAGTTTGGAATAGATTAGGTAGTAGAGTCTTATGATTTTCCGAGATACTCAAGACGAATGAAAAATTAAAGATCACACAAAGACATCAATTTGATGAACTTTATCGAGGTAAGTAACGAAAACTGGTATTTCCTTTTGAACTCGTTTACATATATCTTTCATAGCAAAAGTCGAGGACTTTAGTAAATGATTGTAACCAAAGAAGATCATATCACGGATTAGCTTCTTGCCAAGTATTGTGATTCGACCTCCAAGCATTTGCTCGTCTAGAACTCGAAACTAAGCTTGAGAGAAAAGCACAAGTGTTAATAAAAATCTCAAGGCTTGCAAATTCATTCTTGAGTTTGTAAGATTTTGTTTAGTATTTTACCACTAATGATTTTCAATCACTTGAATTCACAAACCTAATATTTGAATTTGTGAACCTATATCTTGTAGAACTTAAATATTAAGTTTAATAAGCCACTTGAGTTCGCGAACCTAATTTGGTGAACTCGCGAACATATTAAATAAAATTTCTTTGAGATCATTTTTACATCTGAGTTCGCGAACCTAATGAAGAAAAATTCTCCTGAGCTTTAAAAGTCATTTGAGTTCGCGGACCTAGTATGAGAAAATTTCTCCTGTAAATTTTTGAGCATTTGAGTTCGTGAACCTAACAATTGAAAATGCTCATGTAATTTTTTTAACATTTGAGTTCACTAACCTAATAAGTTAAAATGTTGTTATAACTTTATTTGATTTGATTTTGCGGACCTATTTGCTTGAGTTCACGAACTTACAAAGCTTATGAGTCCTATTTTCTCTCGAATTGTTCCAAAGAGCCAACCGTGAGTTTATAGACTTGAAAGCTTAGTGATCCAACCCATAACTTTATATTTTTAGGCTCATTCATTCTTTTTTTTATTAGTAAAGGCGAATTTTCCACACACTTACAAAATTTTATTTCTTAGCCAATTCTTTTGGTTGGAAAGTCTAGTTATTTTCTTGAAAGTTTGAAATTATCTTTAGTAGTAATTTTTTCATAGGATTCACTTAAGCTAAAAAATTGTCTACTACTTCAGACTATAGAAAGAACCTCATTGCAAGTAGTTCTTTCCAAAGAAACAATTTTTGTGTATCTCAGGAAACGACTTTGATTTAACAATTGAGAATTTGGGTTGCAAGAAATTTATTACTTACATCTTAAGCAACTCAGTCGTGATTGACTATTATAAGTTGAAGACAACAGCAACACAAAAAACTTAATCCCCATACTACTGTGTACCTTGTTACAAATTTTGTCATCCAAAGACTTAGGATCTTTGTGTTATAAGGTTCGACTTTGAAAGACTTCACTTGGGATTTGTGAAGCACAGGTTCACCTATCTTGAAGAAAGATAGTTTCGTAACTTGTATATGTATTTTTGCTGCCATTATTTTCTATTCTGATATAAGGCTATCCGAGAATTGCAGATCAAATTTATATTTGATAGAACTTCAATCGTGATTGTTTAAATGCTTATCTTTAGAAATCCTGATTCGAAGATATTACAAGAATCCATTTAGAACTTGATCTTAAATTAATTTCTTGTGAGATAGATTGATTAGCCATTTATATAGATTTAAAGAGAATAAATCCTAATCTTGGATTTAGATTCGTCTAAATTTAGGGAATTGATTTCTCCTTGATCTAAAATCAGAAAGAAAATCATGAGGTGTTCTATTGGATGCTAGCGCTAGTCTTCACGATGGACTGTGGAACAACTCCTATGACTGTAAATGACATCAGCTAGGGAATCAAGTGCATAGGTTCTTGAGAGAATCAAGAGACGTGGGATCACAAATCATCAGAGTATCTCGGGGGGTTTATTATGTTCCAACTACATTCCATACTGAAGTCTTATACTAGGCTAGTGTTTGTAGTAGCTTAATACAGCGTGAGTTCATATTGGACGAGATCTTGGGGTTTTTCTGCTTTGTGATTTTCCTCACTAACAAAATTTTTGGTGTCTTGCTTTACTTTTGATTTTTGCATTATACTCCCTCCGTATTTTTTTTATTAGTCCTCTATTCTATTTTCGTCTATCTTAAAATAGTTGTCAGCTTCTGTTTATAATCATTTTTTTATTAAACTATCAAATATACTCTTAATTTTTTATAATTATAAGCTCAAAAGAAATATAAAAAAACTAAAAATTAAATAATATCTCCAGAAATAGGAAACAAATTTATTTAATATCTTTCATGTTTATCTTTATTCCTTTTTTTAACTTTTTATTATAGTAATAATTTAGCATTTAGTATAGGTAGTTTTATAAATTCCTACGGTCTTCTTAAAATATTGACTTTTTCAAACCGGACTAATAATTTAGGACGGAGGGAGTATTGATCTTATCTTTAGGGTTAATTGATGTTTAGTACTCAAATTTTTTCCAAAGTTAGTGTTTGGTCTAACATTTGTCCAGCTTTGTATTTGGTACCTGGAAATAACGTTGACTACCTTAGACCATTAGTTATTTAAAATTGTAGAATAAATTATATGAGTTTACAAATGTACCCATGTTGTGGACTTAGGATCCAACGAATCTAGCAAAATGATTAAGCATACAGTCCAGATGAAAAAGATCCCTTCACTTCACCCTAATTTTCCACCCATTCTTCTTCCACGACTATTACTGCATCTGAGAACTACCAGAATACATCAAAGATAGAAATCAACTGAAATAAATCATTCAAAAAGATTCTTACTTCCATAAAATAAATAAACCCCACATAATAAAAACAATGAAACAATTAACAAAAATCATTATGAACTTGGTAAGAAAATCAGAAACCCAATTGAAGAAGCATCTCCCCAGAATCCAATCAATTTCTCTTCTACTCTGTCTTACTTAATTAGGTTTATTAATTTCATTATTCATAAAGAAGTTCCCCAAAATCCGAGAGGAATCGAAACCAAGATTCCTAGAGAAATATATCAATGGTGGCAATTTCTTTTACATGGGAAATTTATACAGCTTTTAAAGCTCCTCGAAAATGGTTGATGCCAAGAAGTAATATTTCTCTTAAATATTTTTAAGTTCTTTCTCATAAACGTGATAAGTCCCTTTCAATTGTTTCCTCTACCAAATTTATATCTCCCTCCAATACAAATGTGTTTCCTAACCCTTATTTATATATAAACCAAACCCTAATTTACAACAATGGGAAAGAGTAATAGATAATGGAGGTTTAAAGAACAAATTGGTTTCAGTTACTGAAACTTGTCTTCCACGATTGGAACAAGACGATGAGAATTTGAATGGGGTGAAGGAATAAGAGGGACAACATCATACTCCAAAGTGTATAGATGATCAAGAATGTCATATTAAATTGAATGTTAGTGGTGGTGATGCTTGTATTGAACAACAACATAAGGAAGTTGACGAATTGGTTTTATCTGTTTATGTAAAAACGAAATTATAAGAGATTGATTCTGGTGGTCGCTGCTAATATGGATCACAAGAGGTGTTGTCGGTTTTTGATCAACCCAATATAAATGTAACCCTTATTTCATTGGAATTTTTAAGGGTGTAAATATAGTTTTAAGTTATTATGTAGATGCTAGTGAAGGAAAGGGTAAAATAGTAATTTTGTTTAGTAATTAAACTTTATTTAAAATTTTATAATAATTACTAAACAGAAGTCAATACTTAACCGAGTCAATACAAGTCAACGTCAATTCCAAGTACCAAGCCCTAAGTTGGATGATAAGTGTATAATTTACATATTTTGAGTATCATTTTATTACACTTATTTGCTAGATTTTGTGTGAATTACCTTGTTTTATTATTATTTTCTATTTTATGCTTTTTGTTAGGTTACATCTCAAAAAAAAAAATGGAAATGAAGTGCTACAAAGGAAAAAAATGCCAAATACCCGGTGGAACTCTGTCAACTCCAAGATTTCTTCACACTATGTTGAAGAGAACAAGAAAACGAAGGCAACGACGAAAGAATGAAGTCATTCCAACTTCGTATGAGAAAGTTATGGGTAAAAAGAGAAGTTAAACTTGTCGGTTTCACGGAACTGACAATTAAACGAGTTTAAAACCTAGTGATGAGGGCAGCTTCGTTCTCACTAAGGGATCCTAATATTTAAATTTTGTTAATAACACCAACAGTTTGGTTAAGGGCCACTTCTTCTTCTTTATAGTTTCGAACAATAAACTAAGGTTTTCTCTATGGATATCAGTGATTGATCATAATGATTGCAGTGGCAGATATGAACCTGATTTCCAAGCTTAGGTGGTGGTTATAGCAAGTTGATGAAGTGGTTAGAGGATTTGGGCAATGATCGAAAGGGTTCATAGCAATAAAGATAATTAGCGGCAATGAGATGGTAAATGGCATACGAGAATAGTTTGTTGTGAATGATCATGGCAGAGAAGGTCGAGATGACTTTAAGCCAAGAAAAACCCAATTAAAGAGAGGGTCTATGATGATTTGGTGTTGCTGCTAGTTCCGAGATTAAAAAAGGTTCAGAGAAGGTGGCAGTTGAGATAAGAAAAAATGGGTTTGAGTTTTTATGGGTTTCCAGCGAGAAAGGTGAAAAAGATGGTTTATTGCTGCCAGAGAAGACCTGACATTGATAAGTGTTGGCAGGAAAATGCAACTAAGAAGAATTGCTTACGTGATTAGATTTTAAGTTTGTGAGCGAGCGAACTCTCTAACCAGTATTCTCATTCTATTGTTTACAATTTTAATTCTCTCCTGTTATTAACTTAGTTTAAATTTATTTACAATTATCTTAAATTTTCCCTAATTACATAAGTAATCAAAAAGTTTCTTAACAACCCATATATCCTTATGGATCGAACTTGTTTTTATTACTATACTATGATCTATACTTTTGACGTAAAAACTTGAAATAATTTTGTTTGGCTGACAACCGACCATTGGACAAAAGTTAGACCAAACACTAAAATTGGACAAAGTGTAAGTATTAAACGTCAACTAACCCGTATTTTTATAATTAAAAGTACAAAACAAGTTGTAAATTAATCGATTATTGGGATATAAGAATCAATATTAGAGATTATCCAAGGATAGTTTTTTTTCTTCCTTAATTTTGGATTGAAGTTCACAAAAGAGAATTGTCCATAGGTTCTGTAGCGAAAAAGTTGGTGGTGTACTTGGTACCCTTCCCTTTTCAATTTATAATTCGTAAAGAGATTTAATGTATTGGCAAATAGCAAGTGAAACTCTTTATAAATACTAAAAAAGATACAAGATGTTATTAGCTAGCTAGTTGTCCACATCACTAAAGCAGTAAACAACTTATCATCTAATATTTTTACATAGGGTTGCTTCACATATAGAGACACCTGATTGATGCTGCTAGTAGTGGTGCACTGACCAACAAGACTATTAAGGAATTCTAAGGTTTGACAGAAAGCATGGCAAGAAACATGAAATAATTTCATATTTGATGCAAACCAATAACAAGTAAAGTGATTGAACTTAGTGGGTCAGAGATACAGGCTCGAATGATTCAAATGGCAACTATGGTACAACATATTGAATTTGTAATTTCTCCAACACTCGAATACGGGGATGTTGAAAAGGATGATGGTATAAACAAATTTCATATATAAAATATGGTCCATACTATGATACCTAAAAACCTAGATGAAGAATCATCTTAATTTATGTTAATCAGAGAGCAACAATGTATAATTCAAATACAAACAAAGGTGGTTATATATTCTTTAGAAGTTTATGGTACATGTTATGTTAGAGCATTGCTCGGTTGAACTCACCAAGCGTTGGTATGTCAAGTTTGGTTGTCAAGTTTAGTTCGAAAACTTGAGTCACTTGAGTAGATTACTAAATTCAACTTTGTTAGGTTAGACTAGGAACATAGAAATATTAATACTTTTTCTAGTTACTCATGAAGATCTAAAGAAGTATCGAAGAAAACGAAGACATGATCCTTTAGTTTGAGGTTAGTAACTATAAACTTGACTTGTTTTGTTTATATATTTGTTCTTACAAGTCTTTATTCATTGAAAACATAGCATGTGAAGTTAAGATTATTGCAATGACTTTAGTACTGGTAACTTGGTTATTATACAATGATCAAAATATCAAAAGTAAAAATATACAATAGTGTTTCAACAACTTGAGTATATAGAGCTACGAAGTATAGTTTATATATAGACTTCATGTTTTCAACATTGCACTAATTAGTAATTTTTTATTATTTAGTGTGTTGAAATTCCGAGTGAATCCTTAATTTAATAATTATGTTAGGAGAATTTTTAGAAACATAGTTAGAAGAAGCATACTCGCGAAACATTTTTATAGTTGAAAAGGGATCCAGGACCGATCCCAAGATCGATCCTAGAAGTAGGACCGATCCCATGACCAATCGGTCATGACTATGTCTAAGTTGTTTTTTACATTTTTAATTTTTCTGTTATCTTCACAGGTTTCTACAAACATCGAGATGTACACAAGTTAGATTGAGAGGGTTTTGCAATTCTTGTAATAGCAATGTTGAGTTTTCGGTTCACAGAATTTATTCATAAATATCGACATGATGTTTGAACATGTGCTAAACTCTAATAATTTGTTGTTCAAGTATATTTCTTTGATACTTAAGGCAAGATACTACTATATCGATTTTCAATATCATCTATGGTATCAAAATTATTTGTTTTTCATTCCCATATGTTTGCATATCTCTACTGACTATATTAGTCAAGTACGTGGATGCGCGCTAGCTAATATTAGTTGTCATACTATGAGATAAATCGAGTATAAGAACAAAATAAATAGAGGGTCTTGTATTCTTATAAACTCATCCCAGAACGCACCTTTGTCGTGTGGGAAAGTTAACTTGAAAAAGATAGAAGTAATTTAATTAGGTAAAACATTTTGTGTTACCTTTCATTCAATGTTTTTTTTTCTTGGATCGATAAGCTCTAGTAGTACCGTTGGAGGGAAACTAAGAATCACATCGTCTTTTAGTTTTAATTCTTTATAGTTTGTGTTTAACAACTAACAATGTGATAATCTTCGATAGATCAAGCTTGTTTATTCCACGGTCATTCTCTTCTGATATAACGCCACTCGAGTATGTTTAAAGATTTGACTGTCACAAATCTAAGTGATCTTCGATTTGTAGGATAAAATTGTCGATCAATCAATGTTAACATACTTTGTTATGTGTGTTTGATCAATAATGGAATCAAGTTGTTTGCAACGACTACTTTTGAAGATTGAAGACTTTGAGATTTTTCTTTTTGGTTCATATATTTGTGTGACTTTCTGCTAGCTTTATTCATTGGAACTAACAAGATGTTTATTCTGATAAATATAAGACATATGGAAGGTTGGACAAACTATCTAGTGTCATTTATTTGCTTGGATAGACCTTGTTCATTAAGATTGGTTATTTCAATAATCATTTTTTTGGTTTGATCTTTTGACAAAGGAGTTTATTGATATGAAAGGAAGATCCTTTACTTTGCATTATCATTGATCAAACAACTGATTTGGTTATTGGTAAGTGAGTTGGTTACTGGAACATATTTATTAATTTGTTATTTCGGGTTAGGATCCAAAGGATTTAGGTGTAGAAGTCTTCACAACGGGTGAAACAACTCAAGATAGTAAACTTTGTCTTAGGATTCACGTAGGTTTGGTAGATTGGTTGTAGGCGCATAAATACTGAGGAAACCGGGTGACTAGGGGTAGTTTATTTGGTCCCAACTATATGAAGTTGCAGTAGTCAATTTGTATAACGGCTTAATTCTGAGAGTACTCAAAACTGGACTAGGTCCCGAGGTTTTTCTGCCAAACAGTTTTCCTCGTTAACAAAATCTTGTGTGTTGTGTGAATATGTTACTTTTTGCATTACAAATTTCATAGTTATAATTAAGTAATCATACTTGTATCTTGGTAAAGATCCCAAAGTTAGTTCGATCTGAACTTTGATTATTACCAAGATCGTCTTGTTGAAATAATCTTGAGGTCGTTATCGTTGCGATAAGATTATAAAAGGTGAGCCTGCATAAGTTGATATTAAAAAAAATTGTTGTGTACTTGATACCCTCGACATTTCACATTTATCTTGACATCTTGAACTTGTTACTCACAGTTAGTGATGAACAGAAACCGTCAGTAACCGCCAAAACCGTAGCCGAGCCGACTGCAAAAATGTCAGTGGCAGTTTAAGATATTACAAAACCGCATATATCGGCTCGGTTGGCAATTTTAGGGGTCCTACCGACCGAACCGAACACTGAATAACCAAAAAATACGAGCGTTAGACATAGTTAAATCATATCTATCCATTTATCTTATGTATGACTAAGATGCTTACCCAAACCCTAATAAACTAAGCAGCTTCTTTTCTCAAAAGACTAGGCCACCCCTTCTCTCTCACACCAGTCACCGCCACCTCCATAACCACGAACATTTTATTCACCACCTCCATCACCACGAGCAACCAGCACCACTTCTTTTTTTACTTATTCCTCTTTTCTTTTTCAGTGGTTCACGCTCCCCAATAGTTGAAGAAAGAATCAACTGACTTGATTATTTTAAAAATCAACAATTGAAGAATCATTAATAAAGTAAATTTAATGATTCATTTTGAGTTTAATTGTTCTGGGTGTAATTGAAGATTTCTTGGTTGATATGGATATATTGAGTATGTAAATATGTTACAAGGAAAAAGTGTGAAAGTTATGAGTTGGATTGAGGAATTTGGGTTTCATGGAATGACTATGCTTTATGCCAAGTAGTTGGCCTAGCCGTCCAATCTGCCCATTCCTATCTCTAAGCCAAAAAGGCAATTCCTTGTCGCTAGGAAGCATAAAACTAACGCCAACAAAGTTCAACCAACTTCTAATCGTCAAGGCCATGTGCCTGGCGCATGCTGCTAGCCTTGATGTTCCCATGACGCGCATACCAGTCAAATACCATCATGAAATATGCATCATTCCCCAATAATGTGTGCGTGCATATGCAAGCTTCCTCAAACTCGTATTACTGGGTGCTCCAAACATCCTGGTCATGCGCAATCTTCTTTTGGCGCATGTCAATGCCTTAGCGCGCATTTCTGAATGCCTTGCAAATTCTTGGCCAATGCCAAATCCCATTTGGCTTATGCCACTATTGCGTATTTACTTGGACAATTGAGTTTTCGGTTACACTTGTCCACCCCTACTCACAGTTATAAATTCTGAAATTGACTACAGAGCGCGACCTGACGCCGCCCGCACTCTTTTTAGAATAGAATCTTATTTTCTTAAACCGGTTCTTTTGAACTTCTAACGGTCTCAACTAATTGGCCGATCCAAAGGGAGACCTTCTATGTGATGGGAAATATGCATCCTCATAAGAAATGTTCAAGGAATTTAAAATCAGTTTTTTCTTTCTTTCAATTTCATGAAATTAAAATTTAATTTAAGACAATTAATCAAATTGATTTCAAATTTCATTGAAACACACTCAAACAAACACATTAGCGGTTAAAAATTTCCTAAAATAGCCATCAAATCGATCAGAATTGATCAATTAAGGCATCACATACATTGAAGATGGAAAAAATTTCAAGACTAATTAAACATTTTTAGTTGTTTACACATAATCCAAGCACTAACTATTTCGATATATTATGAAAATAACGTTTACTAAACATTTTCGACTGCTTATTTCAGGCTGTTAATCATTCAAATCGAATTAAAACGTATTTTCATCAAAACAGAGTATATAACTTAATGTTTTTAAAATCGGGGAAGGGGAAGGGAAGGGGAAGGGGAAGGGGAGAGGATGAGGTTATGGGTCGGGTATCCGGATCCTTAAAACCGACCCACGGCTACATTAACCCAAAAGTTTCAAAAATTGAAAAGGAAACCATTCATTTTTATTTTTTTTCTAAACCTAGACTTTGACAAAAGGATTTTTTTCTTCTCTTTCGGTCTTTCTCTGATCTTTGCTCTCACAATTTTGGGTTGATTTTCTCGAAATTCCAAGGTGAAAAATTCAATTTCAAACTTCAAATTATTGTTTAGTTGATAATTTTCTAGCGTATTTGTCATTCATTGGTGTTGTATGTGTGTAATGAAGTAGTGAAGTAGTTTGTGAACTCAATCTTCGGTGTTGAACAAATTTTCCTTTCCTATTTCGTTAACTATATTTGTTTTCACGAATGGGTTTGTTTGAGTTATCAAGTTTTAGTTGGCTTGATGAAGTGTGGAAATTTCATTTCAAGATGTTCTTCTGAAAGCTTATGAAGTTTCTGAAATGGGTTTACAAGCAATTTACTAAAATGAAATCTCTAATTTTTTCTTGACTGTTGTTGGATTAGACCTTAGAGATGCATCTTACTCCTGCTGTTGGCGTTAGACCTTAGATATGGTTTTACAAATTCACAGTTATCTCACTTGATAATATGGACATGTGTACCTTAGCTTACAGTGTCTGTTGTGTTAACCTCTATCAGGCATCATATATACACCGGATTAGTTAAATACATATGGAATTTGGCTATGTTTTGTGTTGAACTTGGGACTTAAAATCTCTGATATAGTGCAATCCAAAGACACAAGTTTTAGGCTAAAGGAAATGACACTGGGCACGCCTAGATGAGAGTAGGAGGTATGGATTAGGCTGACATTTCCATGACCATGCATGTCCTGCATTCATGTGGTTCCTCTTAGCATGGTGCTTATGTCAATGTAATGGAAATGAACCCAATTGATAACATGATCCGACCACCTAACCCGGTGTCTAATACACTCATTCCCTTTCTATCTTTCTTTCTCTCTTCCAGCTTTCCAGGTCACAGGCCACGAAGAACGAGTCACGTGGAGCGGTGCGATTTTGGTTATCTGACCATTCTTTATTCAAAATGGGTTCATATCCATGCAATATGCACATTTCCAAACATACATGCCTTAAAACTGGGTGCAGAACATTGAAATGAAAATGCATTTGGTGTATGTCAGTGTATCTGATCTGGAGTGCATGTAAAAGCGGCTAGTGTCTTGGATGCAAAGATTAGATTGTAAGCAATTTAATTGATTCATAATGCTGCATTTCATGAAATGCCCTCTCTACAGACTGCCAAAATCACAACCCAAAACTTCCGGTATCGGCATTTGAATGTAAAACTTTACTTGCAGAGCTCAAGATCAAACATCCTTCTACTTTACAAGTTTGGTTTAAGGCTTAGGAATAACAAGTTATCTCAACCGATCTGTGTACCATGGCAGTTCAAATGCATAAAATCATCATTATCCTATCGGCAGTCTTCGAATTTTAGTATTCAGTGTGTCTATTTGACTGTTATTGGCAGATTGTGCTTTCTTCTGTTCAACCAATCTAAATGGTGCTTTCTATAGCAATATTAACTGAAATACTAAATATAAAAGTAAGTTGTTATTTTCGTTTGTGGTCTGAAAAGAGGCGGTTTGACATTGCTGGCTTGGTCATGTGTAGCTGTGTTGCCTGTGTATACCCGATGTGAAAATCAGCTCTATACTCTTGCTACCTAAATCATTCAACATTAATTTGATGCTTATAAACGCATGACCTACATTGCGAACTAATCCAATTATTGTTTTGTCAATGCAGGTAACACACTTAACATAAAGATCGGTCTACTTGAGTCGCTTAGTCACACTATAGTGCGTTACATTTCTCCTCAGTTTTCTCTCACTAGTCACTATTATCTTCTTTAATTGTGTTGTTTTTTCTTGGTCGGCCCCCCCACCGCGCGCGGTCATCTAGTCTCTACATTCAGTGATTGAAGAGAACGGAAGAGAGGGAAATTCAAGTCTGATCTCATCATATTCAAGGACATAGATTAATGGCGGCAGTCTTTCTTTCCCGCGTTTCTCGTAGATTACAATCTTCATCACCACTCTTATCTCCATCAATCTTCGATCCATTTTTTACAAATTCTCAATTAAAACCATTGATCCCTTTTCATCAACCTCAAAGTCATCTTAAAACCCTAGATACAAAATTCGAAACTTGTAAGTATCAACAAGTTGGTGGTTTTGATGAGCAATTGCTGAAATTTCTAAATTCCAATTCAAATATACAGTTAGCTAGGTATTCAACATCTTCCGTAGAAGGAAGAAAAAGTGGTGAAAATCGGAATGACGATGTTGAGAAGAAATCGGGAGTTCATTTGTCGTGGATTGATCTGTACCTTCCTAAACCGATTCGTCCTTATGCTCATTTAGCTCGACTTGATAAACCAATTGGAACCTGGTTACTTGCTTGGCCTTGTATGTGGTAAGCCAACTGTTACTAGAGCAACTCATTGTTTGTAGAAGAGGAATCAGGCAATCCCAGTGTCTCAATGAAAAGCTTAACATTGTTAGATTTTGTTTGAGTTAGGAGTTATATAAGAGTTTATAAGTATGAATTCATTTCTCGAATGCAGTGAGATAGTAAAAAATCTTACACTGATACTTGCCTGAAATTGTAATTATTCAATATTTTTAGGTCGATTACTTTGGCAACACAGCCTGGAAACCTTCCTGATTTTAAGTTGTTGGCATTGTTTGGTTGTGGGTCATTGCTTCTACGGGGTGCTGGATGCACAGTAAACGACCTTCTTGACCGTGATATTGATAAAAAGGTATGTTTGAATCTGTTTTCTAGTATGGTCTGTATTCCTTGCCACAGGAGATAGTCACATATCCTCTTAACTGAATTTTCCTTTGTCTCGAATATAATCGTTTGCGAAAAAGTCTGCTGCCTTATAGTGGAGGTGCTAGTATATCTTTCGCAAACCATTGTTTTATATGGAACCCCAGAGTTGTCTTCACATTTGGTGTTCCTTCGTAGATCCCCTCAGTTAGTATGACCCCTAGTGAATGTTGTTTCTTAAGGGGCTCGTATTATCTGAGAACTATTCTTGCTCCATTAGCATAAGGATGCCTCAACTACTGTTTCAATTTTCGTCTTGATTCGTGGATTATATCTTTATTACTTTTTTTTTTTTATGGATTTCGTGAATCTTTGTTGGATAGCATTGACTTGTCATTTCACTAGGATCTATCGTGTCTAAAACCTCATCTTGTTTAAATTGATCGTGATTGTCTTTTTAATTTCAAAGGAGGCATCATTTAAGTTTATTCTACATTGAGAAATCTATTCTCAAGGACTCCATTATGCAAGATATGGTTGTTTAGTAACTAATAAGTCTCTTATACTTCAGGTTGCGCGCACAAGGTTGAGACCAGTAGCAAGCGGCCGTCTGACTCCATTGCAAGGGATCGGCTTTCTTGGGTTTCAGCTTCTCTTAGGTCTTGGAATCCTCCTGCAGCTAAACAACTATAGGTGTGTTATTTTCTTACAGCTTACGCCATGGGTTGCTCACATTTTAGTGGATTATAAATTTATAGACATATTTGGTTTGGCTATGTAAACACATTTTTGCAATGTGCTAGTACAAGCTTTCTTAGGAAACTAAGTTTCAGTTTTCCGATAGCAGTTCATGGCTTTGTCCACCCTGGATTGTAATATTGCAAGACTCACAAATGTGTTCTTATCTAACTGCTGATAACAAAATGATCTTTATGTTTGTGTCCTTATTCCTTAATCGGTTTGTCTCCTAGTTTACATTCACATCTTAAAACTTGTGAGTTGCAAGTTAATCTGCAGTTTTCTATACAGTTTGTTGAAGCTCAAAGCATTAACTATTTTTTTTTTTAGTATTGTTCTGGGGGCGTCATCATTGCTGTTAGTTTTCACCTATCCCCTCATGAAGAGGCTTACATTTTGGGTAATTGCTTCTAAGCTTTCTTAATGTCCATGCTCTAGATTCCTTCCTATGGTACTTACATTTCCATGGCTAATTTACCAATACACTTCATACTGCCTATAATTGCAGCCTCAGGCATATCTAGGTTTGACTTTTAACTGGGGCGCTTTATTAGGATGGACCGCAGTTAAAGGAAGCTTGGATCACACTATTGTTCTCCCATTATACATTTCGGGAGTTTGTTGGACTCTTGTGTATGATACAATATATGCACATCAGGTATAGCTATAGCACCAGTTTCTCCCCATTACCTCCCAAAAAGAAAATGACGAAAGGACATAAAAAGAATTACGCTCCCTATTAAAGTGCAGGATAAAGAAGATGACTTGAAGGTTGGTGTCAAATCTACGGCCTTAAGGTTTGGTGCTCTGACAAAGAATTGGGTTACTGGTTTTGGGATTGCATCTATCAGCAGCCTAGGTCTTAGCGGATATAACACAGACTTAGGTATTACTCATTTCTGCTTCTGTATGTTTTCTATGTTTGACCTGTTGAGCTTTGTTAACAACCTTTTTTGTTTTTTCTTTTAACAACAGGATGGCCATTTTATGCATCTTTGATGGCGGCATCTGGGCAATTAGCATGGCAGATTTGGACTGTTGATTTATCAAGCCGCGCAGACTGTAATAGGAAGTGAGTAATTATCTGAGTAGAAGTAACTATAGTCTATAGTGTGCAGCGCTTTAGTGGTCTATCATAATTGCAGCTGCTGTTGTGGAGAAGTCATATTTGGGAGTCCTTCTGAATGGAAGACAAGTGGTCAAATTCTGATATGATTTCAGAATAGCATGTCCATCAAACAAAAATCCATTAATCATCATGCCTAACCATATAAAAATTTAATAGAGCTGTCCAAAATTTACCCATTATACAGATACGGAAAGTTGACCTAGCTGTGTTTTCTACTATGAGTAAGAGATATTTGAATTTGGGTTCCAAAAGCCTAGACAGAAAAGTGGTTGATATCTGATTTTTAGCTATACAATTTAGAGCAATAACTGAGATTCCAGCCTAAGAACCCAAGATGATGGTAAGACTGGAAAGGACAGGCAAAGAAAAAAAAGGCTATGTGGTTTCTAGTTTCAAAAATCTGGTGGATATGAAGTAGAAAGTAATGACATGTTTCTAGTCTAACCTTTAATTCTTAAGAATTTGGGTCTAGTCTGACCAACCATCTAATTATTATTGTGTAAGTTAAATGCTTCTTTTACTGGTTGCAGGTTTGTATCCAACAAGTGGTTTGGAGCAATCGTCTTTAGTGGCATCTTGTTCGGAAGACTAGCAACTTAAAATTGTACAAATGGGGTATTATTTGCTCCAGTCAAAAGATGGCTTTTTGGTTAAATAACTCAGGTATGTATGTGCTGGAGTTGTTTATCACCTCTTTAAAAATCCCTGCTTGCAGGAAAGTTCAAAAGGTTGATGTCTCCATTTCTTTACACTTACGAATGTTCAAACGTGGGGTTAATCATAACTGATTGTTTTCCTTAATGTGTATTTCTTCAGCTTAATAGAGCCGGAGAAATGTTCTCATGTCGGAAATTGGTTTGGTGTCAACTAAAAGCTCATTGCTATAGTGTTGTGTCTGAAGCAGCACAGATACTATGGGACTTCGCAAATAAAGGTCTTATTTTTTGGACTCACTATTGAAGTGCTCTTAGTGGTTAAAAGACGAAGACCATCATCCCTACTATGGACCTGCTTGAAAGCTAGTGATCAGACGAGAGAAATCTAGCCGGCCGAGTTCACCACCCATCTGCAATGAGCATCAAATCCAGCTCGTACCCACTTAAGACTTGACCATATTGATGATTTTATGTAGTAATTAGTTATCCAGCCATTGTACTATTTATGAATTTTTCCCACAAAAAACATTAACGGTAGATGTTCCTCATTCATTACTAGATGCCATTGGACTTGAATTCAGTGAAATGTAAAATACATCCAACAACTCTGAATAGTGAATACTTCTCGAAATGGTGGATTTCTTTTGGAGTTAAAATCTGACAGATGGTAGATGAATGTGGATATCAACATTACAAAAAATTACCAGACAAGAGCATATATTCTTCGGAATCCAATCTCGTCCTTCAGATTCAGCCAAGAATCAAACCTGTTCGAAGCTAAAAGGGAATCTGCTAAAGGTCAATTTCCAGTCGGAGTTTTGGACCTTTCACCGAGCTTCCTAATATTCATACCCCCGGGCCCAGTGGGGCTATTACAAAAAGGCCTTATTTTCTATTTTAGTGTTTCGCTTCGGTCATCAAACACACTTTAGGGTTAAGCCCTCCTCACCAATAGAGACCAATTGGCAGTACTATACTTCTCTGTTACCAACCTATCTCCACTCTTCTTCAGGTAGAAACAAAACTTCTGCCTGAAAAACCCTAATTATCAGCGATGGGAGATCTTCAAGAGAAAAAATCTGGAAAACTGCCGATTCAGGGGCGTAGAAACATCATGATTACCAGTGCATTACCTTACGTGAATAACGTTCCTCATCTTGGAAATATCATAGGATGTGTTTTGAGTGCTGATGTCTTTGCTCGTTACTGCCGTCTTCGAGGTTATAACGCAATTTATATGTGTGGAACTGATGAATATGGAACCGCCACTGAAACCAAAGCCATGGAAGAAGGTTGTACACCCAAGGAAATTTGTGACAAGTAAGATACTCTTTCATGTTTATATGCAATTCTTTGTTTAATTGAACTAAATTATCTCCGAGGAGACAAATTATGTTTGATTTTATCCTTGTTCAGATCTTGTCAAATTTGCATGTTGTTGACGAAATCAGCTATGATTTATTTAAAACACAATCAAACAATTCGTTGTCTTAATTTTTGATGACTTAATACTTTTTAGTTTAAATCTAAGTTTTTGAGTTACATCAAAATAATGAGAATAAATAATTAGGTTTCTGTCTTAGCTCAAATGGTTTTTGATGGTTCTGGTGTCAATTTCATGGTTTAGAATTACAAGTGACCAGTAATTTGGTCTGGTTACTGGTTAGGTCTGCTTGTATTTTTTTATACTTGTTGGGGATTAGTCCATTATGGAAATCCACAAATGCCTAAGATATTTCTCTTAAGTATTCTGCTTATAGAGGGCATTTGTTCGGTCTGGCAAAACTCACTCCTTTAACAAGTCTTTACTTGCCAGTTTGGCTTGGAGGTTGGTTAAAAATCCCAATCAATTGTGGGCTCAAGCTTTAAAAGGAAAATGCTTTCCTAGGGATCATGGTTTACACAAGTATAAGAAGAAGAATTTTTCATGGATTTGGTCCAGTATTCGTAAAGGTCTTGAAGTAATAAATCAGTATAGTACTTGTCAATAGGACCAGGAACACAGGTTAGAGTATCTGGGGATAAATGGTTACCAAATGGAGAAATTCTGGTGAGGAGTAGTGCTGATGCCCCTCAGTTAGTTGGAGACCTGATGGATCAAATAAGGTGTTGGAATGTTAGTAACTTAATTCTTTATTTGACCAAGATACTGTTAGCAAAAATCACTTCTGTTTACATTCTAGGAATGATGAGGATGTCATTTACTGGACTGGTAATAAATCTGGAGAAGTTGCAACTAAGTCTGCGTATGCTTTGATTACTAATAATAGTAATAGGAGGGATGACAAGTTCTGGAAGAAATTAAGCAGAATTAAACCAATCCCAAGAGTGAACTTGTTTGTTTGGAAACTTTTTTCTGATGTGCTCCCTACTAATGCTAAGTTATCTGCCTACTCTAATCATTCCATTAGTTATTGTGTGTTGGGTAATTCAGGCAGTGATGAATCTAGCAGGCACCTATTCATAAATTGTATATTTGTAAAAGCTGTTTGGTTTGGCCTTGGTATTCCTTGTCCTGATTTTAAAAGTAGTTTCATAGACTGGGGTAAATCTTGGTTTGAGCACCCTTGGTCCTGTTGGTGTGAAATATTTTATGTATTGACTTGGTCAATTTGGAAATATAGGAACAGGGTAGTTTTTAATAGGATTAAGCCTGATCCTATACAACTAACTAGCCAAGTCAGGAACACTCTAGCTAAATGGGGTATTCAATATCCTGGTAGTGGTAGACAGCAGCTAAAGGAAAGGACTATCACTGGTCCTAACTGCTCATCCTAATTATTACCAAACTGATGCTTTCTTACAATCATGATTCTGGTGAGTATGGATTTGGATATCCAAACTGGGTGTATTGTCGACATATATTTGGCTTCAGGTATCACCGCAGCACCAGACTTAGCTGAGGCTTTAGCTCTCAATAAGGTATGTGAAGGGATCAAGACCAAAGGCGATAGGCATGTAAGGAATTTTTGCGATTGTAGAAACTCTGTGATGTACTTGGAGGGGCAGAATATGGTCTGTTCATGGATGTGCAAAGCAATACTAGAACATATCTTTTGTACCAAGAGATGTCATTGATCAAGCAGATAGATTAGCCAAATTTGCTAGGAAGTATGAAGTAGTTGAATTAGGGGAAACACCAGATGATGTATGTAAGAAAGAATTGCTCCTTACCTCTCTTAGACGAGGGGTTGTATTATATTTTGGTTAGTATTAATATAATTCTCCTTTATTAAAAAAGAAAAAACAAAACAAAACAAAAAACTAAAGATATGTATAGAATATAGATAGATTTTTTTCCCCATAATTGGAGACTTACAATTGCTGCTTTTGTAGGTACCATGCAATTCACAGAGATGTTTACAACTGGTTTGACATAAGTTTTGATGAGTTTGGACGCACTTCTAGTCCCCAACAGACTGAAGTTTGCCAAGCAATTTTCAAGAAACTAATGGAGAACAACTGGCTTTCTGAAAATACAATGCAGCAGGTACAAACTTATGTTTTTCTAATTTATTTGGTTGAATAGTATCATGACTCTCCCTAGTTTCTAAACTTAGCCAGCTATTTCTGTTGTTAACTTTTACTTACGATTATTCAATGATGGACCTTTGTCATAGCTTACTTGATTTTTGATCAGTCCTGCATTGTAAGCATTATTGACTTTTGTATTCACCTGATTCTAATTATTAACACAGCTTTACTGCAAAACGTGTAAACGTTTCTTAGCTGATCGGCTGGTGGAAGGAACCTGTCCTAGACCCACATGTAACTATGATTCCGCACGAGGTGACCAATGTGAAAAATGTGGAAACCTTTTGAATCCGACGGAGCTACAGGATCCCAAGTGCAAGGTTTGGCATATGTTTCATTTTTCTTTTCCTAGTCTTTTTTCTTTTCACCTTCTCCTCGAGGTTCACCTTTTACTGAGTGTTTGTTTCTGGGGTATGGAATCATATTCCTAGGAGTAGGATTTCATACATCTGTTTGTAAAATGTATTAACCGTGGAAACCTAATTCTCTGTTTTTTTAGGTTCCGCCCCTAAATGGGGAATATAAAAACCCCGAACTGGGTGGGTTTACGTTTTAAATCCAATGGAATCACAATTTCCTTTAAAACAACAACTTTGCCCATAATACAAAATTATTATTTACGGATTTTTTCAACCATAAACCCTATTATTCTGCAATTTTCATTGACGCAGAGAACATGGGGGAATCATACTACTCAATATGTATTGCTTTCCAAACAGCTAATGTATTTAATATTTATGTTATGCAGAGTCTTCACTTATCTTAATTTCTTCCTAATATTTTAAAGTCTGTACAAGATATACTATGCGACGTATTAATTAAATTTTATCCTTGCACATTTTTATGTATTATTGTATATATACAACTTAATTTGTAGTGTATTTTTTTTTCTTGGATGAGATAAATTAAGGTATCTATTTTCAAAAGGTGCAGTAGACAAAGTACAGTTAGTTTCATTTTAATCAGATTTTGTCGAACTCCTAATCCTAATGTAACCAAACAAGAAGTAAGGAATCGTATGTGATAGGAGACATATTCCTGGAAGCACGATCCCTTTCCGCTAGACAAACACGCCGTTAGTTTTAACACAGATGAGGCATATTTGCATTATGTATAGACATACACCGTGTCTCATTTGATTTGCTTGTCCTGTCATTGCTCCTAACATTGGTACTACAGGTATGCCGGAACACTCCTGAAATTCGTGATACAGATCACTTGTTTCTAGAACTTCCCTTGTTGAAGGATAAATTGGAAGAGTATATCAACGATATGTCCGTGGCTGGATCGTGGAGCCAGAATGCAATTCAAGCTACAAATGCATGGCTAAAAGAGGGCCTGAGATCAAGGTGTATAACCAGAGACCTTAAGTGGGGTGTTCCTGTTCCACATGAGAAATACAAGGACAAGGTTAGACTAATTTACCCAATAATTTATTTTTATTTTTGGTTTCGGCTTTTTTCTCTGTACTTTGATTGCTTTATGTTTCATGACCGTATTTCACTTTTGACTGTGCGCCTTGTTACGACTTCATGTTTAGGTTTTCTATGTTTGGTTTGACGCTCCTATTGGGTACATCTCAATAACTTCATGCTACACTTCTGATTGGGAGAAGTGGTGGAAGAATCC
>JAJJMC010027418.1:0-94530 GCA_023531435.1 Papaver californicum | reverse complement strand
ATAACTTCATGCTACACTTCTGATTGGGAGAAGTGGTGGAAGAATCCAGAAAATGTGGAGCTTTATCAATTTATGGGGAAGGACAATGTACCATTCCACACTGTAAGTGTGTCCCATCTTCCTCTTCCTCTTTCAAATCATTAATGATTTCATTATTTCAGTCTCTGAACAGTTATACTTTATGCCCCAATGCTTCTGTAGCCAACATCCTCTCTCTTCGGCTGACATAGATTGTCCAACTATACAAATTTCTGTTTGCTAATACTAAATATACTGATGGCTCATGGCAACTTGATCACTGCTGCCTGCATTGAATAGTCTAGGGAGTCCATACTCGAGTATTGTTTTAACAATAAAATTGCTCATAATTTACTCTATCAATTCAGAGTAAAATAGCTTGTCCAAAACGACATGAAAACTATTAATTTTTCTGGAACACTATATAGGGATCTTACGGTTTTTCTTATATTCTGTTGCTCTGTTGGTGAGGCCAATGATCGTAGTTATTGTAGTTATATAGTGCACTCAATATTGGATTTAAGCTAAACTATGTTTGCTGATTTTGATGCTATTGAAACTTTAGGTAATGTTCCCCTCAACTCTTCTTGGAACTGACGAAAACTGGACGCTAATGAAGACTATTAGTGTTACAGAATATTTAAATTATGAAGCAGGTATGCAGTTGTACAGTAGTCACTACATCAGTGTGCAGATATTACTGAAATCAAATAGTATGTATTATCGCTGAATATTCTATTATTTTGCAATGATTTGGCAGGGAAGTTCTCTAAGAGTAAAGGAATAGGTGTTTTTGGTAATGATGCAAAAGACACAAAGATCCCTTCAGAAGTATGGAGATACTACTTGTTAACAAATAGGCCTGAAGTGAGAACTGTTCCTACCTTATACATTAGTCATTGCTGTCAATGTCTGTATAGGTTATAACTCTCTTGGATTTTTGTATTCGTTTAGGTATCAGACACTCTGTTTACATGGAAGGATTTGCAAGCCAAACTTAACAGCGAGTTGCTTGCTAACTTGGGCAATTTTATCAATCGTGTCTTGAGCTTCATTGCCAAACCTTCAGGTTAGTCTGTTTTCATGTGTATGCTCATTGCAGAACAGATTTACTAAGTTTGTGAAGACGAACTTGCTGGTTTATTGTGTACTTTAATTTAATAAGCTGTGGTTCTGACAGACAAAAAACAACCATTGCATTGTACTTCATGTGAATAATACCCCCTCAAAGAGAACTATTTCATGCTTGGTGGTTACTTATTTTTAACTAAAGTGCAATGTGTCTTAATTTGTACCTTACCTTTTGCAGGTTTAGGTTATGGTTCTATTATCCCTGATGCTGCAAATGCAGAATCACACTGCCTGACAAAGGTGTTGGCGGAGAAAGTTGGAAAACTTGTTGAGCAATATGTTGAAGCTATGGAGAAGGTATATATAATGTATCTGAAATAAATTTGATCTTCAGCTCTTACTTCATAGCCTAGGCATTCTCCTATACACTGAAAATCTGATATAACCTCCTTAAAATTATTGCGTAACCATTTTCTTTCATATTGTGATGAAGGTTAAACTAAAGCAAGGCCTGAAAACTGCAATGAGCATTTC
Source organism: Papaver californicum (assembly GCA_023531435.1). Lineage (NCBI taxonomy): Eukaryota > Viridiplantae > Streptophyta > Magnoliopsida > Ranunculales > Papaveraceae > Papaver > Papaver californicum. The sequence continues at coordinate 92,907 of JAJJMC010027418.1, read as the reverse complement.
TAGTGAAGGAAATTGCTACCTACAAGTAAATCTAATTTTCTAGCGTCTTACTGTTTTGAGCCAATAACCTGTTACTGCTTATGGAAAAATTCTTGTTTCTTGCAGAACTTCTTTCTAATTGAGGTTTTTGATATTTTATAGGATAGCCAGTTCTGGAAACTATACAAGGAAGATCCAGCCTCTTGTGCCATTGTCATGAGAACTTCTGTTGGGCTAGTTTATCTTCTAGCATCTCTTTTGGAACCGTTTATCCCATCCTTTTCTGTAGAGGTAAGTCGTTTCTACGCTATTTGTCTGTACTACTCTAACTATATGTTATCACATAGTGTCTTGTTGCTTTTACTACATTGAGCCATTTACTCTCTTGATTGACGCAGGTAGTAAAGCAACTCAATTTACCTTCCGAACTTCCACTCTCACTTAGCGATGAAAACGGAGATATAAATAGGGCAAGAAGACCTTGGGAGATTATACCTGTTGGCCACAAAATTGGGATACCAGAGCCACTTTTTAAAGAACTGGTACGTGCTTGTATAAGCTTATCTTGTTCTGTTTGGTGCTTGCGCATTGTGTTTTCTTTTACTTTTTATTTCTAATCTTCTGAAGCTTTTCTCTTACTCAGAAAGATGAGGAGGTGGAGTTCTTCAGGGAGAAGTTCGCTGGAAGTCAAGCTGACAGAAAGGTAAAGGCTGATGAAGCTGATGCAAAAAAGTTGGCTGACCAACTTCAGAAAACCAAGCTTTCCGGTAAGACGGTATTCATTCTCCTTTTCAGATTGTTAATTTTTTTGGTGGTGCTGGTGCTGGGGAATCTTCTTGTCGATATTTTGAAGTGACTTGAACAGGGTTTTGTTGGGTGATCAGATGCAAAGAAACAAAAGGCATCAAAATCTGCATCTCAGGGCAAATCTGGAGGAGCTGCTGAAACAGAAATTACCATCAGTAGACTTGACATTCGTGTTGGTCTGATTACTAAGGTCATGAGGCATCCAGATGCCGATTCACTGTATGTTGAAGAGATCGATGTGGGTGAAGCTACACCACGTACTGTTGTTAGTGGGCTTGTGAAGTTTATCCCCCTTGAAGAGATGGAGGTGTGTGTCGTTTTTAGTTGTTAGATCAGTTACATTATTACTTTTCTTTGCATAACCTGATGTTCTATTAAAAAATTTCATGTGTAGAACCGGAAAGTTTGTGTTCTGTGCAACCTGAAACCAGCAACCATGCGTGGTATTAAGTCTCATGCTATGGTTCTTGCTGCCTCCAATGAGGACCACAGTAAGGTAAGGAAAACAGTTACAATTTACTAGCCTCATTCTTTTATTTTAGTTTTAGTTTTAGTTTTTGCTTTTATACTATTCCCTTCACCGTCTGATTAAAAGACCAGTACATATTTTTGTCTAATTATATCTGCCCACTTGAAATAAAAAAGTTCTGGAAAGAATCTAATGTTTTGGACACATAAATGATGTAATTTGGCAAAATTGGTTTCAGGTTGAATTGGTGGATCCACCAAGCTCTGCTGCAGTGGGAGAGAGAGTTACTTTTCCTGGTTTTGAAGGTGTGCCTGATGACGTGCTAAACCCTAAGAAGAAGGTATGGGAAACACTACAAGTAGATCTGAAGACTGACGCTGAACTGGTAGCTCGATACAAAGACGTGCCGTTAACTACGTCAGCTGGAGTTTGCCAAGTCTTGTCCATATCAAGTGGAGCCGTAAGGTAGTGGTTGTCATTGAAAAACACTTTTGAAAATTCAAAGATTTTGACTGTTTTGTCGTAACCTCAGTTTATGACAATCTTTTCATTTTTCGAGTTGCCGACTTTTAAGGAGGCCTTCTATATGATTGAAAATGTGCAAATATGTCAGACACTTTATGTGCAATTGAAATCAAACTTTTTGATTTACCGATTTCATAAAATTGAGATTGAATATGAGGTAATCAATTAAATTGATCATAAATTTCAGTCAAATATGATCAAACTAGCAAATCAACATTGTAAAATGCATCAAATAGTTCATTAAATCGATCAGAATCAATTCTAATATCATTTTCATTCAAAAAAAAAAATAACTTACAAACTCATACATCCAATTGAAGTAATTATATTATTGAATCGTCAGAACTACTTCGATTTTTCGTTTTTAGTTCCTCCATCGAGTTTTTATCAATTATCAATCCATAAAGTTCTTCCATTTCTTAGTTCTAAAGCATTTTTTTAATTTTTCGTTATTTTTTTCTTCTATACTATATGCTTTTGGTTTCATGTGTTTATTCATTCGTCACAGACGAAATGGAAGGACTTCCCATTAGCGTGCATCCAGCAGGAATTGAACCTACGAAGGAACCCTTTGTTGATTTATGTGAATTTAATGATTTGAAGCTTTTATACTTCAACCAATTGACTTGTAGCTTGAAATATTATTAGATTCGATCAACTGCTGTAACAGAGGATGAAATTGCAGAGAATCATGTGAAGAAGATGAATTTTTCGGATATTGGCTTCCCTGGTCCGACCCGTTAGCCCATATCCGACCCACATTTGTAGAATAAAATGAACTGAAAATTGAAGCAAAATTACAGAATCAACTAATAGGAAAAACCATACCAGAAGAATAACAATTAGTGCTTGCAAATCGGAGAACAATACAGGAAAAACCATTATCAAATAATTAAATTTAATTATTTCATAAATGTCTTTTAATAATTTTAGATCTTGAATGTCTTCTCCATTTCTAAGTAACTCCTAAAATATAACTTGCAACCAAATCTATCACGGCACCGAATGAAATGAACGCAAGTTTATCAATTTAACTAGTTACAAGTATACCTATGAAATGCGTATGCGTTATTATAAATGTTGCCTTGGGGCACAAATTCTTTAGGATCTTCATGAAGAGGTGATGATCTAGTCTGCTTCCCCCCATTTAAAATTGCTTCTTTAATCGAAGCGCGAGCTTTTGCTAGATCATGTTCTACCTTGTCTATTTTGCTAAATTTCTGAGAAATTAGGCCATCTTCCTCATTTGGTTCAACCTGCACACATGAAAGTACAATTACCAATCCTCCGGAATCAAGAAAAATGAAAAAGGTAACAGTTTGACAAGTACACTACCACTTACAGTTGGTAATGGTAGCTGTGATGCTAATTGTTTGCTTGGGAATTGTCGATGATGACGACAATGAGTAAGGATTGTAGATAGGAGAGACTGAAAAGGAATTTGAAAATGATCTGCTTTCTGAACCACCAAATAGACATATAATTAGTGAGAGTATCAACAAAGGTGCCAAAACTAGAATGAAGATCAATGAAGAAGTAGACGAAGAAGAAGAATTTAAGAGCTTCATTTCTTCTTCTTCTTTTCTTGCTCTGCTGTTAGCTACTAGTAGTAATAATGAAGCGATATGAATTCAAAATTAAGACTGTGAATATTACGAAGTTTCTGATTACTCGAGGAAAAGGCACTAACTCAGTTGTATTACTTATACGTACCGTTCTTCTTCCTATCTTTAAATATATTTTGATGGCGCCTATTGCTAGACATCGTGAAAACAAAACTATGACCTTGGTTTCAGTAAACCATATTAGTCAAATGCTAATTTGGATCATGGTCCCCGGTATCGTTACTCTAATATTGTACCGGAAAGGACCCAGAATACGTAACAGCCTGTATCGTGCCGACCGGTCAGTTGTCCATCCATACCAGTTGGCACTAGTCTCTAACCTCATACCATACTGCTGATGATACTGCAAACTCGTAATGGAATGGAATGCCAGCATCTAGACTGTTGCTGTACCAGTCCCACTCAGTCAATCAGAATAACTCATTGAAATGACTTTAAACTGATGAGAGTCAGAGAGTCAGCTGCAACCAACTTTAGAAAATCTCATTTTGTCACAGAAGTGATACAAATATATTTATCCAATGAATTTTCTATAACTTTATATAATATATTTGTATGTAATTGCATCCATAAAAATACATTGAATCGAAATGAAGAAAGAAAAAGAATATTATTTGAATATGTATACAGATGAAATCAGCCTGAATTCATCTTCTGCAATTCCCTAGACTTGATAAGCTCTTGTCTTTCTTCTTCCTTTTCTTTCATTTCTTTCACTTCTTCTTGTTTTTCCTCTTCAATTTTTCTTGGTAGTAGTTTTTCTTCTTCAGTTGGTCCATATGCCCAACAGCAAACAAGAAAATAAACCAAATTCAATGAACTCAGTATAGTTAAAAGCCAGTAGTAATAGTCATAGTGACCGTTGTTTATATTATTCGAAACCCAACTGCGTGTTCCTCCTTTTTTAGTAATATCATCTACAACATTTATCAAAACACCAACTATCAAACTTCCAACAGCACTGCATAGACCATTTAGAGATGTTGCAATACTACCCATACTTTTTGGACATTCAGAATAATAGAATTCTGTTTGCCCTATTGCATTGAAAGCTTCAGCTAAACCCAAAAGGCAATTTTGAGGAATAAGCCACATTGCAGACATGCGTACAATACCTTGTGGGTTTCCCGACAATCCTTCTTGGATTGCTGCTTTTCGGCGTATTCCTTCAACTATAGCTGACGTTGCCAGTGATAAAATCGAAAATACTAATCCGATCCCCATACGTTCTTTAAAACTTAACCCATATGGACGCCCTGTGAGTCTTACGAGTAACGGAAGGAGTAAACGATCATATATACCAACCCAGATTGCTAAACTAACCACCACAAACATCCCGAATGATCCTGCCGGAATTTGAAATTTTGAGGTGATATGTCTATCCATGCTGTTCGCTTGGAGTATAGGTAATGTACTTTGGCTCAAGGCTACTCCCAACATGATACCAGATGACCAGATTGGCATAACTTTCAATAGAGATTTGAACTCCTCAACTTGATCAACAGTACAGAGTCTCCATGGATTTGAAGCTGATCCATCAGGGTTCAAGTTCTTATCATGATCTGTAATCATGCATGCCTTGTTCAAAAACCTGAAGACAGTAAATTAAAATGTACACAAAACTGTAATTGGAATGCAATCTTTGTGGCGATGAATAAAATAAACTAATGGCTGTAGTCTAGAGACCATGGGATGACAATTCTTACCTTAATTTTTGTGTAGGCACGGTGAGTATTGAGTCCTTATAGTAATGATAACATCCTTCTTCATCTTCGGAAGGCAAAACAAAATGTTTGTTTTTGACTGAAGCGGCCATAACATGAGCGAATCCACTGAATAAGCTTTTATTCGCATTGACTTTGATATAATATGAAGAAGCGAAAATGAATGATGCAGCAGATATGAACATAAGAATTGCAGGAACTCCAAATCCCACTTTCCATCCAAATTGATCTTGTATATAAACCACAACAGTAAGCGCAAGGACGACAGAAATTCCAGCAAAAGCATAATACCAATTGAAAAAATTCTGTAAAAGTCTGTCATAACTCTGATTCTTCTTCTTGTGCAACTGATCTGCACCAAAAGATATAGAACATGCTCTAATTCCACCAGCCCCAATCGACATAAGTACGAACGACGAGAATAGAAGAGAGAGTTGAGCCGCTGTTGATGATTTACAGTCTTTCGAGAATAGTTCACAATGAGGAGGCTTTGTTTGCGGAAATATGGCTGTGAACCATAGTAAAGTCATCCCCTGTTAAAACAAAACTAAAATCTTGTTATATGTTTCAGTCATGGAGCTACGCATGCTTATCAAATTAATCGATTCTTTTTAACTTTTAACATTTAGTTCAATTCAACTTATTTTTGGCTTAAAAAAGTTGAAGAAGTTTTGAAGGAGATCAACAAACTCTAATGATAACGGAAAATGAACCCGCATCTAAGCTATCAACAACAACAAACACTTCCAACTAAGCTAGATGACACTTGCAACATTTCAACAATGTATCTATGCAATTTGTCAAGTGCCAACTAGCACAGTTGGTGGTGTCTGTTGTTGATGACAGCTTAAACCCGGGTTCAATTCTTGTTAGTACTGAGTTGGTTGATCCACTTCAAAACCTCCTCACCTTTCAGTAAAATAAAACTCTAATGACCATACTACTACGATATCAGTGAGCCAATTCTCAAACACAATGAGAGCAGTAAACATTGCATTAGTATCCTGAGGAAAAAAAAATCTCAAGAAAAGATATCTTCATTCTGCAAGAAGCTTTGCTAAACTCTGATTGTAACCTGCATTTGGAACACTTGCAGAGGCAAAAGGTGGTGAATTTTTGCAGTCCTGGAAGTGCTGAAAATTCTTACACCGTTTTCCCTCAGTGTTTAAAGAGCTCAATTATACATTCTACAACCAAAACTAGCATCAGTTCCAAGCAAATTGAAAAAATGTTTGCTCAATTCAAAACAGATCCTATTCAACTTTGACAAATTCATTACAAAATTGGATATTTACAGACATTAAAAAAGGTTGATTTTTTTTTTCTACAAAAAGTTCTAAACATTCAAGAAACTAGAGACCAGATCCAGTTTCTTAGTCAGTCAATGGTCAACCATACTGTATGTTGAAACAGACCTTGAAAGTATACAACAAAATTATTCCATAAAGTTCAAAAGTAGGGTTCCCTTTCGGAACCCACAAACCAATACAATATCAATCAAGAACAATGATTTTTTCACAAATCTAATGAAACATGAGGAAAAACAAAAGTGGGTTTCAAGTCAAATAAACAATTGTATACTTACAAGAAGACTAGCAATGGATCCAAAAGTGATAGTCCAAAATCTTCCCAAGTAAGAATCAGAAAAGAAAGCTCCAATAATAGGTGTAAAATTAGTAACACCAGACCATATTGATAAAACACTAGTTCCAGCTGGAATTGTCATATGATAATCTCTCATCAAATACAATATCATGTTTGGCAATAGCCCATAACTTGCAACTTTCTCAAATGCTTCATTTGCTGTTCCTCATCAATAAACAAAAACCAAAATCAATCAACTTAACAAAAAATAAAAATAAAACCAATTTCTGGTAATAAAATCATAAAAGGTGAGATTTTTTTACCAATAATGAAAGGCAATGTGATAAGACCACCCTTTTGTTTAGACATTTGTTGTAGTTCATGGGTGTTCCTGTTTGGATCTGTTGAAGTTGAAGAAGTAGATGTAGAAGGAGAATTGGAAGAAGAAGAAACCTCCATTTTGTGTGTTGTGTTGTGTTTCTTCTCTCTTATGTCAAACTATAATAAGAATGAGGTATTTATATATGAATAGATCTCTCTTATTATTACTTAGCACCTATCTATGACAAAGCTAGACTAGATTATGTAGCTAGCTTCATCATCACTGTTGTTGTTGGTGTTGATGAAGATAAAATGGGGTTTAAAAAAGTCTTAAATTTGATGGATTTTAGGAAATCACATGGCTTTGCCTTGTTGTGGGATATCTATAGTATTTTTACATGTAAGAATGTGGGGCCATGTCCCACACTGTCACACCATCCTTACTTACTGGCTTGGCTATACCAGACCACCCAGAGAGTGCAGTGTGATTCATACCTTACTCTTTCACATTCAATTTTTATTCCTTCCCCTCAAAAAACAAAAAAGTAAATAAATTATTCTTAATAGCATTAATAGCTTGATTCTAGAAATTAATTTCAGAAGTTAAAAATAACGATAACAAAAGCTAATTCTATTTATTTCCGAAAGTCAATCTGATTTTGTTTGCTCATGAAAGCTAATTTTTTTTATTTCTATAAGTTATTTTGATTTGTATCCCGTAATCAATTTTTAATTACTTTTAAAAGTTAAAAAATAACTTATGAAATATTATCCAAACAGGTTATAAAGGTCTGTTTGGTACAATGTAATTGAAGTGTGTAGTTTAGTTAAAAATATTAATCAAAGATTACGTTGAATACTCACCTTTTAAGATATACTCACCTTTTGAGATATGCATTGAATATGACCATATACTACGCCCTTAAATTACAAGTGAAAAATATTGATTGTTTATTTTATTTACGTAAACACTTTTTTTTTTTTACTTTTTTAAATATTATTTTTATTACTAAATATCAGTTTTAATACTTTTTCTATTTTTGTTTTTTCTTGCTATTATTTTATTAAGGCGACCCAGGGTATTAACTTCATTCCCAATTTTAGTTTCATATGAATTCTAAATTTTCATTCAGAAAACAGGAGAGTTAGGTTCAATGTTTTCTAAAATAGATAATTATGATGCCCTAATCAATAGTAGTGGTATCTTGAAAAAGGAAAGATTAACTGTTAGCAGTAGAATACGGTGAGAATAGCTAATGATTTTCCTTATTTGTATATATTGAAGTCGTCATTTTAAATTAATGCAAATATTAATGTTATTTGAAGAAACCTTTGTTATTTAAAAAATTAATGCACATAACAATGTTATATGAATGGAACATTTATCTTTTTGATTAATACGCATATTAATATTATTTGAATTGAATGTTTATTAATTCATAATTAAATAGAGTGATACTTTTAATTTTAACATAGTTGAAGTAAACAATTTGATACAGTATCTTTGGATTGATTTTTATTTCTACCGAAAAATTAATTTGGGTTAGTGAATTAAGAATTATAGAGAATCTTTAAAGAGATCTTAGACCTTTTGGTAGTGGTTAGAGACTTTAAAAGAGTCTTTCAAACACCCTTGTTAGTGAACAATGATTTTATTCAAATTCTCAAAAATTCTTTATTATTGGTTAGAGATATCTAAAAAGTTATCTACATGCTCATGTTATTGGATATGGACTTCAAAGTCATGTATTTGTAATTTTTAGGGATTTTGATGGACTCTTATGTGAAAATGGCATGGGCATAGTAGTCTCTCATAAACAAGTGATATTTTGGGAGACTTTTTTTGTTTTTGATAAAGTCCACAACCCTAGACTAAAACTAGTTATCAATAAGTCTTGGTGTAGTAACACCTATTAAATCATTGAAAACAAATTCACATAAAAAAAAAGAGGAACATTCCCTATCCAAATGCCTTCAAGCGTCTTAGCCGCACCATCTTTAGCCAACTTATCAGCAACAAAGTTGGCTTCTCTATATTTCTGAGTAAACATCACATGAGTGAATGGGTCCTTAAGCTTTATAATCTCCTTGATGGGACCATAGGCATCCTAGTGAGGGCGCCTTTTCATAGCATAATTAGATTGCATAGCTAGAATCACTTTCAACATACAGACGATGAATGCCCATCCTGACAGCGAATCGCAATCCATTTCTGATTGCCCAGACCTCAACAACAATGTTGTTGTTTTTGTAAATGTGTTTACCGAAACAAGCAGTAAAAGCTCCAGAATCATCATTGTTATGCCATCAATACTTGCAAAACCAATGCCATTAGAAGCTCCATTTGTGTATCTTATGAAAATCATTCCTTGGAGCTTGCCAAGCTATGTTAACTTCTGTTTTAGTGATTTTTCCCTCCCCAAAACCAGAATTAACATAATGGAAATCTTTAGCAGCTTTGATAGCCTTTTCCAGAATTCACAGTCCATTGAATCTGATGTTCTCAAAAATAAACTTGTTCTTATGAATCCAAATTCCCCACAAAATAAAAGGGCAAAGATCTTTTCAAGCTAAACCACCTATAGAACCTTAAAAATAACAATATTTGGTGAAAATTTTCTATAATTCTACAAACAGGCCAATCCAGCTCTGGATTTTATTCCATACAGGCCAAACATCTGAACAACATGCAAGTTCAAAGTCTTTGTTACACAGAGCACAACCTGGATGGACAGATAGACCTTTCCTATAGAAAGTTTCTTTAACATGAAGTTTGTTATGACAAAATTCCCGTAAGAAAAATTTGTACTTAAAAGGACACTTAAGTTTCCATATGAATTTCCGATCATTGTTAGGATTCAAACCTTCTATGATTGTCCTTTGGATGTACCTGTAAGCATCTTTAACATTTACCCACCCATTATTACCAACAAAGATATAGGCTTATCACTAATATTAGGAGCATCATGAACAGGAATAGCCTTGATCACTCAATTATATTAAGGGAAATAATTCCATCCAGTTTGGTAATATCCCAATATCTATTAGCGTCAAAGAAAGAACTAACAGTTTCACAAGAAATATTGTCCTCATTTAGATTTAAAAGAGAGGCAGTAAAACTACTTCTTATCCATTTACCTCTCCAAAAGTCTACTTTAGTCCCATCCCCTATGCTCCATATAAGGCTCTTTTTAACCACATTTCTTACCTTAAAATTACTACGCCAACAAGCAGAGGGGGTGGATTTGCTGTCAACACTCCAAAAGTCTTCAGATTTATAATATTTGGCCTTTAAACATAGTCAAACAATTCTAAGGGTCAGAAGTAACCTTCCAGGCCATTTTGGCTAATAAAGCCAAATTTTTAATGTCCAGGTCCCTAATGTTTGCGCCCCCTAAATCTCTAGGCCTGCACACAGTATCCCAATTCACATTATGCATATCTTTGCTATCTTTATGCCTCCCCAGAAAAAATTTCTTTTAAACTTATCTAACTCGTTTAAAAAATATTTAGGAAGTTTAACAGTGGACATGACATGATAGGAGATTGAGTTAATACAAGCAGTAAGAAGGGTGTGTCTACCAGCCATATTAAGATTCTTATATTTCCAACCCTGCGTCTTGTTACTAACTTTGTCAGCAATCTCAACATAAGTTTTTTCACTAATTCTACCCAATTGAAAAGTCATGCCAAGGTGTTTACCTGGAAAAGAGGCCAACTTAACCTTAAGAGCATTGGACATACCTTTTGAGAAGCTCCTACTCAGATTAGTAGACATCAGCAAAGTAGATTTAGTTTACTTAATTCTCTTACTAGTCCAGGAACAGAGCTTCTCCAAAGTGGCTTTAAGGTTCAAAGCATTTTTATAGTTTGCCTTAAGGAAAATAATATTGCCATCAACAAAAAAAAAATCATAGGAGCTCTTCTACCTATAGTAAAACCATACATAGTTTACTCTCAACACAATTATTAATCAACCTAGTCAAAGTTTAAAGACACATTATAAAAAGATAAGGGGCAAGGGGTCCCTTGTCGTATCCCATCGGTAGGTCTAAAACTTTTACTAGCAAATCCATTTATAAGAACCTGGAAAGACACAATAGAGACACATTTCATAATCCAATCAACAAATTAAATCTCTAATCAAAACCATTACAAACTAGAACTTTCTCAATAAAGTTACAGCTAATCCTATCATAGGCTTTGTCAAAGTCCAGCTTCAAGGCCATCCAACCTTTCTTACCTTTCTTTCCCTTGAAAAAGTGGATAATTTCTTTGCAAAGCATATTAGAATCAAACAAAGATCTAGCAGGGATAAAAGCATGTTGGTTTTAAGAGATAATCCTATCAAGCAAAGGTCTGAGCATGTTAGTTATGATTTTGGTGATGATTTTCATGAAGAAATTGCACAAGCTAATAAACCTATATTCTTTGATGTTATTTAGGTTGCAAAACTTGGGAATAAAAGTTATAAAAAATTTATTGAGGTCATCATGGAGCTGCCCATTAACAAAAAAGTTTTTAACCAGCTCAATTACACTAGGACCCACTTAATTCCAATACTTAGTGTATAAAATACCTTGGATTCCATCAGGGCTTGGAGCCTTAAGGCATCCCAATTTCCGAATAGCCTATTTATTTTCATTCTCAGTAACTTCCCTTTTTAACACAAGGTTTTCATCATTAGTGATAACATGAGGAAATATAGAACAAATCTCACTATCACAATGTGAGACATTAGTAGAGTTAAAAATTCCACTATAATGTTGCACAATATTATCCTAAGTATCCATGGAATTATCAATACAATCACCTGTATCATTCCTCAAAAGAACTATAGAGTTTTTTTTCGTCCTAACCAAAATAGCAATGTGAAAGAACCTAGTGTTTAAGTCACCATCTTAGAGCCAAGAAATTATAGATTTTTGTCTCCAATAAGATTCATCAAGTTTAATAAGCTTGAGATACTCTATAAGACAATCATTCATTTTACTCTTAGTATTGTCAGTAGGCTATGCACATGTCAAATTCTTTTTGGACAATTCTAAGTTGTTCATGAACATTATTAATTTGGGAAAACAAATTTCCAACAACAACTTGGTTCCATTTTTTAGATTTCCTCTCTAGTCCAGTCAATATTACTCAGGAAATTTTCACTAGGATTACTCCCTCCCTTCCTAGACCAAGTTATCTTCACAACATCCTCAGACCTAGGATCCTCAACCCAAATGGATTCAAATCCAAAAGGTTTGGGCTTGTAACTATGCTTAGGATCAGTATCAACAATAATAGCTCAATGGTCAGAATTATAGTAGGGTAGATACAATACTTGAGCTTTGTTGAATCTGACCTGCAAATTCGAGTTTACCACAACATGGTCAAGCCTTTCCTTCATGTTAGCATCACCCACACGTTTGTTGTTCCATATATATCTTGGACCATTGGAGCCAAGGTCAACAAGACCACATTTGTCCATCACCTCATTAAGATATGTAATTTTGGTGATATTATGACAATTACTTTCTTTATTTTCTTGACTGCCACTAATAGTATTAAGATCACCCATAAGGGCCATAACTATCCACTCAGCATTAGGGATCTCAGAGATGGCCTCAAGTTCACTCAACATTCTCCTTCTAATGATCTTATTTGTATTGCCATACAAAGAGGAGGGAATCCAAGGATGATAAAACTTAACAGTGACAATAGCATGGATGGCCCACCTTGACTTGCTGGTTGCCTGAATACTTCACTGGAATTTCATAATAAACACAAGCCTTCAGAGAAGCCATGAGGATCTACAATTATTGAATCAGTAAATCCTAATTTACTCATAATATCAAAAACATGATCCTTTAACACCCTAGTTTCAAGAAGAGCAATAACAGTTGGGTTATGTCTTTTGATCAATTTTTTCATGACCCTTACAAAAGAAGGTCTAGCTATCCCACGATAATTTGAAGATAAAATCTTCATATTAAAAGAGGAAGGAAGACACATACCAGGATTAAGCACATATGGCTTTATGGGCCAAAGTCCCTCCAACTTTATGTCGATTGTTGGTCCAATGTCATAGCAGAAGCCTTGTTTTGAACATTCTTTGATTGTTCACGTACAAATCCAACCTTGTAAATATCTGCATCTCGAATTGCTAGAGACTTTTTGGGCTTTTTATTAGAAATGGGGTCTCCACTGGTGGTGCCATTATAACCTCGAGTATAGTTTCCTATGACCATATCTTTGAGTCGCACTCTGATTCTTCCCTCCCTTCTCTAAGGAACACCTCTGGCTCTTGATGGTTCCGATTACACCTTGAAAGTTTGAAAGGTCTCAGGATTCTATTGTCTTGTTCCAAAATTCCATGTAAATCCACCTGACTTGGGTTGTGCACTATCTCCGACAATACCCTTGTTAACTGGTTGTTCATCTAGTTCTTCTACCAATTGAGTTATTGGGTCCCCTCTCGTAATTAGTTCCATTAACAACTCCATCAAGTCTTCCTCTATTACGTTCAACTCCATTTGCGCTCTCTGTAGTAATAAGTCTGCTACATTCTATACCTCCAATGATGGCATTGTTGACCTTTGAGAAAAGACATTTAGAAATCGATTTGTTGTGCCATATTTGCTAAATTCATCTTGCTCTGTTGCCTCTTTGTGCCTCTAAAATTCACTATTTATTCTTGTGGTGGTATTAATTAATCAACATCTTATCACTTCTCTTATCATGCACACAATTAATTCCAAATTAATATTCCTTATAACTCCCCTTCTCAAAGAATATGAAGCACCAGGATGCCCATAATTAACCACATAATCAGTATTAACCTTTTTGTAATTTTTTTTTGATCAATTAACCTTTTTGTAATTGTAACCCCTTGTTATGCCTTTGATTGGCATTTAATGTTTTACCCTGAAAATCCTCCGTAGACTTCATTTTTTCAACACTATGGTTGTAAAAACCCCTTTATGCCTCAAAGACCTCTGTTATTCATTGCACAAAATTAACTTCATTCTCCATTTCCTGATTAATTTCATCGTCATTACTTTCTTGTAACACAGCAAAACTGTTGGTCTCATTAGCTTTCCGACTCTTTAAATTCTTCAAGCCACTGAAACCATTTATCTAGCTACCGATCTTGCCATTGTTCCTCTGCGGCACAGGCGTCCATGGACCACATGTGTCCACATTAATATTCAGTTGATCTATACCGAACAACATTACAAAATATTAGTTATACACACGGACTGTTTATGCCAAAATTCCCGTTGACATTAACAACCAGTGATTTGATGAAAAGACAGTGAACATAAAGATTTCAACTTACAATTTGTTACATAGAATCCTCTTTTAAACCAATGATTTGAGAAAAATCTTAATATTCCATTCATTTACAGATCATAAATCTGATCAAATTACAGTTACAAATCCATAATCTTTTAAATCAAGAAAATGAATCATGATAGTGGAATCTATCAATTTAATATTACACCAAGTATACATACCTAATGAACTTCTTCCTTTTACTCTGATTAATATTCCTTAGTCTTTCTTCACTTCAATTTTCCGACCCCCCTTCTCTGTTGAATGCTCTCTACTATTTATAGATTATCTAGTGGGTCCCTCTTGTCCCGATACCCTCATTCGTTCTCCTTATTATCTTTGGATCAGGATGATTATACGATTGACAGGTCATGCCTTTTGCTTTTTGGTCCGTTACCTTGCATGGTTAACACGTATTCTTTATTCCTTGAGAATTAGCTTTATCCCGATCATATGTGTCAGACGTATGATAAAAGTAATTATTGTCTTACTTTCCCGCTCCATATTCATCATTTCTCCTACTTTCCCGTTCCTCGTTCATTATTATTCTTACTTTAGCGTTCCACATTCATCATTACTCCTACTTTCTCGTTCAATAAGAATTTAATGCTATCTGTTTCGATCAGTGTGATGTTACTTTCCCGGTCTTACGTGTCGATCATGCAGAGATTTACTCAGTCTTTCACATCTGTCCCTTTTCGATCCTTCGATATGGTTTTGATTGTGTGCTTCTCATTCTTCTTAATTTCATTGTCTCCTTCGTTAATCGTTTTACACGTGTCGTTCTTCTTTTATTTCCAAACATCTTGCCCCCTTCTTCTTTTTTTTTCAAAAACTTTTAACGGTCGATCCAAGGTTCTAAAAAAATTAGAAGAACAATTATTACCTTCTGTTTTACCATTACTTCTTTTCACACGTTACGCGAACTTTTCGCAAGCAGTAACTTCTATTATCACGTTTGTGTCAGTTACCCTTTTTTCAAGGAAATCAAATCTTTGCCTTAATTAATGCCTTTTCAAATTGTGACGGTTTCTATTATTCGCTTTAAATACGATGCGGTCTTTTCCACTTTTGTTTTTACCTCTTAAAGTTGCTGCTCTTTATCTTCCTTGAATTTTTTAAATACTTTCGTTCTCCCAACTGTTCAGGAGCTTTTTGCATCAATCACATTTATTCTAACTTTGATCAAGTAATTGTTTATCTTCTTTCTCCAGGTATGTTGAGGATTTTTTACCTTTAGCATCTTACTTTAATATTTAATCATGATTAACTTTTAACAGATATGATTGAACTGATTCCTACACATATTGATCCTTTGAAATTTCCTTTTCAGATAA
Organism: Papaver californicum; assembly: GCA_023531435.1. Taxonomy (NCBI): domain Eukaryota; kingdom Viridiplantae; phylum Streptophyta; class Magnoliopsida; order Ranunculales; family Papaveraceae; genus Papaver; species Papaver californicum. The sequence continues at coordinate 77,213 of JAJJMC010027418.1, read as the reverse complement.
AACGATATGTCTTCCAGAAATCCCAATGTTGCTGGTGATCACCAAGAGTCTGGAAGATCTTCAAGGGTTCCTTCTTCTAGGTATGTTGTGTCTCGACCTGCTCGTAATCCAGCTCCTGAGGCTTCTATAGCCGCTAATCCGGCCCCCAGAAATAAGCGATCTCAGGCGACTTATAGTTACCGGTCGATGAACATTGAGGATTTTAAGAGAAGACATGATCTTGAAGATTTTAAAGTCTCGTTCTATGACAGAAATATTGATGTATTAACTTTAGGAGCGATGCAAAGCTTTAACTATTCTCCCAATAGTTTACTGATTTCTGCTGGTGCTTTGGAGGCCGACTTCGTCTCCTTTTATACGAAGAGAAAATCCTTTTCAATATGAAGTCCTTGCTACTCGTGGTGGTTCTCCTCATGGGCTTGCTCGATCCATTACTCAATACAATGGTAATTGGTGGCGTATCCTTGATGAGTGTAGTCTCCGAAGCGAAGGGCGGACTAACCTTACCTGTTGCATTCCAGATTTTACAGAACGTAGCAATTATACCGTTAAAAATTTTCATGCTACATATGGAGATTGTATTACCAAGAAGAATTACGTGAAGTGGAGTTAGCCCCGTTCGCAAGTGTCTTTCGGGATTTTCCCTTATTATATGAAGTCGATGATCCCAAAATCAAATATGTTCCCCATACCAAACTTGATTTTCCCACAAAAGAAAGAATTCGTCAGGATCATGACTATAAGTGGTATCGCACTCCAATTGTAATTGAAGGTCCTTGGATTTATGGTAACATTTCCAAGGATGATATTCAAGGACTTCGTAATCGTTTCCCAAGCTATTGTCCTTGGCGGTTAAATTTTGAGGACTATAAGTTTAATTATAAGGTGCGTATTATTCTTTATTTCAATATTGTCCCGAGCTATCATTGACTTTTTTCTTACAGGATAAATGTTTGTGTTTCAGGTTGAGCCCGATTCTAAGCTTCACACTGATGTTCCTCCTCCTCCTCCCTCGCCCGAGTCTTGGTATTCAAATCGTTGAAGGTAGGCAAAGAGTTGAGGAAGAAGTTATTGAAGGTAAGGGAAAACAAAAATTAGTTTTCCCTGAAGAAAAGAAGAAGAAAAAATTGAGAAAACTAATGTACCCTTCCGAAGTAGAAGAAGGGGAAATTAGAGATTACTTAGTTGAGGGGACCAGCAGTTCCGCTCTTATCACTGCTGCGAGACAGGACGTTGAAGGTTCGGTCTGAGCAGAAGTGTCGGGACAACACGTTATCGTCAATGTTGTTCCTGTTAGCGTGGGAGAACCAATTCTTTCTTCGGAGCAGCCTTCAATAACCCAATCCATTTCTGAAGCTGTTCCAACCACCACTGCTCCTACCGTCATCTATGATTCCTTTTCTCCCCTTCCTTTTAACTTTGACATAAAGCCCATAGCTCCATGTAGTGGTACAATAATAGTTTTTACTGGATTACCTCAAGAAAAAACAGATGATATTGCTATTGAGGAAGAAAATATGGAAGAAGTGAACGAAGCTGTTATCTTTGAAGAAAATATTGAAAAAGAAAATGTTGTTGTTGATGTTGTTGTGGAAGAACAAAGAAATGAGATTTCTGAAGAAGCAAATGTTGAGATCATAGCTCCAAGCGCTTCAACTACAGTTGTTCCTAATTTCCCGAGCTCCCTTGGGGATGAAAATGCTCCTGGAGTCATTCATGCATCAAATGCCCCCATCGGGACATTAGTTCAATATGCCGCTCCTGCTGATGGTAGCAATGATGACATGCCAGATGTTGAACCTTCCATTCAATGGCCATTTTCTGAAGAGGATGAGGGAATCACTCTTGCAGGCGAAGAAGACGAAGCCTTTCAGTGGTTTGTTTCTAAAGGGTTTCTGAATACTTCCGCTCATCACGATTCATCGAAATCCGATAGTGCTTCAATGGCTAGGCTGCGGACTTCATTGGGTGGTGCTTCACTGGATAATACTCGGGACGCTTGGTTCGAAAGCGAGTATTTCGATCAACCGTACCCACTCAGTCTTCCTTCTTCTTTAAATGAAGTTTTGACTGTTGCAGAGGTTCCGTCGTATTCTTTTCCACAGCAAGCTCTTGCCCAGCTTAAATATGGTACCGATTGCACATTTGCAGCGTACAAATTTTATAAGGCTCGGGCCGTAATGATGGAGCTGATGTTCAAGAATGAAGTAACGAAGGCAAAGCGTGGAAATGAAAATTTGCAGTAAGAAATTGAAAATCTCAGAACAACAAAACAACTATCTTCAACAACAACAAGAACAACAACAACAGCAACTTCAAAATTTTGAAGATGAAAATCAAAAGCTTCAAGATCAGAATCAAGGTTCGCTCCTCACCTCTTATATTGTATCATATTTTGGGTTAGTACCTCTATAGGTTAGATTGTACTTATATTGGGTACGAACCTATAGGTCGTCCCTTTTTTTTTTTTTTTTTTTTTTTTTTTTTTTTTGAAGTTTTGCAGTTCATTTATGGGATCAGAGGGAGACCTGGAATCCCTATTTAGGTTCCAGCGTAGGATGACTCAGTTGAACAATCATGCAAGAGAAGTAAATATGGATATGAAACTGGTTAAGGGGAAATTAGCACAGTTGTCCGATAATATTGAGTTGAATACTTGGAGACGTAATAGAGCTGAATCCAAATATCAGGAAGTTCTGAAAACTTTAACCCTTAAAGAAGCAGAGTTTAAGTCTGTAGCTAGAGGTATATGCTTGAGTTATATGCTTGTTTTATTGAGGGTATTATATGGTTTATCTGATATTCATTCTGGTTTTCAGTGCTAGAAAAGAAGGTTAATGAAGCCAATGGACGAGCAACTGTAGCAGGAGCTGAACTCAACATTGCAAATAACATGATAGCAAATATTACTGAAGAGCTGAAGACTTTAGAGAAAAACGTGGATCTGAATACAATCAAGCTTCGAGATTTGCAATCTCAGTTGAATGCTGAAACTTCAAAACGTGAAGCGCAAAAACAGGAAATTATAAAAGTACAATCAAGATCTGATGAGCTATTAAAGGAATTAAATGCTGAAAAAGAAAAAGTAGAGAAGGATCAGCAAAAGATTAAAGATCTTCAATCAGAAATTGACTATAGGCACGCTTATATCATCTGGGTGAGACAAGATGCCAAGGCAAAAATTGCAATGTTATTCAATTCTGCCTTGGATCGTGCTCAAGCCGATCCTTCTGTTTTGAATGGTCGTGCTACCGTCCCGCTGATTCCTCCTCAACCGCCCCGACGGTCCAACTCTGAATCCTAGTTGTACTTGTTCTTGGCTCTAATGCTCGTAGCTTTATCTTTTGATATTCTTTTCTTGTGTCCCGATGCTTTGCTATTTTGAAGTTTGTAGTTGAAAACATCATTTTGTGATCTTCCATAAGATATGATATTTATGACTGAGCTGTGAATATTGTCCCTGCATAAGATATGATATTTATGAAATCTTTAGGTTAATCGTATTGTTTCATGAGTACAATGGATTGAAGTGTATATACCTCAAAACATATAATTCGAGATCCCACACATACGAAACAAACCCGGACCAGGGGTAAGATACAGGGTTGGTCCCGAACGTACTCTGAAAATGATAACCATAAGTTAGGTATTCCTTCTTTATTAGAACTTCTGAATTATTAAAATTCTAAAAGGACATTTACCTCTTTGGTATTATGATTGAATCTTGATTATGTCGCCAATCGTAGCGTTTTCCAGAATAAGATGTTCCTGATTTGAATTTTGATTATGTCGCAAATTGTAGCGTTTTCCAGAATAAGATGTTCCTGGATTTGAATTTTGATTATGTCGCCAATCGTAGCGTTTTCCAGAATAAGTTGTTCCTGGATTTGAATTTTATTGTAAGTATAAACTCACAAAGAATTTTATTTTTAAATAAAGGATTGAATAAAGACTTTAATACCTGTGTTGACCACCATAGCTGTGCTATTAATTATGGATAATAAAGCTTTAAGTATCGTGCATTCCATGGATGTTGTAAGGTGTCTCCTTGCATATTTAGGAGATAGTACGATCCTTGTCCCGCTGATTCTTGTATTACATATGGACCGTCCCAAGTTGGTGCGAACTTTCCAGCACTTTTATCCCGATGGTATTATGGGATTTGTCGTAAAACATATTGTCCTTGGACAAAGTTTCGTGACTTGACCCTTTTGTGATAATCCCGTGCCAACCTTCTTTGATAATTCTCCATTTTATGGAGTGCCACTTCTCGTTTTTCTTCCAAATCATCCAACTTTTGTAACATTAAATCCGTATTTAGATTTTTCTCCCATGTTTCTGTTCTATTCGTGGGTAGAATGACTTCTGTTGGTATGACTGCTTCTGTCCCATATGTAAGAAGGAAGGGTGACTCTCCAGTGGATTCTTTTCTTGTGGTGCGATACACCCATAATGTATTATGCAACTGTTCACACCAACATTTGTAATATCCATCTAATGTTTTCTTCAGATTTATTACAATTTTTTTATTTGTGGATTCAGCTTGCCCATTACTTTGGGGATAAAATGGTGTGGATTTGTGTTGCTGAATGTTATATGCTTCAAATAGCATATCAATTGTCTTTCCTTGAAATTGTTGTACATTATCAGAAACTAAGGCTGCTGGAATCCCAAACCTACAGATGATATTTTCAAATAAAAATGTGAACACATCAGAATCTCTGATCCGAGCTAATGCTTTAGCTTCTACCCACTTGGTGAAATAATCTGTTGCTACTATTAAATATTTCCTCTTTTTGGTTCCTTCAACTAACGAACCAACAATATCTACCCCCCATTTTGCGAATGGCCATGGACTGAGTACAGAATTAAGATTTATGGCAGGTGCTTTGATTTTCTTTGCGAATCGTTGGCATTCTTCGCACCTTCGTACCATGTTTTCTGAGTCCTTAAGCATGGATATCCAGTAGTAGCCTTGGGTTTTAGCTTTTAATGCGAGTGAGCGCCTTCCACTGTAGTTTCCCGCATCTCCGTAATGTATTTCTTTGAGTATCCGTATCCCTTCCTTTTTTGATAGGCATCGGAACAATGGCCCGAGGAATGATCTTCGATACAAAATTCCGTCCCGAAGCTGATAATTATCTGATTTGAGTTGAATTTTTCTTGCTTCTTTAGAATTTGAAGGAAAAAATATTATCTTGGAGATATTGATGAATAGGAATCCTCCAATCTGATTCACTTGGTTGATCATCTATTTGTTGAGGCACATATGGGGCATTTTGTATTGCAGGATCATTAATTTCTTCTGTCACATTTTCTTCTATGTTATGAAGTGCTCTTATCTGAATAGATGGTTCATATATCCTTCCGACTTTTATTGCCATGATATTGGGGTCATTTACCATGGAGGAAATAAGTGCCAATGCATCGGCGTGTCGGTTTTTGTCTCGGGATAAATGCCGAAAAGTAATGTTTGGGATTTGATTTGCTAAAATTTGAACTAGGTCTTTATATTGTGCTAGATCTGCATCAAGTGTTTGATATTTTAATTCGACATGTCGAATCACCAACTGTGAATCACTTGTGAGTCGAACATTTCTGATTCCTAGTTCGATGATGAGTTTTAGAGCATGAACCACAGCCTCATATTCTACTATGTTGTTTGTATGTTCTTCAAATTCAAGACGAAATGAATGTGTCATTCGCCCGCCCATTGGTGTAGTAATCACAATGCCAATTCCTGCTCCTTCTTTGTTTCGGGACCCATCAACAAAGACTTCCCATCTTTGAAAGTTTGTTGAGTTCAGAATATCTTGTGGGTCCTCTTCCTCGCATCCTGGTAATCCTTTAATCATAGATAAAAATAAATTATTAATGTGATAAAAATTTTAATAAAAAAGTTCTTAAATAAGTCAACTTCTTTTTTCCCAGCTATCGGACCTTGGATTTCATATTCTTCTTCAATCGGGAAATCTTCAAGGAAATCATCTAAAACTTGAGATTTTTGTGCGGTTTGCAACTCATAAATGATGTTGAATTGTTCTAGCTGGGCGTTCCATTTGGCGATCCTTCCCACTTTTCCTGTATTTTTCAATACTGATTGTAATGGTGCTTTGCTCGGGACACGAACATAATATGTGAGAAAATAAGTACGTAACTTTTGAGTGGCAAAGACCAATCATAAGATGAGTTGTTCGATTTTAGTGTAATTTCTTTCTGCCGAATTAAGGGTTTTGTTGATATAATATATCAGTTTTTCTATTTTCTCATTAGTGTGTACCATCACTGCACTGATTGCATCTTCCGTTGCTGCTGTATACAAAGTTAATATCTCTTCAGGTTCTGGTTTCTGTAATGCTGGCAATGTAGCTAGATGCTTTTTTATGTTTTGGAAAGCTTGTTCACATCGATCGTTCCATTCAAAATTATTTTTCTTTTTTAGTATATCAAAGAAGGGTTTGCACCGTTCTGACGAGCTGGCAATAAATCTGCTTAAAGCAGCCAAACATCCATTTATTTTCTGTACACTTTTAATACTGTTGGGTGATGGCATATCTGTTATTGCTTTAATCTTTGCTGGATCAACTTCAATTTCATTTCTTGTAACCAAGTAACCCAAGAAACGTCCCGAATTAACGCCAAAAGTATACTTCTCCGGATTAACTTTTATTTTGTATTTTCGTAATGCACCAAAAATTTCAGCGAGGTCTTGTAGATGGTCGATAGATAATCTGTTTTTTACCAACATATCATCCACATAAACTTCTAATATTTGTCCGATCCCAGGTTTAAAAATTGCATCAACTAATCGTTGATATGTTGCTCCCCGTTTCGTAATCCAAATGGCATCCTGGTATAGCAATACAACCCCCGGGGAGTGAAGAACGCTGTGTGTTCTTGATCAGCTTCAGCAAGTGCAATCTGGTTGTATCCCGACTGGCCATCCATAAAAGATAATGCCTCATGGCCTTCTACAGCATCTACCAACTGATCAATGTTGGGAAGTGGATAACTATCTTTTGGGCATGCTTTATTTAAGTTGGTGAAGTCTATACAGATTCTTACTCCACCGTTCTTTTTTGGAAAAATCACCATATTAGAAATCCACGTTGGATATCGCATTTCTCGAATGAATCCTGCACTTAGAAGCTTTGCTAATTCCTTTTCTACTGGATCGTGATACTCCGGTGCAACCTTTCGTATCCGTTGTCGAAATGGTGTAGCATCGGCCGTATTTGTAATTCATGTTGAACAATATTTGGATCTATCCCGGGCATATCCTCCATCTTCCATGCAAATATATCTACAAAATCACGAAGTAATTTGATTAAATTCTGCTCGATGTCTTATTTCATCAATGTTCCAATTCGCACTTGTTTAGGCCGTTCTGAAGTTCCAATATTTACGATTTTAGTTTCTTCTACAGAAGTGAAAACTGGCTTTGAATTCCTGATAGAAGTTGGAGTTCCCTTTAATTGCTATGAGGGTCCTTCAAACTGCTGACTTGCTGAATTTTCTTGACTTTTACTGCTTTCTCCTAACTCATTTGTTGATTTTTGTTCGGTGTTACTTTTCAAGTATTGATTTATCTCCTCTTCCTTTGCTTCGATCTTACAGTTTTTCTTCCTCTCACACTGTTGTTGTTCCTGCTCTTCATGCATTCTTACCTCCGCCATTATACAAAACTTCGCATCATCTTGATCTCCCTTGATCTCCATTTCTCCTTGCGGTGTTGGAAATCGTAAATATTGATGATAAGTGGAAATTACACCTTTCAACTGGTGTACTCATCGTCTCCCAATTATTGCATTGTACGGAAATGGAGCATCTACTATACTGAATCTTGTTGAGATGTTAATCGGTCCAACTGATACTTGTAAATCTATATCTCCTTCTGGTCTTGAGGCATTCCATTGAACCCATAAATAACAATATCGGGACGGGACTAATTGATCTCTTGCGAGTCCCATTTTGCCAAATGTGTCATGAAAATACATTCAAGGAACTGCCCCATCCATGAGAATTTTTCTAATGTTCCATCCTGACATTGGCAATGTAAGGACCAAGGGATCATTGTGCATCTCAATTTCTTGATTTACTTCCCGTGATGAGAAAGTTAAAGGGGATGCCATCCAGTCTTCCCAAGCTTCCGATATCCTTCCCGATACCTTAAAAATTTCATGATCTCGGATCCTTTTACACAACTTTTTATTAATTGCAGCATTCATATCTGTATCTCTTTTTTCTGAGAATGATATCATATTAATGGTGTGTTTGTTATATGGGATATGCACTGCTTTGCCTTTGTCGAATCTTGCTATTGGTTCGGTCCTTTGAATATATTCTTTCAACTCTCCTGCATCTATCATTCTTTGTACCAACATAATGAAATTCCTGCAATTATCTGTTGTGTGCCCTTTATAACAGTGGTACTCACAATAATCTTTTGAACGTTGTGTAAACTCAGGTTGATTGCCTTTTGATGATGGCCATTGAAAATTTGGTTTTGTTTTTATGATTTCGAATAATTCAGAATATGAGATATTGAGTTTTGTGAACACTCTTTCTTGAAATCGCTGCACAAAATTTTTATTATCCCCTTGCCGTGGGCGCTTTGATTCCCTTGGTTCTGATTTGTGAGGGAATTTCTTTTTTTGTTCTGGTGATACTTCAATTGAATTTGTCCTTTTCATGTTTCGTTGATTTCGTGAGTTACTTCTCGGACCTTGTTCCTGCACATCTTGCAATCTTGCACATGTTTCTATTATCTCTCTAAGCTGTCCCTCAGTCTTGGGATTGTTACGATGGATTTCAATAAAAAGCTGACATTTACTGTCAGCAATTCCCCATTTGTAATGATTTATCGTTGTACTTGAGTCAACATCTCCAATTGCTTGACAAACCGTATGCCATCGGGTTGTATAAGACCAGATCGTTTTTTCTGGCCACGATGTGAGGGAATATAATCTGTCTATTCCCGAATCAACAGGCTTGTTGTACATGTAAGCTTCAAGAAATTTCCTCACTAATTGTGAATAGCATTCAATGGAACTTTCTGGCAATCTATCATACCATAACAATGCTGAACCTGTTAAACTCGAAGGAAAACATCGGCACATTATTGCTTCATGTCCGTCCCATCGTGACATCACTTGGTTATAATACTTTAAATGTGAGGTCGGGTCCTTTGTACCATCATAACATTCAAATACAGGGATACTGTATTCTCTTGGCAATGGAACACATGTCAACCGCTGAGCCAGCGGTGTGCGCCTGGCCTCTTTCAACACCTCTTCTATTCTTGCCCCTTCTTTATTTTTTAATCCTTTTATTTCTTCTTTCATTTGCTCCATCGCTTCCATACATTTTTTCCATTGTGCACGTTGTATTTCTTGATTTTCCCTTTGCCTTCTTGCCCGTGATGATGATCCGACTAACACCATTCTCTGATCTTGATTTTCCCTTTCATTTCTGGGTGCACGCCTTCCAGAAATTGTTTCTTGACTTTGTGATCCGGTTACAGCCTGCCTTTGCTCACGTTGAATTGCATTTTTTAAGGATTGATTTTCTCTGGTTAGTAATTCAATTTTATCATGAATGGCCCTATGTTCTCTTCTTATTTCATTCATTTCTCTCATCAGATTTTGAAGATAATTTACATCATTTCTTGAATTCTCATGATGTGACGACTGATTTTGTGATATGGCATTTGGTGTTAATTCATGGATAGGTGAATGATTTCCCACATCACTTTGTTGTTGTTCTGGCTCACTCTCAACTTCTCTTTGTCTGTAACTTTGTCTATCGTCACTGTCTTGGTTCCCAAAGCCTGCTTCTTGAGACATTTTTCTGCTGGATTTGTTGATTATTTGCTTTCTTCTCTTGAATTCTAATGAACTTCTTAAAGTTAGTCAAATAATCTCTCAATAGATTATTTAATAAAGAAAGTGGCAGAAACTAGTTTTATGATTTTCTAAAAATATGTCTATACTTTTAGTTGAATAATTTGTATTTTTTACGATGAATATTTTAAATCGCAAAAAATAGAAAATCAAACATTTAAACAAATTCGTTTGAACTTAAAAGTTTTTCTTTTCATATAAAGGTTACTATGCAGAAAAATCATTTGCTGGGAAAAGTTAAATTAAATCAAAATGTTGCATAAAACTACCAAATTCTTTTTACTAAATTTCTTTTTCTTTGAAATACATAAAACAACAAATAAATCCATTTTTTATGAACAAGTAGGATAAATCCTTTAACCCAATCCCTGTTTCTAGCGCCAAATTGTTTATGCCAAAATTCCCGTTGACATTAACAACCAGTGATTTGATGAAAAAACAGTGAACATAAAGATTTCAACTTACAATTTGTTACACAGAATCCTCTTTTAAACCAATGATTTGAGAAAAATCTTAATATTCCATTCATTTACAGATCATAAATCTGATCAAATTACAGTTACAAATCCATAATCTTTTAAATCAAGAAAATGAATCATGATAGTTGAATCTATCAATTTAATAGTACACCAAGTATACATACCTAATGAACTTCTTCCTTTTACTCTGATTAATCTTCCTTAGTCTTTCTTCACTTCAATTTTCCGACCCCCCTTCTCTGTTGAATGCTCTCTACTATTTATAGATTATCTAGTGGGTCCCTCTTGTCCCGATACCCTCATTCGTTCTCCTTATTATCTTTGGATCGGGATGATTATACGATTGACAGGTCATGCCTTTTGCTTTTTGATCCGTTACCTTGCATGGTTAACACGTATTCTTTGTTCCTTGAGAATCAGCTTTATCCCGATCATATGTGTCAGACGTATGATAAAAGTAATTATTGTCTTGCTTTTCCGCTCCATATTCATCATTTCTCCTACTTTCCCGTTCCTCGTCCATTATTATTCTTACGTTACCGTTTCACATTCATCATTACTCCTACTTTCTCGTTCAATAAGCATTTAATGCTATCTGTTTCGATCAGTGTGATGTTACTTTCCCGGTCTTACGTGTCGATCATGCAGAGATTTACTCAGTCTTTCACATCTGTCCCTTTTCGATCCTTCGGTGTGGTTTTGATTGTGTGTTTTTCATTCTTCTTAATTTCATTGTCTCCTTCGTTAATCGTTTTACACGTGTCGTTCTTCTTTTATATCCAAACATGGACATATTCATACACAGTATAGATCGTAATATATTTTCAGTGATCTTAGTAAAATGGACCACAGTGAACTTTTGATGTTGATGACGGACACATAATTTACCAGGGAATTTGTAAATCTATAAAATTAACATTTTGCATTTAAATAACATGAAAACTTATACGATTTGTGTCTCTAGAGATCATAAAATATAATTAAGAGATGCTAATCAATATTATGTAGATCTATTCGGTAAACCCAAACGAATATATGTTGAATATACACAGAAAAATTAAGCTTCTAAATATCTTTTTGGTTTTTTTGAGCAGTCGATGGATCCCCTCTTACAATATTATATTCTTACATGATGTAATTCATGATTTGTATATCTAAAGTTTATGTGACAAATTAGAAATGAAGAGGAAACAAATCACCCATTCTGGTGCTAAATCCACGATTAAGTAATTAAGAATCCCTTACAAAAATCTCAAAGTCTTGTTTTGATGGTAGTAACCGTAGTATGTATGTGCCTCTTGACCATAAACTTATTCAACAAGAGCCGCCACCGTCCCCATCTAATAAATATTTGTGGGATTTGCCAAATCGTAGTTTATTAAATTCGTTTCCCACTGAACTTGTAGTAAAGTAGAATCTTAACTTGATGGGGACTTCACCAAATTATCTTAGGATTCTTTTCAACTTCATGACCGGCCATTGACCTTTTTTGGGTTCACATTAAAAAATTACATTATTGCTAGTTTGGTATTATGGTCTTGCATAGCTATGTGCATTGGTGTATTTATATACGTAAACATCACAGGTTTGTTAATACCAACTAGGACTACAACTACACAAAATACAATACTACTCAAATTCTATTTGGATGAATCAACATATCTGGTGCTAACCTACGACCGTACAAAAAATACTATACCACTGAAAATTGAAAATTATAGTAGAATTAATTTTCTCCCGCATATTCAAATTTTAAAATTAATAGCGGGATCTGAATCTAATATATCGTCTGACTCAGAGTAAATATGATTAAATTTATCTTTTGAAAATTTTAATATTAAAATATAAATATTATGAGAGAGAAAAGTATACAATTTTTTCTTTTTTTTAAAGAATCAAAATGCACAACCACCGAATACAACAACCTTATAGATCCAATCAATGAGAAGAAATCCCAACTAAACCCTCAAAAGCCGAAAAATGGTTTTAAATCTACGTTAAGCATTTAAACCCAAAAAAATAAATAGTGGCTTTCGCAATGTAGCTTTCGTAAACTTATAGTTGAGACATTTTCCGATCTCTCATTTTAAAAATAAATTTTATTCAAAATAATATGCCTTAATGAAAGGACGTTCCTTTATATACACCAGAAATACTTACCTCTTTATGTACATACCTCCACAATTTATCTACCTATCCCATCAAATACCTAAAATTACTAGACCCCTAATATTCTATTTGGTAAACAGAAATAAAAAAACAATAAGAAAATTATCTTCTTCTTCTCTCTACATATCAGAAGGAAATCCTTTGATGGAAAAATTTTAATTTTTCTTTTAACCTCAAATTTGCTCCAAAAAAAACCCTAATTTTATCTTGCATTTTCTTATCTATTAGAAAACCAAATAAAAGGGATTTCATCCAATCAGTTCACATTCCCTAATTAAGTTCTTCCGCCTGAATTGAGTGACTATGCTAGAGTTCTTCTTGAACAAGGGAATATGTTAGATCGTGTTTTTCCGAGTATGAGCGAGTATCCTCGTGATTTGTTTTTTGCATGTTCTCAAATTGGGTTTAGTTTGCATAAATCTTCTAGCAGACCATCAATGTCAGACGTTCACTACACCAAATTTGAACATTAGCAACACACCACAGTTGTTACTAAACGGGGTTGCAACGCTAGTCTGCCGTTGCAAAATATCTTGTTGCAAATTTTAGCAACATAAACATCTCAGTTGCGAATCTCGGTCAGCAATGGATGGTCGCAACAACAGTTGCCGTTGCTAATTTTTTTATTCACGACATCCTTATGCCGTTATTAAATTTTTTGTTCTGTTGCTAATTACAGGGATATCGCTACCCCGAACTGGATATCATTGGTTCTGGTTCTGATTTAGCAACAGATTATTGGCGTTCCTAAAATTTTGCAACAAAAAAAAGGGCAAGTCTTCGTTGATCTAGTCAGAATCCATTTCTCTCCATTTTTCCCCTGTAATTATCAAGTTCCCCTGCATTACCCTGATTAATCAAGACTTCTAATTCAATCATATTCAACCTGCCAGAAATATTCAAATTAACTACAATGTCTTTTAATCGACATAACAAATAGTTGAGAATCATCACTGAATTTTTTTGATGTGAACTTATAGTATCAGTAGGAGATAGAAATGTATACAAGGATTTTTTTTCTATAAGATAAATGTATACAAGTATGACAACTAACTTACTGAGATGACGAAATCCACAAAATTTTGTATGTGACATACAAAGTTCTATGTTGAGGTTCTTAAATGGATGTCTGGCCTAGTTTATGTGAACTGAAAGAGGCATTGAAAAACAGGGGAAGAAAAAATAATCAATGAGTAAGAAGATTTAACTCCACCAGACTGTGCTTCCTTAACCAATTTCCTATGTAAATCATAAGTAGATTCAACACACAGCTACAAGATCACCAGAGTACTGTTTTGCACCAAAACCCTGAATACCTGCAGAATCACCAAGTTGAAGTTTCAGTAATACTTCAACCTCAATTGATGAACTGCAGTTGTCATTTAGAGATTAGTGTATCCATAAATTCCTAAGTCATTTACTTAAGAGGGTTATTTGCTCCAAGGATACAGAGTTTTGATTGATTTCGAGAATAAAAGTTACGCTAAAAGTCAAAAATTATGACTGTACGATTTATGTCGGTGACTATTATTTCTATTTGCGCTATCTATACGTATAAAATTACAGTTATATACTTACTTGCATTGAAGATGAAACTATTAAAATCAAAGAATAAGAAGCCAATTAGTATCAGCGCAATCTTGCAACTACGACTTCCAGCCATGACTTCTGTACTAAATTACTTTTATTGAGATCTTTTGTTTAGTTGTAGAATACAAAGTAAAATATGAGACATTGCGAACCGATTTATCAGAAGCAAAATAACATGTTGTTACTTAGACTGAGATGTGGTTTAGAATCCTATAGTACTCTCACTGAACTAGACCAAAGGTCACTGTTTTACAGACAAAGAGATGGAATGTGTACCAACTACTTTAACTATAATTCATGAACACAATGCAAATGATGTAATGAAGATCACAACAGAGGCTTACCGTAGAAAAGTCACCAGCAGCACCATCCCATATTAATACCACCAACAACATAATACCTCAAAAAGCAATTATATACTGAGGGTTAATATCCATAAGTTTGAAATCAATAGTATAAGCATAAACAGATATACCTATTTTGGTAAACAGTGAAACAAAGGCAATGATCTAGCTAACTTGAAAAATACTAAATTTTTCGAGTAACAAATGATTCACAGTCCAAACACTAAATATAAGGATTCAAAATGCAGAAGAATACATACCCGATGAATGAGAAATGATGATATCATGTTCCCAGATGATTCCACAAAGTCTTCTTGTGAACTGAATTTGAAGATGAGAGCACAATGTCATAATCTGGTAAAAAGTTATGACTCTTGGAAACTGAATTAAAAACTGAAAGTGTTTATTGAAGGTTAATACCTGAAGGTGTCACCAACATCGTAATCCCCGTAGCAATATCATCATTACCTCAAAGAAAGTATTTACTAAAGGTTAATATCCATAACACAATAAAAGACAGTTAGTTCATGAGAGAGAACGTACGCAACATAGTAATAGACTCACACCATCTGTTGTATGTATCAACTCCTATTTGTTAGCCATTAGTGTAACTTTGAACAAAAAGTATGTGAAGTAATAGACTCATCTAATGTAATGCACCTTGTACTGATTTGCTTACCAGCATGAGAAGTTCCTTCTCATGTAGTTAGAATTCCTCTGGTAACATTTGGTACTCTTGTACAATATGGTTATGAGATCTCAAAAGGAGACATCTAAATCAAACTCTTACTCGTAGAAAATACTTCCATTCTTCACCAATGGGTGACCATGCAAACCAGTCCCTGGAGGTAGCACTAATATTTTCTCCCTGAAAAGCATATTTCAGATCAATAAGCCAGTCATTTAAATATGAATCTAACAAATAGTTTAGACCAATGTAATATGACTGGGGGATCTTCCCTGGCTCGGCTGGGGACCGATCCCTAAGTATTTTCCGACCCTAGACGAGTAACTCGGCTAGTCACATACTTGTGCATATTTCCTTTATATATATACATCAGACTGCATCTTTTTATATAAGATGTCAATATTAATTGTCCTACTATTTATTTTAGACTCGTAAGAGATGGCTACGTATCTTATTTAGATTCTTTTTTCTTTTGCATGCTATGATATTCTCGAAAAGAAAAGAAAAGAAAAGAAAACGAAAAGGGTTTTGAGAAACCAAAAAAAAATAAAAAACAAGAGAGAAAGAGTGAGAGAGCAGCAGCAGCAGCAAAAAATAAGTCTCCTTTTCTCTAGTTTCTCTCTCCGTGGAGGAGTATGTCTCAAATGCACGTCCAACCTGCGAAGATGGTTTACTGCCTAAAATAAACGTAGCAATTCTAAGAATCATCACCAAATAACCAGGAATTAATAGATACGATATCTCATGGGTTGTAGAACTACTGGGCTAGACCAATACATGAAACTAAATTTGAAATACATATAATTACATTTTAATAGCACTATAAACTATAAAGCCACTTTGAAACAAGGATTTACTTAAATGTTTATAGATTATGAAATGGGTTTTCAAACAAATTCAGAGACATTTATTGCCAAGAAAACTTGGCTCTAAGTAGGTGAAGAGTAACCATATGACAGATCCAAGAGCGCAGATGTACATAAGTATATTGATCATAGTTCAGAATTTGTACTTGCATCTTTACCATACAGAGTTCAAACGGATGACTAGCTATATAAAAGTAGCTTGATACATTTAACAGCAACATATGTGTTAGAAGATTGAAATTCAAATCGATTACCTTTAGAAGTTAGTGGTGATCGAGTGTGCGACGTGCAAGAGAGCTAGCGATCCTACGAAGAAAAAAATATATAATCTATGAGAGTTCTTGCAAGGAAAAAAAATATGGAATGTTAATACTAATGAAAAGGAATCCTACAAATTCATGAAAAAGAAGACAAGCGGACAAGATTTTGATGATGTGTAACCTGTACGTGCCTGTTTAGTTTAACCAATTGACTCATACTTAATTAAACATATTACTTAGAGAAGTATCTAGATCTATCACATCTTCAAGGGATAATTCATGAGTAAGCTGATCTTCATGTGCTATAAGATCCAATTCAGGCCGGACAACGGGGTGTCCTGCAAATATGCACAACTATTTTTTTTTACATGGATATCTGCTATTAAAAATATGTTGATACCAAAATAAAAAGAAACTGGAATGCATAACATGTGGGAAAGTATGGCCATTACCTGAAGCTTTGTGTTTCTTATGGCAAAGAGGCCAACACCGTTTTTTTCCCAGGTACATTGTATCTGTCTGCTTTAAATTTTCTTTCTTGCACAATGCAAGGAGTACAACAATACCAAAACATTATCAGCTCTCAACAGTATTGAAAGAAGCAGAACATAATTAAATACTAAAGATGCACCTGAAATATAACCCGCAGGAATTGCTAATAGGAGGTTGAAGAAACACCGATCTATATAACTAAATGGTCAGAAAGATTATGCATCTTCACAAATATTAAACATCAAGACCAGAGAGCCTAATCTTAAACAAATCTTACCAATTTCACCACCATCACTGCCTCAAATTCTAAAACTAGTACCATCTGCACAACTCGGAATAACATCCAGTGAAGTTATGAAACAATAACCCATACTCTCTCTTATATAATTTAATACCCACAAACAACAACAATGTGATAAACATAAAATCATTTAGTCAAGATCTAAAATGCACAGCATGAATTAATGCTAAAAAAAGTTTTGTAACTATAAACCAAAACTAGTGTTCCAATTAGGAACCAAACACCCACATTAATTAGCTAAATAATGACTCAGGGAAGCGATTATTTACCTCATAAAGTTCACCAGTTCATATTTTAACCCTTTCTGAGACTACGATGTCCAGCAACATGACCTGGATTTTAGATATTTGAATGGTGTTTGATCAAATAGAAGATGATTAGGAGCGAATTTGGGTTTTGATCAAGAACTGAAAAAACGGATCTAGGGTTTGGTAGAAGAAAATAAGAGACTGAGAAACAAAACCCTAAAGGTGATAGCATATAAAAGAGTAATTGAGAGAGAGAAATAAGAGAAAGATTGATGGTGATTGTTCGGCTGTAATGGAGAAAAAAATACGAAGGTCAGGGAGAACTTGGAGGAAGAAGTATGGTGGTGAGAGTTAGGTTACATTGCTTCATGGTAGTAGAAACTGAATGGAAAATGAAGGGTGAAGCCGCGAGAATAGATAAGTTAGGGTTATTATAATGAGGGGTGGGATAATCTTTTGAGTTTCAAAACGATATCATTGACTGGGAAAAAAAATAGGATAAAGTGTTGCCAGGCACAAACGTGAATAGCATGCTTATACTCTCAGTTGTAGCTAATCGCAACAGAATATGGGCCGCTGCGAGTTTCGCAGTAGAAAAAAACTATTGCTAAAATTTAGCAACAGCTCTAGCTCTATTGCTAATCTGGGTTGCTAAATCCATAATTTAGTGTAGTGGTTGTGCAAAGTTATTAAGACCCCAATCCTCCACAACATATGTTTCAATCTCTAAATTCTACAAACAGGATTCTAGCTATTCCATAGTTGATATATTAAGGATTTTTGTATGTTATTCTATATAGTAAAATTTTCTTCTAGAAGGGAAAGATTATCTCACGATTAAAATTTGGTATATCCTAGATTTTATGAAAAAAGATTCGAAGGGATATTTATTACGCATATATATGGGAAGATTTTTCTTTATAGTTGTACAACAAACTTTGACGGGATATAAATATAAAAAAAAATTCAAATAATTTTAAAATTTTAATATTAACTAAAATATAACTAGTATACTATAACTAATTAATAAAGCCATCGTTAGTATTTCTAGAGATATATAAGAAGTATATAAAAGAAAGTTATAATAAAATAATAAAGTCCCTACATAATAATATCAGATACCATGCATAGTCCATCTGTATTTGAATATATCAAAATAAGAAAATTCACGAGGGATTAATTTATGTAGCACTAGCAGCAGTGACTTGCAAATCTAGAGTGGTTCTACAGGTTCATATAGGTTAGGTATTCATGCATGTAATTATTTATACCTTCTAAATAAAAATATCTACTCCCTAAGTCCGTATTATATTTTACAGAAAAAATAATTGATGGAATGTAAAGATATAGGAGGCTTTCGAGGGATATTGTTGAGATTGGAGGATTCACAATTTCAGATATCCGTGGGGTTTGTAATATCCTCTAGTGACTAATTATAGTACATGATAAGCTTATCTTGGATCTCCACTAAAATTGGGAATACTTTTAATTTTGTTTTTCATGGATATTTGGGGGCAAGACAAACGAAAATCAAAAAAGTGGTCCTTAAATCTTATTAAGGTAAGCAGTTACTGATTTCAAGAAGAAGAGTGGTATCCAGCTAGTAAATTGTCACCACCATTATTTGAGCTAATTATATGGTGAAGGTGAAGGACAAAGGATACCAATTATAGAGCACTTCACATCAGCTGAATCTATTTGGGAAAACGGTCAACAACTGTTGACATGTTTGAGTTTGAACTTTGAGATGTGAAGGCATCTTGAATTACTATTCGATCACATGTGTTGTTTGGTGGACAAAAAATGGAGTTGCGATGTTTTTACTTCTTGCCTATTTTTAAGTTATGGATTAGTACATGATAAGCTATAATTTCTCTCGCCTAGCAAAAATCTAAAAAAAGAAAGAAAAAATAGCCATCATCTCTCTCTGTAAGAAAATTCTTATGTTAACTAAAAACACGTATGTTCATGTCCCAGAGAAGTAGTTCATGGTTCCATTTTTATTTTATTTTTGTTATCAGTAATAACTAGTGTAGACGAGTTATAATCTTTCGTTAATGTCACTTTTCTTTTGCTGTAAATTCTTTCTTAGAAATTCGAAGAGTTCTTGAGTGATGTCTGCCGGGAGTAAGATATCATCTGACCAATTCGTCTTTTCTTAATCGGCCAGTTTGCTTCATTTCCCCGCCCTGATTGAAACAATCTTTGGTATAACTCGAGTTTTGACCTTCACCATATCTAGGATTCTTTTGCATTACCAGTCCAATTCCAGATTCTTTCCCTGTAGATAGTTTGTCACATCTAGATTATCCCTTTCTAAAATCATATCTACGATTTCTTCTTTAACTGCCCTGTGATTATTAAAAATCTGGCGAACTTTGGATCACAACCAAAAGTAAATAAATCAAAATAAAATATGATATTTTAACTTAAATCGTTTTATAATATATTTTTAAGATGATAATTAATCAATATAAGAAATGAAATAACACAAAGATTTAACGTGGTTCAACAGTTAAACTGTCTACGTCCACAAGTAAAATAATTGGATTCATTAGTATGATCAAATTTCCATCAATATAGAAGAAAAGAAAAGAGGAATCATCTATTCCAATGTGATAAATTCATATAAATCATAATCATGTTAATCATGAATCAAATGAACTAAACAATTACATAAATTTCATACTTAAGCTCTTTGTTATCACTTCAATGTCTTCAGTCTAATTTCTCTTTCAATTTTCCAACCCCTTCTCATGTTTATGAGCTTGGTATTTATAGCCAAATTGATGGGTCCCGCCAATCTTCCTTTCCACCTATTTATTCTTATCCATTCTTGCTGCTATATATAGTTCCGCAAAGTTTATTTGCGGTTTCCGCAAGGCCTAATTATTCTTCCCGCAAATCTTAACATGCGTATTGCTTGCTTCTTATAATTTCTTACTGGTTATCCCGCAGCTATTTTGTGGTGTTGTAATTATGTTATTGTTTTTTGGATTAAGATGGTTGTTGAGATCTTACTTGAATCATGGCATGTTTGACAAGTAGTTATTTAAAGTGAATCGTCATGCTTTAGTTCTTTACGTTTAGCTGTTTGTAAAATCGATAAGTGTCAGTCAAGTAGGGCTGCACAGGAACCGACCCGAAAAACCGCACCTGCCCGAACCCGATAAAACCGCGGGTTTTTAAACCGAACCCGTCCGCCACGGGTTGGTATACGGTTTTGAAAATTAAAAACCCGGACACCACGGGTCGGTTTACGGGTTTAGTACCGCACCCGTCCGTATAACCCGATTGATATGAGCCATTGATTGAGATTTATAGATTTAATCCTAGCCATACATCTAATATGAAACTTACCTAAAGAAAATCTAGTTTTCAGACATAAATGATTTTCTTCTCCGCCTCCTTCACTCTTCAGAGTTCAGAGTCTTCAGACATGCGATTTGATTCTATTCTCCTCTCTATTACAAATCAAAATTGATTCACTTCGCTTGAATCAAAATTGATTCACTTCGCTTGAATCAAAATTGATTCACTTCGCTTGAATCAAAATTGATTCTATTCTTATTACAAATCTGTTAATCTATAAAAACAGGGACTAAATTTCATTAACAGATATTTTTCTTTGTAAGAGTTTCAGGGTAGCAGCCATATGAAGGCGGCAAATGGCGCATAAACCTGTAGATTCTTAGTGTCTGAAGCATAAACATACTAGTTTCATCATCCTCATAAATTTCTCACATTTGATCAAAACTGGTAAGCATTTCAATCATTTCTGCATTTTACAAAACCCTAAATTTTTATGTTAAGTTTTAACTGTTTTCAATCTGAAATTATTAGGGTTTGTGGGTTCTATTCATGAGAATCGATGACCTATTTGTTCTATTCAACTGTTTTCAATCTGAAATTTGGTGTCTGTTGGTTCATATTAGATGAACTTGGCTTAGCCATTGCAGCTGCTATAATCAAATGGTTTCGTAATTTTATCGCTTCCATGTGAATTGAAATGCATGAAAATTTCCATTATAAATGTTTTAGGAGACTGACTAGCAGTCTTTGTTGATTCCAGATGACTCATTGTTACTTGCGACACTTCTCTTATCCCCATTCAACTGTAAGAGTAGTAGACCTATGTTTATCACTAAGGTGCCTTCAATTTTCTTTACTATGTAAACACTCCCATCATAAATCTGTTACTAGCAGGCTAGGGAAACAACACTGAATATTCTTATATTATATCTACTATGACTGTAGACATTTGAATCCTAAAGGGGAAAGCTACCAATCACAGGTCAGAATAATACACATTTGAGTTGGTATCTTATGTTCCTCTTACTCTTGTACATTTGCTGAAACAGAATGTTTATTTTTAGTTCATTGATGGAAATCTGATTTTGCAGTCGCCAGATTCAAGTTGTAAAGTTCTTTCTTTTTTTATTTCTTTTTATCAGTTTGTAGGAAGTTGTAAAGATGTTACAATACCATGACAACCCGATCTTTTCACATCATATTGCTCTTAAAATGTTAAGTTCACTGTTACTAGTTTCAAGAAATCTGTTTTCCCCTTTCTATGTCAAATTGATAGTTTAAGAAGAAGCTTGGATCTTGGTTTAGTTAATTTTGTACCAAATTTTCTTGTTTAATGTGTTAATTTTGTTCGAAATGGGCAAGCTGCTTAGTAGAAACCCTTGATTAACTATGTTTACTGTAATCTAATCTTTGGTTGCTCAAGGGTCTTATTTGGTGTTGTTTTCAATTATGTTGCGACTCATGTTGTGGGTAGGAGGGTCTAGAAGTGTTTGATAGGTAGTGCTCTACTTAATTTTCTTGTTGAATGATGATTCAGCAGTACTTTCTAGTCTTTCTTGTATGTTGATGTTGGTATCCATGTGGTTGTACCAATGTATCAAGGATGTACGAATGATGCATGCTATGTTTCTGTAAAGCTGTATGCTCAATCTTGGATTATGAAAAGATACATTTTGGTCTTGCTTGTACAAATATTTTATCCCCCTTCATCCACATATTTCTTGCAGATTTGTGTTTGCATGTCTTTTCATTTTGCTTGTTGGTGACATGTATCATTTGACTTGTTTTATCCTGGCTACAACTTGTTATATAATGTTGTTTATTTACTCTTCTCTGCCTGTGCGGGTTAACCTGCAAAATAACCCGAACCCGCTCGACCCGCATCGGGTTGAAACTGACCCGACCCGCCTATGGACGGGTTGGTATACGGTTTTGAGTATCAAAACTCGCCTATGGAGGGGTTGGTAGTTGGTTTTACCCCAAAATCGACCCGCCCGCCCGTTGTGCAGCCCTACAGTCATGCATCAATATTCATTATTACTCTTTATTGTGTCAGACTTTCTCGCAACCTGTTGTCAGTCGAGCAATTAAAGCTGTCTGTCTTGATTAATGCACTTTACTTTCCCGTAACCTACGTGTCGGTCAGGCAGTGAGGTTATCTGTTTTGTGCAGTGTGTCTTACTTTCCCGCAACCCACGTGTTGGTCATGCATTAATGTTGTCAGGTTTAAACTTTAAAGATTTTGCAGCTGTCATTTCAATGCTTTCAAAAGACTTTGTTCCAGTGTTTCTTATCTCATCATAGCTTGTTGCTTCTCCAATAGTTTTTACACACGGGTACCTCAGAATTTCTTTCTCTCACAATTTTCCCCCCTTTTTCCTTTTATGGAATTGACAGTTGTTAAAAAAATTTGAAAAAAGGAAAAATAATAATTACCTTTTCACTTCCCACGCCTGCAATAACTTCTTTTCCCACGTTACACTTTTTCTTGCTTTTTTGCTAGCAGTAACTTTCCTTTGCAAGTTTTTTTCAGTTGGCGTTTCTCGAGGAAATCAAATCTCTGAAATTTATTTCTTTTCAGTTTTCGATGGTTCGACGGTTTCATCTTTCTCTTATTTAATATCAATTATTTTCTTCATTCCATTCTTTATACCTCGTGTCTTCTTCTTCTTAAAGTTTTGGTGTTTTTCATTCCTTTGAGTTTTTCAAAGATTTTTCAACACCTTTTCATTCTCCTGAACTTTTGTGATCTAAAATTCTTGCATCGGGATCAAGTTTTTAGCTTTTCCATCAATCAGATTTTTCTTCACTGTAAGTAACTCTTTTGCTTGTTTATCATTCTCTGTATTTGTACCTTAATCATTATAGATGATGTCTTTATCTGTTTGTTTTCATGGATGAATGATGAGTTTAAGGTTGTTGATCTTTCTTTTGATGATTATTTGTTTTTATCATGATTTCTTATTTTGAAGGTTTGGTTTGTCCCGTATTGGGAAAACCAAGGAGGAAGTTTATCCTTATTACCACAAACGTTCTATATAAGGAAAAAGAACTAGTGGATTGGATATGGACTTAGGAAATGGACTAGTGGGCAGTGCTTCGCACCGAAGCACCGCGGGCTTGCGTGTGCTTTTGCGTGACCCTTGGTGCGACCCTTGGCGCGAGCCTTGGTGTGTGCCTTACGTGTGCCTTCAAGTGCATACGTGTACCCATCAAAGATCCAACAGTTTTATATTTTAATTATATACATTAAATATTTGACCATTTTGTATTTATAAAATTAAATCAGGTTTAATAAACAAAATCTTTTAATTAAATATCTCGAATTAAATATGTTTAATTAAATGAATTTTGACCGTTTGAAAAAATCAACAGTCTTCTTCTTCTTTAAAAGAAAAACAAAAATCAGATTTTCACTTACCCCAGTCGCAGCCACTAACCTGACGACTTTTCCCCTCTTCTTGCTTTGTATGCGCACTAGTTTATTTTTTCATCTTCTTCTACTGTGAAGTTCACAACGGGACAACGAGTCTTGCTAACTGGGTTGATATCAGGTGGTTTTATCCTGGATTCGATTTGTCATCTCCAAAGGTATAGCAACACTTTTCTAAAAGTGTACCTGACAAATATCGAATTAAGGGCAGTCTGTTGAACATGCGACTCCATCTCTCTGTGCTTGTGTGATTGTCTGAAATGTGTTATCTGTTCTAACCCTTAACTCTTTTCAAGCTTCTGTTGGTTTGTTCACTGTTACAGGAATATTCTCCAATATCGTTATCAGAAGAGAAGATTATTACAGGACTATTTATATTACTCATTATGGGATTAGTTGTTAACAAACTGTCAGCAGAAACAATTGTGCAAAGCACCCGCTTACGTTTAAACAGACTATAAAAGACTGATACCCCAATTACACCTTAATCTATATTGCACTTTTAGCTTAACCTGCTCCACAAGCACAACGGAAGTCATTTGATCCGTGATGGTAACACTCATGGAGGCATTTGTGATACAGAACTGGATAGGAAAAACTCTAAGTTTTCACTAACATAAGAGAAAATTTATGTCAAAGGGTCCATTCCGTTTATATTAATCATTAGTTGATTAGCTGTTAACAAACTATTAACAGTAACAAGTGTGCACAACACACGCTTACATTTAAACAGACTGTAGTATACCAACACCCCAATTACACTTTAAATTACACCCAGGGAAGGAACTAGAGCTTAGCTTACCCAGCCTCATTCCCCTCAATATCCCGTAAAAACTTTTTTTTGAAAACATATTTTATATTTTATAAAATCAAACTTAATATTTAGATTTAAGTCCGGGTGGAAATCAAGCCAAGCCCACCCTTTGAGTCAAAACTCGTCCACACTGCCTAGTTCCACCGCTGCCTACACCGCACTTTTAGCTTAACTTGAAGTCTTGTACCACAGCTTCTATAAGTTATACTAGTGTCAATACGTGACATTTAACGATTCAAAGATTAAAACTCGTCTACACTGCCTACATAGCACTTTTAGCTTAACTTGTACCACAGCTCCTATAAGTTACACTTAACTAGGCTCAAAAACGGCAACGCGGAATGGAAAGATAAGTCAGCTAACATCGCGGAAATCCTTAAGAACCACTTTCGAGAACAGCAGCAAGACCCAAAGAAATTATTGGTGAGAATTGAGAACAAAATAATGAGTCATGAAGCGGCCTTCAAAATAGGAAACACAACAAAGGTGAGTACAAGGAATGACCAGGAGAATAGGAGGCCACCGCCTGAAGGCACAACGAAATTTAACTATGATGCATCATACAAGGAAGGAGAGTTGGAAGGAGGCTTGGACTTTATTGATAAAGATTACAAGGGTACATTTAGTAGGGGTAAGCATTTGGTCCGGAATCTGCGGATTCATGCTTAGGATCAGTATCAACAATAATAGCTCAATGGTCAAAATTACTGTGAATCACTTGTGAGGTATTTGAAATTCAATGGTCAACAATAATAGCTCAATGGTCAAAATAGTTACATATTATTTTATGAAATTCAAGGTTTGCCTGGATTTGAAGATGATGACCCTCAGGATATCCTAAACTCTGTAAATCCCCAAAGATGGGAGGTATTTGTTGACGGGTCCATAAACAAAGATGGTGCGGCAATTGGAATTGTGATTACAAAACCTACGGGGGATCGAATAATACATTCATTACGACTTGAGTTTGACGAACATACAAATAATATAGTGGAGTATGAGGCCGTGGTTCATGCCCTTAGACTCATTATTGAATTGGGAATAAGCGATGTGCGACTCACGAGTGACTCACAATTAGTAATTCGACAGGTTGAATTAAAATATCAAGTCCATGATGAAGACCTAATAGAGTACAAAAATCTTGTACAAAAATTGGCGATTCAAGTTCCAATCTAACTTTTCGACACCTACCCAGAGATAAGAATATCCATGCTGATGCATTGGCATTTATTTCTTCAATGGTAAAGGATCGGAATACATCAGCCGTAAAAATTGGGCGTATATATGAACCATCGATCAAGTTGCGGACAATTGAAAATATGTAAGAAGAAATTGGGGAAGATATTGAAGATGCAGCTATCCAAAATGATGTAAATTTCCCACAAAAAATAGAAAATAACCTAACTGGACAACATTGGAGAGTTTCAATCCATCAATATTTGCAAGATGGGATATTACCCACAAATTCTAAAGAAGCAAGGAAGTGCAATCAAAATGGGTACAGATTATCAATTGCGGGATAGCATTCTTTACCGCAAGTCTTTTTTGGGACCGTTACTTCGATGTTTATCACAAAAGGAAGGGATACGAATTCTTAAAGATATACATTATGGAGATGCGGGAAATCATAGTGGAAGACGATCACTGGCATTAAAGGAAAAAACGCAAGTTTATTATTGTCCCTTTATGCATAAGGATGCGGAAAATATGGTGAAAAGGTGTGAAGAATGTCAGCGCTATGCGAAAAGAATAAAAGCTCCCGCAACAGAACTTAATTCGGTGCTCAGCCCCTGGCCATTTGCAAAATGGGGTATAGACATTGTTTGACCATTAGTGGAAGGTACTCGAAAAAGAAGGTATTTGATTGTGGCTACGGACTATTTCACTAAGTGGGATGAGGCCAAAGCTCTTGCACATATTAGAGATACCGATGTTTTTAAATTCTTGTTTGAGAATATAATCTGTAGATTTGGAATTCCGGCAGCCATAGTCTCGGATAACGGACAACAATTACAAGGGAAAACTATTGATATGCTCTTCGAAGCATTTAATATACAAAAGAATAAGTCTACTCCGCTTTATCCGCAAAGCAATGGACAAGCTGAAGCAACAAATAAAACAATTGCCATGAATTTAAAGAAAACTCTTGATGGCCATCATAAACGGTGGTGTGAACAGCTTCATAATACACTATGGGCATACCGCACTACAAGAAGGGAATCCACTGGAGAATCACCATTTCTTCTTACTTATGGAACAGAAGCAATCATTCCAACGGAAATCTTTCTTTTGAAAATTGATGGCTTTAATTTTTCCACCCCTAGTTTGGACTAGTGACCCTAGGTCCCTTTAAGATATATTAAGTAACAAAATTAATTTTAAGTAAGAAATCTATTTTTTATTCTAACAAACGAAACTTAAAGTTTTTTTTTTTTTTTATAATAATAATCTCCTTTTTCATTTTTACCATACAAAAAATAATGGTATTAGACTGATATAGCCGATTTTTCAACAATCGATCCTTCTTTCCAAAAACTCTCTACCACCTAGGGTGTGTATTTGAGGTTATTTTCCGCTTATGTTAGTGTTTGTTAAAGTGTATTCGTTCAGATGGGTAGTTGACCGACGGAGAACGGAAGCGTTAAATATAAAAATAGGATAGGAAAAAAGTTTACTTAAGATTAACTCATATTTTTTTGAATAATTTTAATGTGATATAAAACTACAATAAACTTATCTCCTTTTATAGGAAAAAAAATGTATAACTATAAACTTAATTAACCTAACTTGGAAAATAAGTAATTCTGAAAATAAATAACTTCTCAAAATAAATGAATTCTAAAAATAAGAAATACCTAAAATAATAATAACTAATAATAAAATATATTTCCTAAATTTAGTAGATTTCCTACATCAGGCCCGCCATCTTGAAAAGAATTCGTCCCGAATTGACAAAATACTGAAAAACGTGTCATACATCATGCCCCATATCTTAAAAACAAGTTGTTTTCGAGTTCACCAGATATTGTAAACGACTTGTCCAACAAATAATATAATTTGAGTATGTTGATGGTCGTAAAGTATAACACCATATAATAGATCGTTGGACACAAAAACAGATGTTGACGTCGTACGAAATAGTCTTAGCAGTAGTTATCTTGGAGTTTTGACCGACAAAAATATTTTTACCGAACTTTCGATCTTTAAAAACTGGAAAACTAGGAAACTCACGAGAAGATAATAATGCGACGGACCAGAAAATTCTGCCCCCAGGCCGATGCCGCGAAGGCCAAAACTATCCGACGCGCCACTTGAACGACAATAATCGGGCGTTAAACCTTCCCTTCTCGCTAGGCAAATGCAGGTCGATTTGTCTTTCCTTCTTTCCAAGCATGATACTCGAAACATAGTTTCCATACGTAGCTTCACATTGTTCCAACTTACCCTTGTTCTGCAAAGGGTGCAAGGCTATAAAAGCCAACAGTGATGTCTTTGACATGCATCACCTACTTGAGAGCATTGTCCAGGCATGAGTCATGCCTTGGACTAGGACATATGCCATTGCAAACCTACTTTTTTGTTTCCTCAAACTATTCTTCGACTATGCGTTGGGTGCATGCACCGACCTTGCTTTTTCCAAGGGTACAACATCCAGATATATACCATCCATAACGTATAACTTGATAGCAAGTATGAACATCCATCAAATGGATTGCAATTACCTCATCAAATGTAGTAACAATCATCTCTTGCTTCACACTTTCCGAGCAAGATGATATGAGTTACCAAAATGTCACAATCATCTCTAAATTAGATGATATGAACGACAAGATACTGGACCACAAATGCATTGCATTGCGGCTTCCCACGTACCCAACCCATACCATGAAGAGATTAAGCATGACCATAGTTCATCTGTAGGGTCATTTCGAAAGAGACAAGCAACTTAAGCTTATTAAGGCAAAGCCAACATCGATGCCAAATACCAGTCGTTTCGAAAGTATACGCTTAGGCATATAAAATTCACGTCTAATAATTTCCAACTTATGTGACAAGGCCATAGGCCAAGCAAAGCCTAGTCTGTATAGGCCAAGGGATTTTCACAAGGTATACACTACATTGTGCATAATAATGCCACTTAGTATGCAAATATGCATTCTCGAGTAAGCAAAACGGATGAATGATATTTTCGCATCATTCAAGCTCCATCGGCTAAGCATCAAAAATAAAAAAAAACTATCTTAATTAAGCGCGACTAAGCATGTCTAAGCATGGATAAGAGTGCCAAACCAAATGTGTCTTTCTCGCTAGGCATGGCTAAGCATAACTAAGCATGACTAAGCATAGCTAACCCAAATGTGTCTTTCTCGCTAAGCATGTCTAAGCATTGTATAAGCATGGCTAAGCATTGCTAACCCAAATGTGTGTTTTTCACGTTAAGCCTGGATAAGCATTGTCTAAGCATGGTAAGCATTGCTAACACAAATGTGTCTTTCTCGCTAAGCATGGATAAGCATGGCAACATGTCTAAGCATTTTCAATTTCCAACCAACACTTCTTCCTAATATATGTCTTAATCGCATTTCTATAAATTTAGAAAAGGAAGGTAAATTACATTCATTGACTACAACCATGACTAAGCATGACTATTTTTCTCCTTACTCAAAACTTGATGAATATGACTTTTCACTTTAATTATAAAATGACCGATTTTCCCTGGTGGGTAAAATTAATATTTTCCCCCATGAGTGTCCGGTTTGCCCCGAATATGTAAAATTACTATTTAACCCCTGAGTGATCTTTTTACCCCTGATTTTAAAAATTACTATTTTACCCCTTAGTTAAAAATACGGGTGTTACAAATAGTGTCTCAGGTGTTAATGTTAGCGAAACTTATTCATCATTATATGGGTGAATAACTTATTGATTATGAGTGACTTGATCATTTGAATCTGCTTCACCATTACGAGGTTGAGGAATTTGAACCAAGAATTAGGATAGATGAAGAAAATATAGGTAAGACATGAGTTTGAACCAAGATGAACGTGGAAGATGATGATTTAATAACTAAAGAATAAAAGGATAGGTGATAAAATTTAGACGAAGAGATGTGGAGATCTCAATAGGTAGAAGAGAAGAAATAATAAAGAAGATTAGATTAAAAAGAACAAGAGGATCGAAGATAGGCTCTTCATGCCAACGGAAGAGTGAAATATAGAAAATATAGTAGAAAAAGAGGGATAACTGAGATTAACTCATGTTTTTGTTGAATAATTTTAAAATGATATAAAACTACAATAAACTTGTCTCCTTTTGTAAAAAAACCAATATAACTATAAACCTTATTAACCTAACTTTGAAAAGAAATAATTCTAAAACAACTTCTCAAAATAAATAAATTTTAAGAATAAAAAATACCTAAAATAATAATAACTAATAATAAAAAAATATTTCCGAGTAGATGTGCTACATCACTGGCTCACCTGCTTTACGGCAAAGGAGACAACTATAGATTATTAGTTGACCTTTCCTGCGAAAAATGTTAATTGTTACAGTCATGTGATAGACCTGCCAAAAAAAATCCCACTTTGTGGGGTCAGGAATACTTCACACTAAAATTCCATGTCGTATCGATTGACCAGAAAATAGTATCCTCACATGAACTCAAGGAAGCATTCTCAATAGCCGCAATGAGGTTAGCAACTTCGTCAATATGATTGTTGTAGAGCCTTCTCTCAAGACCAAGGTTCCATACTCCTCCATTTGATAGTGTTTCAGCACATTTCATCACCATCCAATTCTTCGAAGTGGTGATTGCATATATAAGTGGGTATTCAGTGTAAAAGGCTTGATCACCAATCCGAATATCTTCCCAAAACCTAATAGAGCTACCACTTCCAACATTTAATTTTATACATAGATTGAAAGGGTTAAGGAAAGAGTATATACCTTTCCAAACACCACTTGGTAGAAATTGGTTTCTTCGTTTCTATATCAAATTGAGAAGACTCGTATTTCGAGACAATTGCACTTCTCCATAAGGCAGATTTCTCTTTGTTGAAGCGCCACCACTATTTGGATAACATGTCTTCATTCATAATCTTTAAAGATTTGATCTTAAGCCCTTCTTTTTTATACAGAGTATAACACATTTTCCAGTTCACATAACGATGACCTTTCTTTATATCAAAAGGATCCTATACACATTTGCAAATCACCCTTTCTATAGATTTTATGACCTTCTGAGAGCGTCCACAGGGGCGCGATCAGAGTAAACGACCAAAGACTAAAAGTTTTAGTCTTTGGTCCGGCCTAAGAATAGCCGTGTATAGTCGGGCGGTGTCTTAGCAATTCGCATGTTGTTGAGCGGTATTCCAGCGTAGCGCTTAGAAACACGGGCGAAATCCTAGGATAACGTTTGCTCGAGACGGTATTCCAGCGTAACGCTCAAAATGGGGCGGAGTCCTAAAGTAACGCCTGGTATTGGACGGTATCCTAGGATCACGTTCGAGAGACGGGCGGTATCCCAGAATCACGCCTGATGGGGCGGTGCACCAGCATTACGCCTCATCGATTGGGTACATGTACGAGTGAAATGTATGCGGTAAACCACGGGCGTTGCCCTAGAAGCCCGCCTAGAAACCCAAGCGGACTCCTAGCATCCCGCTTGGTTAAATTGATGTCTTAATTAGTCTAGTTAAATATAGTAAAACATTACTAAAGGTTGGTTAATTAGTCTAGTTAGAGTACTTAATTTAGTGCACTTAATTACAGAACCATCTAAGTTTAGTTAAGGTACTTAATTTAGTGTAATTAGTCTAATTAGTCTGTTACGGTACTTAATTTAGTGTAATTACGGTACTTGATTAATTAGTCTAGTGTACTTAATTGGATTACTCCTACATTAGCTTACTGTTTGCTTATTAGTGTACTTAAATTAGCATGCTTAATTTACTTTGAACCAAGCAGAGCCTTATGTCACAAGGGTGCACCAAATGGCTAAGCACATGGATAAATATATGGCTAAATCACCCTTGTGCATCACCTTGGCTAGCCCTTTGGCTAAATGGCTAGCCTTCCTTTCTAGAATCTTGTTCTTTTTGTCCTTTTCTTAGAATATTCTAGAATTGTGTAGATATATGTGGATAAGGATGGAATCCTCTAGAATTGTATAGATATGTATAGAATACTCTAGAAGTAGATCTTATCCATACATTTGTAAAGATCTAGAACATGATCTAGAACATTCTAGGCATCCCCAACTAGTATAAATAGGGGTGCCACCTTCATTTGTAGATCATCCAAGTTTGGGAGAGAAATACATACATACAACTTTCATTCAAGTGTTCATTCTTTTTCTTGAGTGTTCATAAGTTGTTCTTGAGTTTCTTGTGAGTTTGATCTTGAGTAGTCATTTGAATTTGTGTTAAACTTCATTAGGGAAGGCTTACTTATCTAGTAAAGGAATTCTAGACAAGTGTCGCACGGAGGAAAGTCGAGGTGAAGGACAACCCCGTGACAACTGGTATCAGAGCTAAGTTCACACTACTCTCGGTAAGGTATTTCACTATGTCTTCAGACGCTCAAAATACTGTTATTCCTAACGTTGATGCTCAGAAGACAAAGAAACAACGGGATAGGTCAGTGGACCCCCGTATCGATGCTCGTGTTGGATCATTGGAAGAAAAGGTGTCTTCCAATACGGAGATGGTAGAAAAGTTGAACATGGAATTTGGGAAAGACATGGATCAACAAAGTGCTACCATAGAAGATTTGGAGAAACCGATGGAGGTCTCTTTTGAGACGTATCGGAAAAAGATGGGTGCACACGTGAGGATGCTGCAAGCTCAAATTGATGATCTAAAGACCCTGATCCGAGAAGGTGCGGTTCGTGGACCATTTAGAGTGAGGGTGTCGGAACAAAAGGAATATGCCGGTGCAAGGGATGCTAAGGAGTTGGAAAATTTTCTATGGAACATGGAAAGGTACTTCAGGGCCACGGGCCTTGTTGATGAGCAAGAACGGTTCGACACTGCGACCATGTACCTAAATGAAGATGCTCTATTGTGGTGGAGAAGAAAATATGCAAAGATTGAGAGGGGAGTCTGCTCCATCACTACTTGGGCAGAATTCAAGAGGGAAATCAAGGCCATGTTCTATCCAGAAAACGTTGAGCACAAAGCTCGGGACAAACTTCAAATTTGAAGTATTCAGGTACCATTTCCGAATATGTAAAACAATTTAATTCCCTTATGTTAGACATATTGACAATGGCAGATGAGGACCGCTTCTACCACTTTAACCGTGGATTACCTCGTTGGGCTTCTATGGAATTACAACGAAGAGGTATTACTGACTTGTCCACCGCGTTGAGCACCGTTGAAAAACTTGATGACTTTCCAAACAAGCCTGATCAACTTGCCAAGAAAAAGTCATCCAAGCCATTTCAAGAAGAAAATGGTGGGGGGGACAATAAAGGCTATCATGATAAGCCACAAACTAGTTGGGAAGGGTCCAAATCAAATAATGGGTGGAAAGGAAAGCAAGATAACCGTGCGAAGAAATGCTTCATTTGTAGAGGTGATCATCTTGCTCACAGTTGTCCAAAGAAAAACTTGCTCAACTCATTGATTTCGGAACATGAGGAGAAGACCGAAGACCCACACTTGGGAGCTATTCGGTTAAGCGCAATCAAAAGCCATCCCAAAGCGCAACAACCAACACCAAAAGAAAAGTGCGAGTAAGGGACTTATGTACGTGGACATAAATCTAAACGAGCAAAATACCAAGGCCATGGTCGATTCAGGTGCAACACACAACTTTATCTCTAAAGGGGAAGCTGACAGGTTGAAGTTGAAGGTCGAGGAAGACTCGAGCACAATAAAGGCAGTAAACTCAGCAGCCATACCGGTTCAGGGAGCGGCCAAGGGGGTCGACATGAAGGTTGGTGCTTGGAAAGGAATTACTGACTTTATGGTGGTGAAGATGGACGATTTCAGAGTTATCCTTGGGATGGAATTCTTGGATCGTTCCAAAGTAAAGGTGGTGCCCTTCCTTGGAGTAGTCAACATCAGTGACGAGAATTCCCCTTGTGTGATCCCAGCCACCCGGACCAAGGAGACTTGCTCAAGCACATTATCGGCTCTACAACTGAAGAAAGAAGTTCAGAAGGGAGAACCAACCTTTGTAGCATCCATTATGGAGGGAAGTGAAGAACCGGACGAGGTCGTTCCGATGGAAGTACAAGAGGCCTTGCAGGAATACCAGGACGTGATGCCAGCCGAGTTGCCCAAGCAATTACCACCTAAGAGGGAGGTGGATCATCAGATCGAGTTGGAACCTGGAGCAATGCCGCCCGTCATGTCCCCATATGGCCACAGTCCATTCGAGTTGGCCACTAGCCAACAACCTTTGATGCCACACATACTCGCTGGAGGATATAGAGGAAAAAGCCCTGCTGCTTTTCGATTCACCAAGGAATCGCATGAGAAGCATGACTTGGCCAAAGCATTTTTAGAGAAAACCTTTCAGCGCATGAAGAAATGGGCAGACCAGAAAAGGAGACTTGTATCTTTCGAAGAAGGCAACTTAGTAATGCTGAATTTGAACCCACAACAGTTCAAAGCTCTTCGTAAGGTACATAAGGGACTTATTCGACGGTACGAGGGATCGTTTCGCATCACTAAGAAAGTCGGGAAGGCATCTTATAAATTGAAGCTGCCAAGTCACATGAAAATCCATCCCGTCTTTCATGTCAGCTGCTTGAATCCATACTATGCAGATCAAGATGATGAGTCTAGAGGAGTGACCAAGAGGGCTCCGTTCAACATGATTACCTCTCTAGATAAGCAGACTTCAAGTATAGAGTCGCATAGATGTGTCTCAAGAGCAGGCCGAGTTTACAAGGAATATCTTGTTCGATGGAAGGATCAACCAAACAGTGAATCCAGTTAGGAACACGAAGACTTACTTTGGAAACACAAGGATTTCATCGACAAGTACAACGCAACGAGGATGTCTGCGAATTCAGGTGGGGGAGAATGTCACAAGGGTGCACCAAATGGCTAAGCGCATGGCTAAATATATGGTTAAATCACCCTTGTGCACCACCTTGGCCAGCCTTCATTTCTAGAATCTTCTTCTTTTTGTCTTTTTCTTAGAATATTCTAGAATTATGTAGATATATGAGGATAAGGATGGAATCCTCTAGAATTGTATAGATATGTATAAAATACTCTAAAGTAGATCTTAGCCATACATTTTTAAAAATCTAGAACATTCTAGGCATCCCAAACTAGTATAAATAGGGATTTCACCTTCATTTGTAGATCATCCAAGTTTGGGAAAGCAATAAATACATACAACTTCCATTCAAGTGTTCCTTCTTGTTCTTGAGTGTTCGTAAGTTGTTCTTGAGTTTCTTGTGAGTTTGATCTTGAGTAGTCATTTGAAGTTGTGTTAAACTTCATTAGGGAAGGCTTACTTATCTAGTAAAGGAATTCTAGACAAGTGTCGCACGGAGGAAAGTCGAGGCGAAGGACAACCCCGTGACACTTAGCATTACGCTCCATGTTGGGCGGAGCCTTAGCATTACGCTTGAACCAAGCGGTATCTTAGCGTAACGCTCGATGTGGGGCATGATTCTAGAGCTTCGTTTCATCAGACGAACACCTAGAATAACGCTTGATCAGGCGAACTACTAACTTGCCGCCCATGTTTCTGAGCGTTGTCCCAGAATAACGCTGAGCGAATTCCTGTGACGTCGCTTAGCATCAAGCGATACACTACGAGCCCGCTCGACTATAACGACTATCCACTATAATTTTGACTACTTCTAGTCAGCTACAGTGGATTATTTCGACTATCCACTATAATTAGTCGTTCCACTACGCTTCGAAAACACGGACTAAAGATCAGTTTTGATCTTTACTCCCCCATTTGATATATTTCTTCCAAGATGAAAGTCTAATATTGCATTTCTCAATGATTTCTTCCCATTTTGAGGATTGGTAGATTTATCGCCAAGAGGAAGACCCAAATAATTAGAAGGCAGAAGATACTTTTTGCAACCCATCATCTTCGATATGTCTTTAAGATTTATGACCCCTTCCACACCAAAAAGGTTGTACTTAGTAAAGTTTATTCGAAGACCCGAAACCATCTTAAAACCCAAAAGATAATAGGCAAGATAGTAAAATTTGGTTTAAGGAGTCTTCAAGGAAAACTAATTAAGGTGTCATCATCATATTAAAGATGGCTCACATTGATATCATGAGGAATCATTTCAAACCTACCTAAGTGACCCGACTGAACAAGAGATATACGGATTTCAAAACTAAACACGGAAAATGAGTTTATTGTCCAAGATTCCTTAATTTATTGTTCTAATGGACTTGTAAAAATTAGGGATGGGTGAAATGGATACAAAAGATTTTAGACAATTATATCCCTTCCTTTTATAATTATTTCTTTCTCCAATTTAAAATAAAATCACAAAAACACTCATAACTCTCAAAATATATATCCGATTTTAATAAAACTTATATTTTTGGAAAGGATTTTAAATTATCTTCAAAACAAGATCCATTGTTGATAGTAAATTCATAATATTTTTTTTCGAAAGAAAATAGCTAGGATGAAACTGGTTGCATCCTGTTTTAAACTAAGAAAATAAAAATATTCGAATAATAGCTAGGATGAAACTGGTTGCATCATGGTTTAAAATAAAATTGAAAAAAAAATATTCAAATAATAGCTATGATGAAACTAGTATCATCATGCTCAAAACACTCTCAAAAAATTGGCACATGGCTCAAAAATGCTTGAGAAGAAGAAAAAAAGCTAAAAATAACAAAACAGGAAATCTGCAACGTTTTTTTGTTGTTACAAATTAACTGTTACAATAAAGCTGAAGATAAACGTTGCAAAACTGAAAATAAACGTTGCTGATTGGTTGAAAACTGTTGCAGTTGAAAATAAACGTTGCAAAGCTGAAGAACAACGTTGCTAATGGGTTGAAAAAACCGTTACAGATGAAGATAAATGTTGCAAATCTGAAGAACAACGTTGCTAATGGGTTGAAGAAACCGTTGCCTTTTCTCTGTTCTTTGTCTTCTTCAACAGCAGCAGAAAAAAAAAATGATTTGATTTTTTTGATCTTTTTAACTTCCTGAGATCGATCCAACCTTCCTAACATCGTTTGTGACTCAATCAAACCTTTTTATACACCACATGAGCAAGAAATTCTCATTTAATTAAAACAATATGCATTTTTCTTTTGTATACTAACTCTGGATTATCACAAGAGACCTTCAATCCAAGAATACGTTTAGTACACTTTTAGATAATTACATTTAATTATCAACTAATTTTTTCATGATTATGCATGTACCAAGTCGTTCACCTGCAAATTTCTTTTGGTGGATATTTTTCTTGTTTGATACCACCTTTTTAACGAGATACTGGTGTATGGTGATTGTCATTTTTCCTGAATCGATTCATATTGCATAGTTGCACAGTATCTCATGTTGGAAGAGATTCCAGTATATTAGTCAACATCGTAACATCTGAAATGTTAGATAGGCACGCCCACAAAAGCTGTTAGAATATTTTGCACGTACACAAATAGGAGTAAAGGGTATTTATGTCAGCTGATAAATAAATATTTGGGTGTAATACCCACTTAGGATATTAGAAGAGTATCTTCTAGATACTTGGATATTAGAACAATATCATAGTTTAGCTATCTTATAGACTCGTAAAAATGGATCTATGGGTTATTAAGCCAATAAACTAAATGATTAAAAAGAAAAACAAAGAAAATGGATCACCCTGGGTAAGGCCTTTACCAGTGGTAAATTCCGGGTGAGCTGAGACATTGATTAGGACTGAAGTTGGAGTGTTGGTGATGCAACCTTGAACCCGTTTACACCAAAGATCCCCACCATTTTTTTCGAGGACTTCGTCCACAAACTCCCACAAGACATGATCAAACGCTTCTCGAGGTAAATTTTACAAATGATTCCAGAAATGCCGCTCTTGATTCCTGAGTCGACACACTCATTTGCTATTAAAGCACTATCAAGAATTTATCTCCCTTTAAAGAAGGATGACTGATGCTGATATTAAAGAAGGAAATACAAGCTTTCTCTCTGTTAAAACCTTTGCAATCATCTTGTAAATGCTATTTAGTAGCCCAATAAGTCTGAATCTTTTAGTTCTTCCACTGCAGTTTTTTTTGGAATTAAATATAGGAAAAAGTTGTTTAACCTTAGAGTACCCCACTTGTCAAAGTCTTTAACCACTTTCATGATGTCATAGTGCGAGCACTTCTTGATTATCGCTACCTGAAAACCGTCAGGGCCCGGGGTTCTATCTTGACCCAATCTTTTAAGAGCCTCAAAACGATCTTCTTCAGTAATAAAAACTTCTAAGCTAGCAGATACTCAGGAAGTTACTTTTTGAAATTCATGTTGGCAATCGACGGTCTGGGTGTGTTCTTTCTTGTAAACAAGAAGGAAAAGTAATCTGTAATGGAAGTTTTAATTAACTCTTTATCGCCGGTTAGAGTTCCGTTAATCTTCAGAGAGTG
The DNA here is from genome assembly GCA_023531435.1 of Papaver californicum. NCBI lineage: Eukaryota > Viridiplantae > Streptophyta > Magnoliopsida > Ranunculales > Papaveraceae > Papaver > Papaver californicum. The sequence continues at coordinate 38,724 of JAJJMC010027418.1, read as the reverse complement.
AATAATGTTATTTATTTTCCGGATTTTCACCATCCTATGATCAAACTGGGTGTTTCTATCCCCATCTAAATCCCAAGAATTGCCTGATTTTAAAGGAAACATCAAATGTTTCCTGTCCACGAAATTTTCAAAGTCTAATTTGATTTTCTCTCTTCTTGATTCTTGTATAGTATAAATGACCTTTTTGTCAGCCAAGTCATCCAGAACCACTAGCTCAGCAATAATATCTTCAATCTGCCTATCCACCTTCCGAACACTTCTCGATTCTAAATTTTGTTGTTTCCATACAAAGCCTGGAGCTTTTTGGCTGATATGAATCCCGCTGAATTATAAAAGAAGTAAGACGCCCACCATTCTTGCATCAAAACCAACATATTCGTGTTACGAAGGTGCATTGCTTGAAATCTGTAAGGTGATGGGCCGCAATCTTGGATGTCGCAACTCAAATTGATGGGAGTGTGATCTGATAGGGTCTCCCAAGGATTTGAGCCGCAATAGAAGGATAATGATTATCGAAATCTGAAGAAATGATAAACCTATCTAATTTACTAGAGTACTTCCAAGTGAAATTGAGCTCCTGTCACTATCATATCTACCAGCTTTAAATCATCCATAGAAATTCATAAGGTGTTTCATTCATCTTATCGCCTTAATGCAGCCCAATTTCCCATTCATTTTAAGAATTTCATTGAAGTCTTCTCCAATGCACCAAGGGAGGGACCATGTGACCTAAGCTAGTTTCAATTTAGACCATAAAATTTTCCGGAGAAGAACATCTAATATTATCATTTGAAAACCATCCAAAAGCATCCAGAATATTGCTCTGAAATGCTGCCGTTAACCTCAATAATGTTTTTGTGCCATATAATTAGAATACCGTCTGAGAAACCAATCGAGTTAATAGCCAACCAACCATATAAACCAGTACCCCAAACTTGATTCACAATTCTATCAGATCAATTATCCATCCCTGTTTCTCTTAAAACTAAGAGATCCGGTCAGGGCCGTCCTTGACATATACAAGACCTAGGACGTATTTTGTAAAGGCTTATTTGTTATTTTTTTATTATTATTTATATGCATATAAATCAGATAAGGAGGAGAATTAATAACTCATAAAAAACTTCATAACTTCCAATATATATATATTTATTAACAATAAAAACTAAATAGTGATTCCAAACAAGTAACTCAACAAATAAAAACCTAGAAAAACAAAAGACCATTTAAATATAATTACAAGTTATATGTTGTATTTTATATTTTGAAATGCAAAAAATATCACATAAATCACATCTATTTTATATTTCTAAACATATAAAAGTATCATATGAATCACATATGAAAAAAGGTGGTTGTTGTGAGTACGTTGTACCTTCGTGTAATCCTTTCCTAGTTTAATAAATTATCTTTATGCTTCAAAAATAAAATAATACTACCTCCGTTTCAGGAAAAGAGTTACTATCACTTTTTTAAATTGACCTATTTTTAGGCTAAAATGACAAAGTGATAGTAACATTTTTCCAGAAACGGAGGGAGTATGAAAAACAATAATTTTAAGAGACTTACTTTAGGTAAGATGTTTATTATGCTATCCATACAAGATGATCATTGTTAGTAATGCGGAAAACATAAAACAACAAATTTAAAAAGAATTACTGATAGTAGTACCAAAAACATAATAAAGAAAAATATTAATAATAAATACTTTCTCATAATAGCAATTTATTTTTTTTACGATTAAAGATGAATTAGGACAAAATTGCATACATATTTAAAGAGTGAATATATTTTTTTTGCCCCTTTATTTTTTGGGCCTAGGGCGGTCGACCATGTCTCCCCACCTAAAAAAGGACCCTATTGAAACTATCCATTTATATAAAAGACGTGTTTTGAAGTTACATATATTCAACATACACAATACTATACGAACTATCTATCTTAGAAAAACTTATCTTCTGCTCTCAATTATCTTATCATCTTCATTATTATCTTTAATATATTTTTCTATCTATTTGGTTTTCTTGTAATGGCTTCGGAAGGGATTCTTGCTAATATAATATGACTGGAATCTTGAAGATTTTACTACTGGTTATTTCTCAATAAATTGGTCAGCCTTGGGGTGTTAAAGATGACTTAAAGAAACTTGTGAAAACCTTGGAGTCGATACAAGATTTAATTATTGATGTTGAGGAGAAACAAATAATTGATGCTACTGTCAGACTTTGGTTGAGAAGGCTCGAGACATTGTTTACGATGCAGATGATGTTATGAAACCATGTGTCGTTGCGAAAGAGGAAGTCAACTCAAGCATAAAGTACGCGACTTTATGAATAAATCCTCAGATACACTGGTGTTTCACTTAAAGATGGCTGGTAAAATCCGAGCCATAAAAAAAGCTTAGATAAAATTTACAATGATCAAGTAAGATAATCTTTGAATGCTACTGGTGGTACTTTTCAAGTCGATCAAATCAAAAAGCAACACACAAACAATCGACAAACAAAAACCTAGAAAAATAAACGATTATTCAAATAAAATTACAAGATATGTGTTGTGTTTTACAATTTTAAATGCAAAAGGTATCACATGAATCACATATTTTTTATATTTTAGACATATAAAAGTATCACATGAATCATATATGAAAGACAAGGTGGCAGTTGTGGGTACGATGTACCTTCGTCTAATCCTTCCCTGGATCAATAAATTATGCTTCAAAAACAAAATAATATGAAAAACAAGAAATTTTAATAGACTTATGTTGTGTAAGATGTTTGTTATGTTATCCATACCAGATGTTTATTGTTAATAATACGAAAAACCTAAAACAATAATTTCTTAAAAAAATACTGATAGTAGTACTAAAAACTTAATAAAGAAAAGTACTAATAATAAATACTTTCTCATATTAATAAATATTTTTTCATAATTAAAGTTGAATTAAGATAAAGTTGCATACATATATAGTTAATAAATATTTTTTTCATAATTAAAATTGAATTAAGATAAAGCTGCATACATATATAGAGAGGAGGGGAAAAAAATTGGCCCCTTCGTTTTTTGGGCCTATAACAGTCAACCATCCCTCCCGGCCTAAAAGACGGCCCTGGATCCGGTTTCCACAATTTTATGCATTGATGTATTATATATAGCCCTTCCATTTCTCTTCCTAGTCCTATTGACATTCCATAAAATCATATTAAACATAAGAAATAAACCCTTGAACCCAGAGAGAAACAACCTTAAACGTCGACCTCTTCCATATCTCTAATCTTGTCCTTAAAAGCACCAATATGCAATTGCATTCTTTCCTTACCACAATTTGTTTTTTAGACTCAGGAGATGTCATCCCCGTAGGATTCAAAACCCTTTTAGTCATATCAAATAAACCCCAAATTTGTATTTAAGGTATTTGTGGACTTTAGCTAATTTCATAAGATCACTTTTGTCCTAAAAAAGTCACCAGGGGTCATCATGGTACCTGTATTAGATACAGCTGCATCTACATTCCGTCGAGCATCACAGAATAATTGCCACTGATAACCTCTTGATGCTCAACAATCACTGAAGCTGGTAGAGCCTTACTCACAAAATTAGACGATATTCGCAGAGGATCAACAATAACTTTGATTGAAGAAGTCACTAGAAGTTGATGATCATTATTTGTGCTAAAAGGAGAACTAGGGATTTCACTTTCTTCCAGAACTGCAGGGAAATAAACAATATCCTCAAAGAAGTCAAAGATTCTTGTCTTCAATTGATTCTAAATCACCTAATCATGTAACGTGCGATTCATAATCAGATAACACTAATTCTGCTCTATATGTTTCTGAACAAGAATTGGAGGCAAAGAAGTGGATAGTGTAGAGATAATCGAGTTATCCAATTTGGACTATCGGAACGATCTAGGGGTGTAAATTGGGCCAGGCCGGGCTGCCTGGTCTGTTTTCTATCTCAGGCCAGGCCGGGCAACAAAACTAATTTTGAAGCCCAAAACCTGCCCAAAGCCTAAATGTTAAACAGGCCAGACCAAGCAAGCCGGACATGTCACCTTTTTCCTGTCTGAAATTTGAATATTTGATTACTGAGATTTATATTCATTTCATATTCATGTTTAAAAAACAATATAACTAAACAAGTTCACTTTCAGACGTCAAAAAATATAATGAAACTAATACTCAAAAATATTAGAGGATGCAGAAAAAGAAAAAACAAAACAAATATAAAAATCTTATCAAAAGTATAACTAAAACTCTACGAAAATTATTTGTACTTAATTAGATAAGAGTCTATCCATGAGCTCCCTGGCTTCTCTACGTCGAAGAACTTCTTTATTCGTGTACTCCAACAACTTGGTACCCTATGCTCCTTTACCTACGTAGATTAAAAAGAGAACAAGATTAGGGAGTTATACAATGAAATCATATTACAAGAAAAGAAAAATATGCTTTGCTTGTCTACTCACTGGTCACTACTGTTATATTTTTATCAAATTATCAACTAACTAGTGTTATACACTAGATAATTATGAGTTAGAAAAAACGTCAAAACTAATAATAAGATAGGAAATCATATATGTTTAGACTGTCAACAGTAATATACTTAGTTTTGTACCTTAAAGATAAACTGAATCAAGTGGGCACTTGATCGTCTCCATCTTCGATGGAAATATCATCGTTCAATGGATCCATCGTTTGATGGTAGTCTTTAAACTCAGCTTCCCACCAATCTTTCAAACACATACAACACTCCAACATTTCTGGCGTTAAAAGGATGGGATAATCACCTATAACACGCTTTCCAAGAGAAAATGATGATTCAGATGCAACCGTAGACACCTGGACTGCTAGGATATCACGTGCAACCCAAGAAAGAAGGATAATCACCTATAACACGCTTTCCAAGAGAAAATGATGATTCAGATGCAACCGTAGACACCTGGACTGCTAGGATATCACGTGCAATCCAAGAAAGAACCGGATATTTATTTTCGTTTTGTTTCCACCAAGCCAATACATAAAACCTTTTCATCTCCTCTAAACTTGGTGGTGGCTTAGCATAATACCTTGTAAGTTCTTGCGATGTTGTAGCAAGTGGATCACTTTTATGCCTACTTTGAGATTCCCAAAAAATATCTCCAACTGAGGAGCTAGCATCCCCTAAACTACTATGTAAAGGTGGCTGTGTACTAGTGAGAGTTGTAGAAATATTCGAAACAATTTAACTTGTTCATCCACTTCCATGGCAGATACGTACTCAGCAAAAAGACTTTTCCTCTTTTGAGATATTAAACTAATTTGCTCCTTATAACATCGAATTTTATGTGCAGAAGTGCCAAAACATTCCTCAATGTAAGACCAAGTAGTTTCCATCCCTTTGAAGTTAAGCCGAGGATCCAAAATGCAAGCTATCCCAAACAAATGAGGAGTCTCAACCAATATTTTACGAATTTTTCTTTCATGGTAGTAATAATGACCTTCAAACTAGGAATATTTCTATGAGCTGAAAACTTTCCTAATACCAAACAAAAATCTAAGAATAGAGTTACTTGTGGCATAGTCAATGCCAGAAAAGTAGTTAGTTGCTTTATAAAAGGTTTCAAGAAATTGCACAACAATTCAGCATGTTCCCAATCAGAATTACTTATACTGTAACGACATGCCATGTATGATAGACACCTTTGAATTGCATTACGATAGCGAAGTACATATTTTAACATCATATAAGTGGAGTTCCACCTATTCTCACAATCAGTTTGGTGCTTTTTAGGACGCACACCCACTGACCGACATGCATTTCTAAACTGCCATATCTCGTAGAAGAAGCAAACATAAAAGTTGTACTATCTTTAATATGTCCAAGCATATCCTTAAATTCTTTAACTCTTAGGCCATCTTAAACAACTAAATTTAGTATGTGGCAGCAACAACGCACATGAAATAACCCCTTTTCGATGGAAGGTTAGGCATTAACACTTTCAAATGTTTGATTGAAAGTGTATTTGCACTAGCGTTATCCATCGAAAGAGAAAATACTTTTTGAGAAATTTCCAAATCACTAACCCTTTTCAATGGAATGTTAGGCATTAACACTTTTAAATGTTTGATTGAAAGTGTATTTGCACTAGCGTTATCCATCGAAAGAGAAAATACTGTTTGAGAAATTTCCAAATCACTAACCAACATATGATTAATCATCTCAGCAATTTGTTCTCCAGTGTGGGACACATCAATTAATAAATAAGACAAGATTCTTTTTCTCAACACCCAATTATTATCAATAAAATGTGAAGCGGGTGAAATATAGCTTGATTTCTGACGTTTTGATAACCAAATATCTGAAGTCAAAGAAATTTTTCTTGAATGTTCTAAAAGAATTTTCTTCAAATTTTCTTTCCCTTCTCTAAAACACTTCAAAACATCATTTCTAGAAGTTGTTCGACTAAAACTAACAAAACTAGGATGAAAACTGTTGTTGATACACCATTGAAAAAATTTATCTTCAACGAATTGGAAAGGAAGTTCCCGCATGATAATTAGTTTAATGATATTCTTTCTTGCCCTAGTTTGACTAAACTGAAAAGAAGTGAAGGTACCTTCCGCATTCCTGGCTATTAAGGTCTGCGAGGAATCAGTTCTTTGCTTTTTCTGACAGCTTTTAGTATGTCTATTGAGATGTAATGTGCCAGCTCCAGTATCCCCAGAAAAGTCATCTTTGCATAATTTGCAACGTGCCCTCTTTAAGACTTTGATAGGGTCATCTGGATTTGTCTTTGTAAATCGTTCGTAACCATCCCACACCTTCGATCTCAGCTTAGATTCTTTTTGGTTCTCTTGTTCTGTGGTTATAGATGATGGATTTGAGGAGCCAGAAACATCACTGTTCAAGTTAGTTCCATTATCTCCTTGAGTATTTATGAACTTCATTAGTATCCATATTATATGTTCCTGCTAACAACAAAACATAGATAATTAAGTATATGTAAATTACACCTAATACACCTTTAAAAGTTGTACTGCAAAAAAAAAAAAACTAGTAAAATGAGATCAAAGGAACAAAACTTATGTACTAAAACTTCAATTGGTATTAAGCATTAATCAAGGATATGCAAAAGTAAAATGTTAGAAGGCCAAGAATTAGAACACCAAGATGGTTAGTATACGATCTGCAATGTTAATAGATTAAGAGCAACACCCTGACTAATAATGAGGGAGTATGATGATAAATTATGTAAGGATCTTGCAGCAAGGAGATGAATTAACGTATGTAGAGAACAACCACAATCAGAATACCAGGATGGGTAATAAACATTAAACAATCTGTGAAATTAATGGATTAAGAATAATAACCAATGATTATGAGGGACAAAAAAAAATCATAAGATTCATACCTAAGGGCTATCAACAGATTCAGCACAGAGAAGTGAAAATTCTAATATGAACCAAACCACAAATAAAACCATTTCATGATTTTCATATGAACTTCATTAACTAAAAAAAAAAATGAAGACAAAGAATATACAAATCAAGTACATGAAATTAAGAACATCATTACCAATAGACATGAAATTTAAGACATGCAATTTAAGAACATGAAGCTTTTCTTTCGAACTGAACATCATTATCAATAGAACATCAAATTGAGAACATAACTTAAATAAGATGGAAAGTTAAAAAAAAAAAAAACTTACAGGCTTCACAACCGGATTACTTCTTGTTGTACCTTTGTTGATGTAATTGTATTTTGTTACTGAAACCCTAGGGTTAAAGATGAAGAAAACCTCAATTCTTATACAAAAATGAATCACTGCACAGAAATAATGCTAACTTTCCCAAAATTTTAAGAAGTATAATTTTTTCTTCCAAAGATTTGAGCCTTTCTTTCCCAAAATTTTGATGTCTCCCAAATATTGTGGTTGTGTTTTAGGGATTAGACTTTTAGACAGAGTACTAGACAATTCTCGATTGTAAAGTAAAGTCGACCACTAACAAGTTATTGGGTCGGGCACTAAAAACGGGTACCAGGCTGGGCGGTAAAAAAAATGAAAGCCTGAGCCCGCCCAATTCAACTAAATAGGCCAGGCTAGGCGGCCCTTGACGAGCTATAACAGACTTTGGGCTTAAACGGGTATATACAGGCTTGGGCGGATACAGGCAAGGCCGAGTATTTTCGGGTATTATTTACAGCCCTAGAACGAGCTGAGTTTGGGATGCTCAATGACCTCTTAAGCCTTAAGGTTTGAAATGGACCCTTTAGGAAGGAGGCCCGAATTGGACGAGAATAAGGGATCAACCCTTTTACTGCCCGAATTGTATGTTTTATGGGAAATTTGCTGGTTGGTCCAAAATACCCGGATCCGTTTAATCTATGGTCCATCCAGAAAAAACATTTAACCGGAGGTCCAAAAATGTTTTGGTCTTACAAAAAGACCCGACTGCCATTTTTATTGTACGTGCGGATATTAGAGAAACAACTTCTCTCTTTGTTTCTTCCATTAAAACGAAATACCTAAACATAAAAGATTTTTCTCTCTTCAGAAAACCTAAATACCTCTTATTCTCTTCTACCTTCTTCCTTATAATATTGAGATCTTCCTAATTAATCGTCAACAAAACTGAAGAATCAACGAGAAAACCCTAGATTCGATGAAATCATTACAAAAATCCATTAAAACCATCACAAAATCAACTGAAAACCCAGATCTAAACGAAAAAATGGTGAAAACAAGAAGAAGAAAAAAAGAAAAATCGCACAAGAAGAAGTAATGGAAGAACATAGTAGTGCTCTCCCTAGATTAACATAGTTGTTTTGATGGAGATTCATTTTGAATCTGATTTTATGATTTGTTGATTACAAGAAGAGAGTACACGAGAATTACATGATGATTGACCTATGAAACCTCTGCTACTCGCTAAGAACAAGTAGTACCAAAAAATAGGTACTGTGTTCACTTCTAATTTTACTATTTTTTTATACCAATTTCTTGTTGTTTATTATCCTACAATACATATTGATATGTACTTGCGTAAAAAGTAATTCTTTGATACATTATATATAATCATGTACCGTATAAACCCTTAACCCTAGTTTATGATTGAATATAATCCTACAGTACATATATTAATATATGTTAGTACATATTTATATGTATTGTATAATGTGTGTATCTTTTGATAAGAATTACCTTTACACATTTATATGTACTATATAATGTGTGTATCTGTAAATTGTTTTATGTTAGTACATATTGTTGTATACTTATTGTTGTGTATGACTTAACAATACATGTTGATATGTATTCATTGTTGTGTCTAACAGTGTATATTGATATGTACTTGTGCAAAAAGAAATCGAGAGTAGAAGATGCTCCTAATGCAACAAATGTAATTCTTATCAAAAGACAACATAAATTCCTTTCAGATCTTGACAGCTATATTATCTACTTATTTTGCGTGGGTATTTGATAATGTGGCATTTGGTTGCAGATTGGGGATGAAAATAGTTAGAAGAGATTTGTGTTATCCACAAAAGTACCTTTCATCTTTGAGGTCGTGATCATGCTTCTTAGTTGTTCTCAATTTGTGATCATTGATGTGTAATTTAACTTAGGATGGATGTTGTAATCCTCTACATGGGTGGAGAAAAAAAAATCGATAATCATGGGATCAAGTTTATCATTGCAATGACTAGAAGCTGCAAAGATGGATAATATCTTTAGTATATTAACAAGGTAGGTTCTTCAGGCCTTATGCGGAGGGCTTCCTTGAATATTTGATCTTGTCAAGGATGAAATGGAAGGATGCTACCAGGACTTGCTCGAAATGTTTCATGTGGGATTCAGTTATAGAGTTGCAAGTTAAATAGATCATGGGTCAGTTAGCATTTTCTTATGTATTTGGTTAACTGTAAGTTATTTTACTGAACAAATTTTTACCACTCATATGTACAATTCTAAACTCGGTTCCAGATAGGGATTTTAACAGTGTTTTTGTCATAAGTTGCTCGGTTCCTATTGTACTAGTCATAATGAGGTTACATGCTAGTCATGTGCACTGAGTATAAAGCCTACAAAATTTTTTTTACTAATAACGAGGGGGTGCTGCCTCGACCCCTGTAAATGGCCACCGATAATCATAGACAATCTTATATCCTTACAACTCATTTTTTTTATTCACATCCTAAGTATTAAAAATGCAAGTCGATAAATATAAAAAAGAAAATACACTTTATTGACGCGCAAAAGAACTGAAACTGAATCCCATACATCAGTACATAAATGATTGTACTGTAAGAAAAACCAAAAAACTAAAACTAAAAAATATCCGACATCAATACATAAAAATTAGAACACCAGCTGACACAAAATCTCGTCGGTACTAGCAGATAAATTGCATGTCGCCTTTTTGTGATGAGCTTTCAGACCACAATTTGAACATCTAATAGGGTTTTAATTTTCTCTTCTCCCGTACACTTTTGATGTGATTCCTTCGTCTTCCTGGTTGAGCCATGACTTAGAGGGGTGACAGAACAATATCTTCCTGGGTATACTCATCAGGCATGCGGTGAACAAAAAAATAAATTATAAGATTTATACAAATATGTTTTACATGCACAAAACAACAATTGAATGTGTTGACACACTCTGTGTGCTATACTTGTCAATGTTTTCATCACATTACGTCATACGGATCTGGTAAAATTTGTCAAAATAGAAAATTGGAATCCAATAAATTTCTAGATAGATTCAGAATTAAAAAAACAGTATATATACACATGTACTGAAGAAAACAAGAACTGAAAACCTAGTACATATTAATATGTAGCGAGTGAAAACCAATACATATTTATATACATCGAGTGAAAACCCAGTATTGATATGTACCGAGTGAAAACCCAATACATATTTATATACACCAAGTGAAAATCCAGTACATATTGATATGTACCGAGTAAAAACCTAGTACATATTACGCATTCCATCCATTAGTCCATATGAATATCTCTTGTAAATATAACAATAATTCGCTAAATATAAATAAAGGGTTCCAATAACTGACTTACGGTGGACCTTACCAAGGTAATTAGAATGGATGTACACACATTAACTTGTAAATCACCAAAAATATAAACTATGTTATTACTCTTAGAGAACTATATCAATTGAACAGTCCTAGTATCGATAAGTAGAACTCGTTTCCTGATTACATATTGATATGTACTGAGTGAAACCCTAGTATATATTGGTATGTACTGAGTGAAACCCAATTCAAGGAAACATCGAGACACTTTTCAGCTCACGGTAAATACAAAAGTGTCTTTCAACTATGAATAGACACAACCACCTAGAGAACCTAGAGAGCAACAAAAAATAGATGATGAGCTAACTCATCTAGACTAATAACTGAAAGAAGACAGCAAGTTGAAGCTTTGCATTTGCATTTACTGCATTTTATAATTTCATTTATAGCAAAAAGAAGATATTCTTGAGCCTGAGAATAACGATATCATTGTTAAAGTACAAACTCAAGTTGTATGCCAATATTCTTGTGGTATCATTCAGTAAATGGGTTGATCAATATATACTAATGAATTACCACAACAACTGGTGAATACAGTGGGATCTTTAGTATCCATAATCAATGGTATAAAGGTCACTAGAATAATGTTAATTTGTGCATAAAGTTTAGTAGTGCAAACTGCTTTCTCATTGTTCTTAGCCTAAGACTATCATTATTGTTTCTTATACTAGGTTTAAACAGTTTTAAAACTAGATTGATGCTACAAATATGATCTCAATTGTTCTTAATATAGCTGACCTGAAGCAAAAACTTACTTATCTCAATGAAAATTTGTCTTGTACCAAACGACACATCCACTATAAGCTATTAGGACCAACTGCAAGTGATCCATACTTCGACCAAGAAAGATACCGGAACCTGAAGCAGCATAAAAGTGACTCTAAATCATTCAGAGTTCAAACAATAATTCCATTTCCACTACAAACAAATTAGCAAAGTTAGAAATGGTGTGTTGTACCATAGATCCATGACTAGCAATCATGGTGCTAGAATGTTGGCTTTTTTCTATTTCCTAAATAATTAAACAGCTGGAAAATGTCCTTAAACTTCTATTTACTCCAGCTTCATTATCTCTTGTCTTTTTCACTTCGTTCAAATCACTGTGATCGTAGTCCAGGAGCATACGTACAAGAAAAGTTTTTAACAATGTCTCGGTATACCGGAACTCCATAAAAGATATACAAGTTTTTCGTAATTTTCAAGCTAACTCAAAAAAATCGAATATATATAGAAGCCAGAAGATGAATCAAATTTCAAACAAGATAAGTGAGGATAAAGTTTAGGTTAAATACGAATCGAATTATTTTCAGAGAAAATTAGATCGGCGTTTAAATTAAATCATGTTGACCATGAATCTAAAATCACATTTATAGAAGTACGGTATTAAGAGATTATTGAAATATAAACGACGAACATATCGATTGATTAATATCAAGAAAATTCAATCGAGAAATAGTTAAACCAAGAACAGACTAATAATAACTAAAATAAGATCGAAAATATATAATTATCTAACCTGAAAAGAGAGAATCATATCTATATGATGTAGGAGATTGAAACCCTAACTAAAAACATCTCTTCTAGTAGCTCTCGGAAAGGATTTGGGCGACTGAAATAACGAAAGAGAAAATGAATATCTATATCTACGATTTTGTCATATACCTAGGGTATTATTCGTATTTTAAAAAGTATAATTATGAACACACGTGTTTCAGGACCTTACAATAAAGTTTTTGGTCCAAAAACATGTTTTTGGGCCACCGGTTAAACTACTTGTAGTGGGTGGACTAGTCATTAAACTGGTCATCTAGATAAGATTAATCAGTAATTCTTAGATGTTTTTATTTGTTTAGGCTCTTAATCCGAGTGATTTAGTGAAATGTCATTAAAAGCCATTTTACGGATCAACCAAGGGGTGAGCATGGTCCAATTGCGGATAAGGTTTTTGAAATTCACGGATTAGGGATTGGACCCAGGTCCAACCTTGAAAATCCGTTGGACATCCATACCCTTTAGATTAAGAGCATTTATGTAATTTTCAGAAAATATGAGGCACTTTAGGAAATTTCTGAATTTGCTTGTGGATTTTAGTTTGTTTTTTGGAACTTTTATATATGGTAAAGATGGTCTTAGCTATAAAAACCTATTTTTCATGAGTGCTTTGTATGGTAACATGCGAACTTTTGTATATGATAAACTAGTGCATGTTACAAGGACTTGTTTTCTTAGGGTGTTTTCCATGACACTTTTTATTTTTATATGTAGGTTTTATAAGAAGTCATTTTTATTGGCTGTATTTCTCTATTATAAATTTTAAAATTATAAAACAAATCCATTGGGTCATCCTCATCCAATCCATCCATATGTGCATCCATTAGATGTTGGATTGGATACGAATATCAAATTTAAAATCCGTAATGAATTGCATTGAATGCGGATGAGGTAAAAACTGGCACATACTCACCCTTAGATCAACCTTTGGCAGTGTGGGATGGAAGAGTGGCTATATTGTTCCAATTGGATTTTATCTCACAGAACATAAACACGAAAAAACAAGTAAACGTAAGAAAAAGTGAGCAAATCACACTCTCCAATGTCGTTTTAAGATAGTTGATAAAACTGCATTTTGCAATTGCGGCGAAAACGGCTTTGGGGGTGTGGTTGGTTCTCACGTTAATCTAATATATTGAACATCTACAATCGAACCCGGGGAAATGTCATGGTATTTGTTAGGTAGAATCTTTTGAGCTTTCACTTATTGCAAGTAATCTCCAAATGGTTTACTCCAATTTTGAAGTTTGTCTCTTGCATTGATCATGGTCTTTCGGAAGATCCGAACCGATAAGTGCTCCATCTCTGATGTAACTAGGAACGAGTTGGAATGCAATATTTGCCAAATAGTGCTTACTGCTTACGTTGATGTTTGTGCGAGTCCACTTTTAGCTAATTTTCGCCGCTGCTCATGCCATTGACTGGTGGGCAAATGCCATCACATCATCTCGGTGACAATACCTCACGAGAAAAATCACAGTTTCTTTAAATTATTCATAGTTTTCACTTAACATAAAGAGTTAGCTGAACGAGAACTAACGAATAGCGAGGTTTCAGGATTTTAAGTTAGTTACAACTCATGATACTTGTAATTTTGTGAAGTACTATTTGTCAATCATCAAATTGTATCCTTTCATTAGTTACATGCCTATCCTTGAGTTGTTAAAGATAAAATACGGGTTGAAGAAGTATAAATACGCCTAATCCTTTTAAAAAGATGAAAAACAAGGAAAGAAGGATAACTGGTTACTGAAGCTGTTTTTGTTGTTGTTATTTAAATTTTCCTTCTTGGTTTCTTGCTCATTTTTGAGGCGTTGGAGAAAATTAAAGCATTGGGTGTAATTAGGTTTCAGAAAGTAATATTCGAAACATTTTTTTGTGGAACTTTGGAGTCCCAATGACGAAATCATCAAGTTTATTCCATTTGAACACCGATATAGATAGAATGAACTTTGGAAATAACAAAAATAAAAAACTGTGCACATATATTTGGGGAATAATAGTCCGAGACAAACTAAGCTGGTTTTGTTTTATTTTTTGATACGAAAATTCCCATTTTACTCAAAAGTTAGCATAATTCACAGGGTTTTTTAAATCCATAGGTAACATACACGAAATAATATCGTTTTGTTTAAGCCTTGTGTGACAAAAGGATCACCCTAAGATGATCATCTCATGGCTATTGAGAACGAATCAAATCAGATGGTTCTATTTTTCAATCTTTCTGACTTGCTCTTACGGAACCAAGGTCGAAAAGATTGAAAAAGTAAGTCATTCACAACCGCTGATGAAGGATTCCTCGAAAAGTTAAGGATTAGTAATCCTTTTTAGAAATCGAATGGATTCGGTCTTATACATACGCGAGGAAGGTAATCAAAAAAGAAAGAAGATGAGTTCTTCTTTCTTTTATCACTTAGGAGCCGTGCGAGATGAAAGTCTCATGCACGGTTTTGAATTACATTGACCAACGCCTTGTAAATATTTTTCTTCTTTTCTTTCCTATAAAGAAAAATCAAAAGACCATCGAAGGAATATGACATTTAATTGTACCATCATCCATTTGATGGGCATGATTATTTGAGTTACACCAAAAATTACTCAAGATAATTTCACCTGGTTTAATTAAGGGCTGGGCAAACTTAATGGGCGTTGTTAATTTATTTTCCATCTATAAAAAATGGATAAGGGGTTTCTAGATAGTAAAAAAAGTAGGTATCGGCACGTGTTATCCTATTTATATTTTAATTATTTCTATGTTATATTTTAATATTTTATGACAATTTATCATTTTTGATATAATTATTTTATTTTTATTTTACTTATTTTATTTTATTTTTTACAAATAGTCGTGGGCGACAAATCACGACCATGATAACTCTTTTAAATTCTGAGTGAAATAAATAGAAAAAATAGAATTGTATGGTTCAAATTTATCGATCATGATGATTTTTTAAGATTTTGAAAAGTTGTTATGGACCTAATTAATCGTCGATATTCAGTACCTTGACGACTTTTGATGTTGTTCTTTATTATTTATTTCTAAATTGTTTGGAGTCCACGCTAAATTAATATATTGATCGTCTTATTGCTGGTAAAGAGTTATGAGATACGTGTAATAGTCGAACATCTCCTACACAAGTAGAGTACCCGAGACCTTGCAAGAGATTTTATGGAGCAATCATGTGCAAAGACAACACTATTAAGCAGACCGAGCTTATGCATTTGATGCTAGGATCAACCTAAATTCATAAACCTTAATGCATTCGACTGGATTACACCTTGAGAGCTTATTCTTGGTGGTTCATATGGATAGAATCTGGTAGTCAAGCGCTTCCGTATCCAGTGATAAAAGGAGTTTTGGGGATAGCATAGCTTATTTCTATTCTACGGTTGGTGACGAATGTTTTTGACGAAAGATAGATAAGTATACTAATTCCGTCAACGTTTGGTAACGATGAAGGATTTTCTAATCATCTCTTTCTTTTATTGTCTTTTTATTTAGTTAATTAATCTACAGAACCCCCTTTTAGTGTTTTCTCTAGTTTTGCTAATCTAAATAACATATCAATTACACAGCTCTTTGTGGGAAAGATCCTTACTACCGCTATATTACTAGTAAATTAGTGGGAAATATTTTGAGTAATTTGTTACACTTATGACACGCACCAAATTTAGGCGCCGTTGTCGGGGAGCAGTTGTTAATTGATGTGTTATTTGTTTTAGCTTGTTTTAGTAGTTTAGATATTTTCACATTTTTCTTTAGTGTTTTTCAGGTTTTCAGGTTTTTGTGGTGTTAACAACTAGTTGAAGGTGTTATCCGCTCGTCAAAAGCGGATGGTAAATTATGAAAACAGGTTGTAAGTATCACTTTTGTTTTATTTTAGGTTTTAGTAGTTTTTACGTTTTTCTTATGAATCGTCATGTTTTCCTTCGGAAATAACATGTATGGTGCACAAGATCAATCATATAAACAATACTAGTAATCATTATGGTTTGCAATCTCAGTCTTATCACAACTACCAATCATACTAGGGGTATAACCAAAACCAATCTTTTGGATACGGTCAATATGCTACGGAAGCTTATGATTATTCTTATACATGCCAACAACTTTACAGCGGGTATGTAAGTGAACAATCACGAGAATGAGAGGATAGTTATAATTCTAATCAGTTGTTTTCTAGTAATATACAGATGTCATCAGAGAGTTTGGAACTAAAAACTGATGATATCATATCCAGACCCACTCCTATTGCTCATATTTTTGATCATTCACCCGTTCGAATGGAAGAGATGTGGTCTAGAAACTCTATTTTGAGTAATGGTGAAAAACGTATTAACATCATAAAACTCTCTAAACAACATGATTAACTGGAAGAAGATGGAAAATCAGAGGAAAATCTTCAGGAAATTAATAGGGTCATACAAATGGAACTCCAACGTCGTTGGGATATTGAAGATTATAAGGTTGGCCCTGATTTTGAAGATGAGCAACATTTGGAAATTCCTTGTAACAAAGATGAAGTTATTCCAACTCCGGATCATAATAACGATCATTCTCCTATTCAAAATGAGGATTGGGTATAATCTATTGTTATAAATGGTGTAACATTCTCAAACGAAGATCTTAGGACTGCACCAAGGAAAATTTTCTTTAAGAGGACCCTGATTATGATAAGGAGAATATTGAAGAGACGGTGATTGATAATAAAACCAAATTGATTGATTTCGTAGAAGACCCAATTGAGCTTTCCAAAGATTATAATGATGCTGAGGTTTCGGTTGAAGCAGACAAAGAATGGCTTTTAAAGACTTTGATAGAGGACTACGATATACATGAGATAAATAATTCATTGGATTTATTTAAGAATGATGAGGATCCCGTAATACAGGAGATCATGAA
The DNA here is from genome assembly GCA_023531435.1 of Papaver californicum. Taxonomy (NCBI): domain Eukaryota; kingdom Viridiplantae; phylum Streptophyta; class Magnoliopsida; order Ranunculales; family Papaveraceae; genus Papaver; species Papaver californicum. Next base: position 21,189 of record JAJJMC010027418.1, on the reverse strand, counting down.
AGGTTTGTTTAATCCTTTTCATAACTCTATATCTTTTGATCCTCCCCCAACCGAAATATTATCCCGATTTTTAAGGAACTACTTCACTTAAGGTTGGGTATATGTGCTATTAAAATTGTTAAGAATTATTTTGCTTCTAATTATCCACCACTAGATATGTTTGATTCCAACATTGTGCAGGTTCGCCGAGAGGAACCTATAAAAGTTCTTTTGTATTATGTTCTTTATACACTTCCAAGTGTAAAAAAGAATAAATGTGGGGGTAACTTCCATCAAATAACACTCTAAATATTTATATCTTATGTTAACGTTTTTGTGAAGCTGTTATTAGTATTGTAGATTGTTGTCTGGGTGGATCCCCAGATTTTCAGATTGTTGGTTTACAGGCGATAACCATAAGGTCAGGCTGAAGACGTTAATCTAAGTGTTGAATGGGAAACAACCCATTGGTTTTGTATTTTTATCTTTTGCTTTTAATTTTTACTTTTTCATATCATATTAGGATTTTCCATCTTGATTTTACATTGGAGGAGTCAATTTACATTTAGGTCAATGTAAAGTTTTAGTGTGGGGAAGTATTTAGCATATAGAGTTTTTAGTCTTTACTTAGAGTTTTCACTTTTGTAGGTAAATCTACATATTTGGATGAAAACCTCCAACTTTTAGATATTTTAGAGTCACTTAGTATACTTCTAGCTAAGTTTACATACATAGTTCTTACCGAAATAATAAAACCTAAAAGTATTACAAAATTATATTAGGATTTCTTAGTTGTTGAGAGGCAATAACTGACAAAAAGGGACTTAAGCCGCTCGTGGCGAATTAGGTACAAAAATAATACAGTAATAGAGAAATTGATCAATCATTAGTGGAGAGTACCCATATATGAGTGAGGCACCAGACTTTCAATTCTTTGTAGTTGTTTAAATATTGTCCTATAGAGTGTGTGTCATCTTACGCTAATTCCGGGTAGAATGATGAGCTACCCAACCTCGCACCAATTTCAGCAATACTTTTTTATCTATTGAGTGCTAATTCTATCAATCATGAGGGTGTCATCATAATTACTAACTTTATCTTGTAGTCTAGTTTGCAGTTGGCATCATTCTCTCGACAAAGCAGCAATATAAACACATTATCATCAACAAGTGGAGCATCAAAAATTTGAAGGAAAGTTGAAGACTTTCAAGGTTTACAAACAATAGTACAATAAAGAGCAAATTGTATATTTAATTAAAGCAATAATACAATAAGCAGAATTATATATACATGTTGAATACTTATGTACAAGAGCAAAATAAATCAAAAGATGAGAGTTAGTGAAGTTCATGATATCGAGATAATACAAGTTGTAAAGAATCAAGTGGTAAAGTCCTTATCCCACGACCATTGTAGTTCCACTGTTCATTTTATTTATCTTTCAGTTTATATTTTGATTTAATAAAAAAAATAGAAGTACAAATAAAATAAAATATTGCTTTAGTGTATAGGTATTTTTTTTGTATTCATTCAATAAGGCCGTGGGAAAAAAAATCTATAAAGAAGTTTCAAACAACAAGGATTTAAGGAAAAAAGTTACAATTGTCAAGGTTATACGAAGTTCAAGAGTTCATTATAAACAGTTGAAGACCGAGGACGTTTTTATTTACTGTGAGAGCGGTGTTGATTGTAGACCGGGTGAGAAGGTAAGTAAGCATTCCTATCCTTACATAGTGGTTGATTACTTTTCTTAGAGGTCATCAGAAAAAAAAGGTTTTTTTCGTCTCACGTTTCTATGGGTTAACAAAATATAATTCAGAAGGTTATTTTTTTATTCCCACCATTCAACGTGTGCAGGATTTCTATCTTCACTCCTACCTGCATACATGAGAACCATAAAGTGCGTTTTCTGAGTGTAAATTTCATAAAACCCTATTGGTGAGACAGAAGTCGAGGAGGAATGCTTATTCGATCGCTCTCGAGGATGGATTCTTTCATATGGTGGTTTTCTCCTAACTCAAGATTTAAGCATAAGAATAATGTTCTTTGGCATTTCTAACTTCATATTATTAGTGTGATAAACTTTATGTCCTCATAGCTTTGGATGCTTGTGACTTCGAAGTTGGAGTAGGTTTTATGGGTATATCTCTTGTAAACCCTCACGAGACTATAACTCGTCACAGGGACACCTAGGGATTTAAAAGCTTGTTGCACATGCTAAGTGTAACCGTGTCCTCGACGAAACGAAGTTGTTGTATTTTAGTTTAATATAGTTTATGTTAGTTTAGATAGTAGTTTGCTCGAGTACTAGCAAAAGCTAATTGTGGGGGAATTTAATAAGTGCATAATTCACATGTTTTTAGTGTCAAATCCATACTAATATTTGCTATAGTTCTTGCATATTACTTGTTATTATGTTTGTTTTCTATCTTATATCTTATATTAGGTGAATCATCCCAATAAGAGTGAAATGGTTACAAAAGAGCTAAGAAGTGAAATACTCCAAGTATTCAAGCATCCCAAAGCCAAAAAAGAAGAAAAGAGTTCATTGCGACATGAAATGAACAAGAAAATTGAGTTATAAAAGTGAAAAGCCAAAAATAAATTTAACTCATTCAAATCCAGAAGTTCTTAATACCATCTTGAAGATAACAAAAATACGAAGTGAACGCAAAAAGAATAAGATCATTTCGAGTTCGTACGAAGAAGTTATGGACAAAACACCTGAGACGAAGAAAAGTGATCTACAACGCAACAATCGGCGTTGCTCTTAGGAACTCTAGCAATACCGAATATGACACGATTTCAGGAAGAAAAATTTTATTTTTGGTTTCAACAATCGGCGTTGCCCATATGAATTCGACAATACCGACTGTGGCTAACCCAAGGGAAGTGTTTTGACATACTTTGACTTCTAATGTAAGGAAACATGGTTAGGGAAGGATTTTAAACCCTAGAAGGAGAGGATACTCGAGGGACAAGTATTGAAGGTTATAAAAGAATACATCTAAGGCTCAAACAAGATATATTTAGATCTCTACACAATCTTTACCTCTCATAATATAATTCTACATCAAAAACCTAGGGTTCACCCCTTTAGGGGGAAACCATTCTTCTTTGTATTATGAGTAGCTAATCCTTTTGTTGATTAATGATGAATTCAATGATCTAGAAATAAAGCTTTATTAGTTATATAAGTATATTTGGAGTTTTAATCATTGTCGCTTGTCTTTACTATGTCAAAGGTTTGTGAGTGATTCTTAGATTGTTTGGAGTGCACGCTAAATTAGTTTATTGATCATTCTATTGCTAGTAAAGAGTTGTGAGATACGTGTAATAGTCGAACACCTCATACACAAGTAGAGAATGCGAGACCTTGCAGAGGGATTTCTGTGGATAAATCATGTGTAAAGGCAACACTAGTAAGAAGACTGATCTTATGCATTTGATGTTAGGATCAACCTAAATTCATAAACCCTGATGCATCCGACTTGGTTACACCTTGAGAGCTTATTCTTGGTGGCTCAGATGGATAAAATCTGGTAGTTGAGCGCTTCCGTATCCAGTGATAAAATGAGTTTTGGGGATAGCAGAGCTTATTGCTATTATACGGTTGGTGACGAATGGTTCTGACGAAAGATAGATAAGTATACTAATTCAGTCAATGTTTAGTAACGACGAAGGATTTCCTAATCATCTCTTTCTTTTATCGTTTTTTATTTAGTTAATTAATCTACAAAACCCCCTTTTAATGTTTATTCTAGTTACTAATCTAAATAACATATCAATTACACAACTCTCTGTGTGAACGATCCTTACTATCGCTATATTACTAGTTATTTAGTGGGAAGTTCTTGAGAAATTTGTTGCACTTATGAAACGCATCAGCCGGTACTTTAGGATCAGATTTGAGGATTTTTCCTGCAATCAAGCCATGTCATATGCATATACCAAACAACCAAATTTGCCAATTTTGAGCCACTATGAACATCGCTTGCCAAAGTTTTGATCGCGCGATCATATCTTTTGTCGCTAAGTTGTTATCTTAGCCATTTAATATCAAATCTTTGTCGCTAAGTTGTTATATTAGCCGTTTATTTTTCTTTCATCCAGAGATCCCTATATAATTCATAATTTCGATCATGGTCTTTCATCTACATTTAATCCAATGAATATTTTGAGTTTAAAAACTAATTACTTCTAATGTAATTCTTAATTTTAATTATATGTAATTTGATTTCAAAAGAAATAACCAAACTTAATAATTTGATTGAATTAACTAAAATTATATTAAAATACTAACTCTATTACATTACATTTAATTAATTTACTATACTACGCTCTTTTACAATATATAAACTAGGGTAGTAAAAACTTAAATAAACACTTCAATAAAATCTCGGACAATGTTTTTCCTTATGTTTATCTCCATTTGACTTAACTTCGATACGCTTTTGAGAAGATTTTCATTGGTTTTTGTGAGCAGTACTACGGTTAACTTTCAGATTTTTTTTACCTTCATTTATCTTACCTTGAACGCTTCTTTACCTTTTAGGTGCAGATTTGACTTGGTTAACATCCAAACATGAAGACCTCTTTACTTTTTATCGTTCTCTATTTTTTATAACCATCGCATATGATAATAATAGAAGCTTCAAGTATAACTCCCGAAAAATCAAGTTGGGTTACAATTTCTGCCGTTTGATTTTTTTGTAAGTAAGAGTTTCGATTAGAAAAATTATATAAAATTTTGGTGTAAAAAATAATTCAAAATTTTAGGTATTTACAAGCGGCGAAGAGTTAGCCGTTGGCGACCTAGTTTCTATGATCGTCAGCGACGATAATTCTATCATTCGATAGACTCTTAGTCGCTTACTCCATTTTCCATAGTTACGCGACTAATTTATCCTACACCTGACATGGCAAACTAGCCAATTTACCAACATGCATAGAACTTAGTCTCATGCAAGTGGTTATCAACATTAGCCTAGCTCATAGAAGGTGTCAGGTTCGAATCCTTCCTTAGGGAAACTGCAGCGGTTGGACCATACCAAAGAGCAAATACCAAATTTGTTTGCTCTTGAAAAAAAAACACAGCGGTTTGAACCCTAAATATGATCTTACGCTTATCTAAAGAGGCGTTTGTTAACGAACGTTACATTAGAATAACGTTAGATTACATAGACGTCTGTGTAGGGAGACGTTTGCTGTTTGACGTTCAACTAGATAAGCGTTTTGAACCCTAAGGATTAGACGCCCTTGTAAAGGAACGTTGACGCTGCGTTAACAAACGCTCACCTAGTGGAGCTTCTAGTGGATCTTGCCTAAACGCTCACCTAGCAGAGCTTCTATTGCCCTAAACGCTCACCTAGAAGAGCTTCTAGTGCTGGTTCCTAAACTAATTGAGGATAAACGCTCATCCACTTGAACGTTTACCCTGCCGACGCTCATATAGGGGAGCGTGATCACCATTATTGCAAAACGTCTTCTTAACATAGCGTATGTTAATCTGGCGCTGCTTCAAGGGGACGTTTTAGTCACACGCTCTTTTAATACAGCGTTAGAGCACATGTTTTTATGAGTGAACGTTTCACTAGACGTCATTCTGCAACGACGTTCGTGTTTAGAAACGTTCTCCTACAAAAACGTTTAAGGTTAACGCTGTGTTAGAAGAGCGTCCGACTAAATTTAGGTTTGGTCCTATTGGTGGACCAAGTATGTTCGGATACTGTTCAAAATCTCGACTAAATCCTATATATGATCGCCCGTTACGCCTCACTTTCACCGACCAAAGAGTAAAAATGGTCTTTACTCTCTAGTATGGTCGAGCGCTGCAGTTGCCCTTATCCTTATCCCTTTTCTTTTTTCTTTTTTGCAATACATATCAACGCCACGGTTGATCCCTGTTGGCCAGATCTTGGTCATAACCAGCACCAACTTTACAAACAAAGAAAAACCAGGTCGCTCGCAGATTATTACGGTTGCTAACCATCTGATATTCCGTCCTTATTCTCCAAATTAGGGCTTCTCTCAGGTTCCATCTTACTAACCATGATTCAATTTCTTCTTGGTTAGTTTTGAACAATCTTTTTGAGCTTTCCTCTATATGCGTAAGTAAATCATTTACATTCCAATTTTGAGGTTTATTTCAAGATCGATCCCTAATTTCATGATATTATCTTTTAAGATTACTAAATTCTGAATAATTTGGATGAGATTTTAATTTCTTAGTGTTAATTTGGTTTTGATTTTGTGCAGGTATTATGTTTTGTTGTTGTTAGTTCATCTTCTTGTTAAGGGGCAATATTTTCAGCTAAAAGATGGAGGATGGGAATGGGATTGAGTTAAGCTTAGGTCTACCTTGTGGTGGTGGTGGATCAGTTGATAAGCAATTGAACAATAAAGATAGTGGTAATTCCGTGGATAATAATGTTAAGAAAGAAATCATTGAAATTGACGAATCAGATAATGAATCGAAAGATTCCAGACCAAATGATGTGACTGATGATTCTGTGAAAGAGAAGGAGGAGGTACCGGAGAACTTTTTTACAAACCTTGGGGGAAAGTCGGCGTCTTCTGTTGGGGATACTGAGGTATCGGCAGAGAGAAATGATGCAAAGTTTATTAAGTATGAAGGACTTTGGGGTGCAAATGATGATAAGTTGAAAGGAGTTGAGGAAGGGAAATCTGATTCTGTTGAGATGGCAAAGAAATCGTGGTTAGAAGCAAGTAATAATAAACGGAAAATGGAGTTCGAGGAGATAAATTGCTTGAAGAAGCATGAGAGTGAAGTTCAACATGTTGAGACACTTGGTAAGAACCCTTTGCTTTTGGTTGTTGTGAATGTCATGAGAATTTTGGAATTGTGTTTGTTACTGTAGGTGGCATGTGTAGGTCGGAAGGTTGTGACTTATATCAGCTATATTTGTTAAATACCTGCAATGTAGTACTAATTGGAACGTAATAGTTGCATCATCTTATAGGAATTAGTGACTCAGTAATGTTTTCAAATGAGTTTCTGTATTGGGTGATTGAGATAGATCCTCGTCGATTTACATTTGTTGCTTCAAGGATATTGGCTTGTTTATTGACACCTCAGTTAAATAAGTTAGCACTACTGCTCTTTTGTATAGATTCTGATACATTTAATTTTATTTTTATTTTTTTTACCATCTTGGATGCAGCTATTGTCCAGAGACCTCCTCAGGGTTCATCAGAAATTTTACCAGATGAAAGAAAAATAGTTGAGTTGGCGCAAGGTGGTAAACAGCATATTGCAGAAGAGGGTGGTCCATCTTCCTCTTTTCAAGCACGAGATGATGTGAACGAAAATGGTGTGAATGTGAGGGCCAATGCAGCATCTCATCAACAGGTGGTGGAAGGTTTCCCTCCTGAAGGTTCGGCTATAAGACCAGGTATTGCTCCAGGTTTGAGATTTGGTGGATCTGGATCGTACCCTAATTTACCATGGGTGTCCACTACGGGTCCTGGACCAAACGGCAAGACGATCTCTGGGGTTGCCTACAGGTATGACAAAAATCAAGTGAAGATTGTTTGTGCTTGTCATGGATCCCATATGTCCTCTGGAGATTTTGTTCAGCACGCACGTGGAGATCAGTCTAACCATGAATTCAACACAGATCGATTGTCTTATGCGACTGGAAATCCTGCAGACTCGATTAAGAGTTAATGTTTTCTTCATACAAGTAAATTTATTGACATAGTTTGCCACAGGAATATCGTCAACAAAATGTGCAACATGTAGTTTCATTGTGTGATTTGTAATCTCTGTCAGTTGTTGTATTCGTATTTCTTATTATATCTGTTCATTGATTTATGTTCTCTGATCAATTCTTTGAGCAGCAAATAGTTTAATTCTGTTTGAATAAAAAAATTATAGTTTGCATAATACTTTTAAATTATACAATTCTGGATGTTTGGAGCACTTCTTGACTTCTTGTCTTGATTACAGAGGTCAGTAGCTTTGACTCGTGTAGCGAAACAGATTACCTAACAGCTTACAGTTTGATAATTGTCGAATTAAGAAAATAAGATGTTTTAAGGTGTTGATATGAAAGATGTCTCTACAAGCACTTCCTGTCGTTGCTGCTCAACCATAAGGATGCCAGAAGATCGTGGGCTGCAAACTTCAAAAGATTTGAAGTACAATCAGAGGTAAAAGGCTTTGGTTTATACCTTTATATGGATTCCCATCTTTTGTTACTTGTGTCAATATCTTAGTGTATCTGAAATGTATGCAAACTTGACTCTTCGATAGTAGGGTGTACAAACTAAACCATTAAACTGATTAGAAAATTGCATCTGCATAGGATACACTATTGTGACAGGTGAAATACAAGAAGAAGACTTCAAAATACAGTAGATCTTAGGCTATAGAGCTATTTATCTTACTATACTGCTTCTCACGGTTGTGCAGGTTCACGCAGTCAGTATACAATGAATCCTTGGCTTTCGGAGCTGTCTACGTCAGAGTTGGGACTGTGAGGACTACGCGTCTTCCTAGTGTTGCGCAACTGACTACTTACACTACTGTTCGGAGTATCTTTTCTCTTCTCCCTCTCTCTTCTCCACTCCCATTTTCTGAGCCAGTGTTGTACCAAAATAACCCCAAGACCCACAGAAATAGATAACAGGGATCCTGCTCCAATTGATACCACTGAGACCAACATCCAATTTGATCCCTTTCCCTTCCTTGTAATAACAAACATTGCTGCTATATAAGCGGCTGCCATGAATGAAGCAGAAACCCACATGATTTTGTGTGTCACAGCCAACAATTTCATCATTGTTTTACGCCGAAAAGGGATGACACTAACAAGAATAATAACGATTGCGATTGATGAAAACAAAGCCACATTGTTGCAGACCATGAAGATCTTGAAAGGAGTTGTCTTCCCCATAATTGCCTTCCCCATCAAAACACCTTCTTGGTATACCCCTCCTGGGGGATTGATTCCAGCAGCGAAAGTTACAGTTGCAATTAAAACAGCCACCAGAGTTACTGTGTTTCGAGCATTCAGAATACCTTCATTGTGGAGTTGAAGTTGCTTTTCTCTTCTGTGAGGGTGGCGCTTTCTCTTATGATGAGTTTTAGGTGGAGAATCAAGAGCATTCTTTGACCACCAAGATGGTGCTCTAAAAATATTCTCAATTGATCTTGCAGAAACTGAATTATTAACTCGTTGTATTTCAGGTGATTTTGTTGGCAATTCATCGCTGTTTTTGGCTCCAGCGTTTCGTAATGTTGGAATAAGCAGCAGCGCACCAGAATTGCTCACATCTTTTTCAACAACATCTAGAGGCGTGAATCCCCTCCGATCAAGAGCATTTATATCGATACCTGTCTTGGTTACTAGGTATGTAACCATCTGTGTTTATTCACAAGGAAACAGAGAGAGTAAGTTGACTATCAGAAACAAAATCATAAGTTCTTAACGGAATATCTATGATATCATTATAACTTTGAGTATATGCAGGTTAAGTTCACTCCATTACGTGTTTTCAAACAATATATCAATTGCCAATTTGTTGTTTCTGCAACAGTTTTTATGCTACCTAAAAGCTAAAACCATATTAGATAGTTGGTAATGGATTTAATGGTACATGTATGGTCTAGGGAACTTTAATAGGTTACTAAAAAGTGGGACAGTACATTTTGGTTCGGTTGATTATCTATTTCACAAAACAAATGCACAAAATTTTAAATAACTTGGATGATTCTGTTCCAGTTTCAGATTTTCTTACAGTGGTGAGTTTCGCAGCCGATGCAATATGTAAAATGGTGTTGCCATCATTGTCAGGTAAGTTAACCATGTTGGTGATGTTTAAGGTTTCAACCAAGTACTTAATCGCGTCGTATTGGTTATTCTTCACACCTAAATGTAAGACAGTTTCACCTGATTTCGTTAACATCCCAGCCGACTGAAGACTCGTTGAGAGGATTTCGTCAATGATATTAACTCGACCTTTGATTGCACACCAATGAAGTGGAGTTCTTCCTTCATTATCCTGTAATGAAGATAGGTCTTGGTCGACCTTTAGGATTTCTCTTGTTATGCCTAGATGTCCTTTGCTACAGGCTGTGTGTAAGGGTGAGCATCCTTGTGAATCCCTTTTCCATGCAAATTCTGGTCGGACTTGTAATAGTTCTTTCACAATTTCTGTTATATAAGTATAAAATGTATCAAAATCAGTAATCGGTATCTCCTTTTTTGAATGCAAACGAATTTTAAAATAAGAAAATTGTAAACCTACACCTAAGAAGTAGGTTCACACTTCACACATAGTGAAGCATATTTTAATCCAGAAAAGGTCGGACAGGAAACAGATAAGTGAAAAAAGTTTGGGAAAGGCGAACAGGTTCGCTTACATGTTTAAAGTCTTTCGACTGCTATAACCGGCTACCAGAGTCCATGCCTGATTTTCAAACATTGCAATCAACCATTGGGTCTTAGCCTAATCTACATAGAAAGTCATCGAGACACTCCAATTATTGCACTACCTAATCAAGTATGTTCTCATTGATTTTCTGTTGATCATGTTGATGATGATGTGTTAACTTACCGCGTTGTCCACGCGTTAGATTTTAGATTGGGCCGAAGACCATTAAACTCGAAAGCTTTTGACTAAGAAATGCTCATAGGGTATTTAGGTATAAAAGTAATTCTACTTTTCAATCCTAGAAATGAGAAATAAAAATATTTTATTTTATTAAAAGTTAATTTTTACAATTCTAAAAATTATTCTATAATCTTTACACAGTTCAGTTATTACATGTGGTTCTAACCAAAAGTCTTCGACTTTTTAGCAGAAATATCTTCTCACTGTATGGAGCTTAAAGGTAGAATAGAAATTTTAGAAACAAACAAATTAAAACTGTTTCGTTTCTGCTTAAAGTGATCTACATGCTAAATAAATCAACCAAATTGTTATAGAAATCCGGTTTGTATTTAAACTATGAGCTAAAAGTGTACCTAAATGACCTCCCGCAGCCGCAACATGTAACGAAGTTGTTAATCCATCTTCTTCCAAACCAAGCAACCATGCATAATTCATCAATAGATGTTTCACAATCTCTACTCTCCCACGTTCACATGCAACAAATAACACACTCTCATTTTCTCTGTTAACTTTGTAAACAACAGAAGGATCCGTTTCTAATAAAATCTTGGCAACATCCAGATGACCTCCTCTACATGCTTCATGTAATGGAGTTTCCATATTTTCATTCCCTTCTAAAACCATTTCCCATCTTAACTTGATTATTTCTTGTACCAACTGGCTATGCCCAAATCTTGAAGCTAAGTGTAATACAGTGTTCATGGATTTGTAGGTGGTTTGTTCGATAAGTGTCTCATCATTTTCTCTAACAAAACTGAGAAAGCTCGAAACGTCCCCGCTTACAGCTGCTTCATGGAGTGTACGATCCATTCTACTGCTTGCAGACGAAACTAAGGAATAGGCAAGGGATAAAAATGGTGAGACAGAGAGAAAGGACTAGTATAGTACTTGAGAGCCGACACTCATTTATACACATGAAGAGGGAGTTCATTTTTCCACAAATGTAGGCACCACGAAATTTCTTTGGAAGTTGTTTGTATTTTTATGAGTTATAGTTTTTAGTGATGGATGGAGCTCTATAGTCAACACAAGTTGTTGGTATTAGCTAGTTTTTACTTTTCATGCTGTATAAATTAGAATCTTAACCAGTAGTACAAAAAAATTCTTCCAGAACTACTAATAGAGGTTATAATGACATACTTAGAATTTAGAAATTACCTATAAGAGTCATGCTAGGGTGTAGCCATGCGTGGACATCCTAATCACCCTTGATCGGGGTAAATTAAAAGCACGAAATGGTTAAAAATACATCACGTCACCACCAATAAGCAATGGGCATTTTTCGTATTTTAGAAACTTTTTGACCAGGAAAGAGTTTAACACTAGAAAAGATTGTAAATAGAAGGATATCTCTTTTAGTTAGAGTTACTCAGACTTGAACTCAAAATATCCCTGTAGTAGATTTTGTTACTAAACAAGGTTGTTTTCTATTTTGATAGGAAAGAAAGATTTATTTGGCAGAGAGCAAAAGCTATTAATACAAAATTTTACTGGACCACAAAGCAGATACAAGCAAAAACAGAATAAAAAAGAAAAATACAAGTAGCCAAACTATCCAATGTAGATAGTCAATGCTTCATCTCAAATTTGAATCACCTGTTTGAACATATAAGGCGTGTAACAAGAATCTAATAATAAGCAGTATTATCTGTGGACCTGTGGTTTTGATTAGAACCAGGCTTTAATACCCAGTTATAATTACGACCTCTCTCAACCTTCCCATAGGGGAAAGGGATAGGAAACCACTGTACTACTAAGTGGTTCCTTATCGGTATCAGTAACAAAGTTCGGAGACCCAGTCTTTGCTTGTTTTGTATTGTGCATGACGAATGTTTTAGCATATAACTGGGTAGAAAAAAGAAATCCCAACCCCCCCACGGAAAATACACGGCAAGTGCCCACCACATGCGGAAGACACTGAAATTTTAAACTAGAGTTTTACTTAACTCAGTAATAAATGGGTGTACCTTTCTTTCTGTGACTTCCGATCCATAAAAATTCAGATTTTTTCTTGGTGGGTGTAGATTATAGTAGGATTATCAGTGCAATCTGAATATGCCTATACAGTTCAAATTCACCTGCATTATTGGTGATGACGAGCTCACTGACCTCACACACTCAGTCACAGAAGAAAATGATGAATACGTAAGAACCACTAATACATCTTCTCGTGTCTTATTTATTAAAATGATTTTTTTCTCATAGATGATTCTGAAGTGTGAACATAAAAAACAGAAAGCGGAAGAAGTTTTTGCAAAATTACAAACACTGTAGACAGAAAATGACTCTACAAAAGTGTAGGTGTAGTAGCTTGAAGTATTGGGTCGGATTTTTGGTGTTGTATTGCTGTACTTTTTTATTGAACAGGCCACTGGGAATGTATTGCTGTACTCTCTCCTTGGTGAAGTCTGATCCTCATTCCTCATCCTTTGAATCTGTGGTGTCAACAAGTTCCTTATCTTGGTTATGGTTGTAACTTCGTTTCTGGCTCTTTTTGCATTTCCTCCCCTGGGAAGATAGTGATGATTCCTCGTTATGTTACTCCAACACGGCGCTTTTTTTTTGTACAGTACAGCAGGGCTCTACTCTCTTCAGCAAGCCCAACCGGTTCCATCGCAATGGGAGTCTTTCTCTCGCAGCTCGCTCACACTACAAGAGAAAGGATGGGTATTTCCCAGCCTAAAACTACTAATATATTGTTGCACCCAGTGGCCACCCTCACAGTCATGCTATGTGGCTGTGACCACTTTTGGCAACTGTCTTTTATCCAAAAAAAACCCGTTGTTTTTAAACCTTGGATACAACCGATAGCTAATTAAAGCACAATCAATATATGAAATAAAATGAAATCAATCACACCAGCACATACTGACATACACACCGGCACATACAATGCAAGAAATTTAAGTAGTTGAATCAATGTGAACAAAATCGGCTGCGAACACGATAAAATGATTCAACTATGAATTAACCAAGATTACAAAGTATCACACACAAAATCCACTCTTTCAACAACTCTAATTTCCTTTGTTGTCTCACACTCACTCTCGGGATTCCACTGATTTTCCCTTTTATGTCTTCTGTTGACTTGACATCAGTAGTTTTCCATTTTATCTACTGTTCCTATGTCGATAACAATATTAACAAATCAACAACATGAGAAAGACTTACCTTGTTATTGGGCCAAAATAGAAGACAGACCCAACCAGACTCACATGGGCTTTTAATTCAAGGAATAACACAACATTTCACACTCCGACCGCTAAGATCGGCCATTTTCCAAGAAAGCTATTTGGAGGTGTACTCAAAACTTTTAAGGCATACTCAATAATTGATAAAATAGATTTATTGGGTAGTAAAACCAATAACCCTTCATTTATTATATTTTAATAATAATAATAATATTTTTATTGTTTATATTTTATAATTAATTTTTTTTATTTACGTTTTTAAATTTTTAAAAAAAGTTAAAAAAATTAAAAAATTAAAAAAAATTAATTTTGTTTATTTATTTATTTTTAGTTAATTTCTTTAATAGCTTTCAAGAAAATAAAATAAAAATATTTTTTTAAAATATTTTTTATTTTTTTTGTATTTTAAAAAATAAAATAAAAAGTTAAAAAAACACTAAAAAATGTTAATAAAAAATTAAAATTTTAGAAGAATAAATTAAAAATGTTAATTTTTTAAAAATTAAAAAAGTTAATTTTTTAAAAATCAAAAAAATAAAATAAAAATAAAAATAACCATTAAAAAGGTATTAAATAAATTAATCAAGGTTATCTACATAATTTAACCAGTCTTAGGATATCACTTATCAAACTACACTAGCTTGGAGAATCATATATTGTCCGCCTCTAAAATTTTGAGTATGCCTCAAACCGATTTTTTTTCCAGAAAAATAAATTTTTTGGACCAGCCAATTTTTAAAGGACCCTTAAATAATTAGTCAATATATCCTTTGGTAATAAAATGTGTTATAATATTGATAAATAATTAAGTTATCTTTTATTTATTTAAATAATGTAATTACCTTTTTAAATACTTTGTTTTATTTTTTATATGTTTGCATTTTTTAATTTATATTTTTTATTACTTGTTTTAGATTCGGCTAGTTTTTTTAATATTTTATAGTTGAATTTAGGTTTGGTTTTTTTCTTTTACCCTAGTGTAAAATGACCCTCTCCCTTCTTTGATTTTTGTTTTAATTGAGGATGTGTTAAGGCGTAACATAACGAACGTTTTCAAGAAATGTAAAATGTTTACTACGGTGACGCACAAAGGAGTTTCTCCGGCTCATTTTGTTATTTGTATTTTTATTCTTTGCAAGGGAAATATGAAAAGGTTTGCGCATTTTGTTTGATTTGCTAGGTAAATGCCGAGTTTTGTCAAGGAAGATAGTGCGTAAAGCAAATAGAAAATTCTATTACAGTGGGGGTTCCAACGCCAGAAAAATAAAAATTATAGATTTTCTAAGCATGGATGCAGCTCAGTTTCCAGATACGTATTTTGGAATTCAGTTGATGCTTGGAGCAGTTCATTATGCGCATGTGAGGCAAGTGGTAGAGAAAGTGATAGATAAGCTTGCTGGTTGTAAGGAAGTGCTTTTATCCTTCCAAGCCAGATTGGTTTTAGTCAGGTCGGTGATGTCTAGTTTGCAATTCATACCATGGCTGTCTATAAATGGCCACATAAATAATTTTTGAATGTCAGAGAGCCATTCGTAATTTCATTTGGACTTGAGATTCGAAACAAAAGCAAAGCTATGGTGGTGCCATATGATAAAATCTGCTGCCCTTACAAGAAACTAATTCTAGGGGTTTCGAGAAAGAAAGTGGTCACTAAAGCCATACCGATGAAGCGATGATGGAATATTAAGAATTCTGACAAAAAGTCGACTCGTTTCCTTAAGGATAAATTTGATAAGGTGAATGGGGAACTTATCAATTATAAAGTTAAGTCTTCGATTATGTCAGGAATTAAATGGATATACAATGTGCTTCAGAAGCATACTCGATGTATGGTTAGAGATGAACGTAATCTTTATTATTTGACAATTGGTGAGGAGCTCAAAGTATTGCATCTTCTTTGGGAATTGCAGCAAGCTGGAGAAACACTTTTGTGGCTAAGGTAAGCTATCTGATAGTAGATAATACATGGAGTATTCATGTTACTATTAGTAGTAAATGGAAGAGGCAGGGGTTATGGTTGAAACATCGCCTAATACTAGTGGTTTAAAAGATGTTAGAGTCTGGACGTTGGATCAAAAAAGGTTATTTTTAGTCAAAACCGCGAGACAGCTGCTGACAAGTACATAGCCGGATTAAAGGTGAACATTTCCAAAACAAGACTGATTTCTATTGGAGATGTATCTGAATTAGTTACTTAGGAAGCTAAATTTGGTTGTGCAACTGACTGCCTGCCATTCATGTATTTGGGAATGCCACTTGGTGGCAAACCTTGCAATAGATAAATTTGGAACCCCATTATAGAAGAGTTTGATGATAAATTATTTGTTTGGAGGCAAATTTCTTTATCAAAAGGAGGTAAACTTCCTCTCTTGAAATGAATTGAATTCTCACATCTTTTTTTAGAGCTCCATCTTATGTCATAAAAGTTTTAGAGAAGAAAATGAGGAATTTCTTGTGGAAATACAATGATGGATCCAAAAATCTGTAACCTTGTAAATTGTAGTATAGTTTGTGCTTCAAAAGAGAGAGGTGGATTGGGTGTTTGTAATCTCAAGATAATGAACATGACAATGTTGTCAAAGTGGTGCTGGAAGTTTGGTGTAGAGAAAAACAAATTATGGTATAAAATTGTGGCTGATAAATATGGTACAAGTTTCTTGTTGGGTTCCTGAAAGACAAACAAACCATATGGTGTTTCATATTGGAGAATAATTGTTGACACTGCTCATCTAGTAAGTAAAAACTCAACTCTCATTGTAAATTCTGGAAACCAAATTGCATTTAGAATGATATTTGGATTGGGCAGGCTTCTTTAGCTTGTACATTTCCTAACCTTCTTTAGCTTGCAGACATGATTACAAGTGATAAATTTTGGAAATTTAATTTTATACGAATACCCAATGGCTATGAAACTGATCAATTGGCAGAATTGTTGCTCCTTATCGGTGACTCTCCTCCACCATTAGACAATCTACCTGACACCAAAAGAAGGTCTCTACACAACTATGGAACTTTTACAGTTAAGTCCTTGTACTCCAAACTGGTTTCTCAAATGGGCTTAGATGGTTTTCCTTTCGCTTTTATATGGAAGTAAGCAATTTCTCCGAAATGGTTTGGTCCTTGATTCATGGAATGTTGAATCGATATGCTATAGCATGAGGGTATTATTTTGTATAATTCTTGTGTGCTTTGCGGTAACGACATTGAGACTCGATATCACATCTTCTTGCACTGCAAAATAGCACAAAATGTATGGTCTTTTATTCTCCCTGGTAGTTGTTGGTTATGGTTACTACCTAGTTCCTTGAAAATATTGGCTCAAGGTTGGGATCACTCTCACTTCTCTAGTTCAGGGAACTTTATTTGGAGCCTAATCCCAGCTGCAATAGTTTTTACTCTTTGGAAAGAAAGGAACTGTCGCATCTTTGATCAAAAACACAATTTTAAAACTGAATTAGATCTGGGTATTGAAGCTAAATTTCTATTTTTAGCTTGGACAGCAGCTTCAGGGAATAGAGTGCACTTGGAACTTTGCAAGTTCAGTCCTCGTCAATTGGGATGCTATTTTTATGTAGTTTTTTTTTTCTTTTTCACTTTACCTCTGGTAGAACCCATGTACATTCTTCTTCTCTAATAAATCTTCTCTTTCGATCAAAAAAATAAATATTTATAAAATAATGATAGGACATATGCATAATTCTTATCAAGATTTGAAAATTATAAATCATTTCAATGTGGTGCATCGCAGAGTTAAAAAAGTTACTCATATTTGTTACGATGGGGCTTCTTTTAGATATCCAGGTTCTGCTGGGTTTGGGATATATATTGTTACTAGAGCTAGTAACTGCGAAGTAATATGAGCGAATTATACAGAAGCTTAATATAGGGGCTCCCATATCTTGATGGGGCTCCAATTTTTTTGTCCCAACCAAAGCCCGTGGCTAAGGGGTGACCTAGGGGCAATTCAAATGTCAATTTTACCCTTAACCTAATTAAAACTTAAACACACTTAATACTAATCAACTCTCCATGTTTTAATCTAATCAAGAGATTCAAGAACAAATCGACCAAAATCAATCACCACAACAACCAACAATGGTGTATCTAATTGATTGAACAAAACCCATGTTATTCTTAGAACTTCTAATTGATTGAATTGCATGATTGATTATGAATTGGGTTTTTAAAAATATGTACACAGTAGAAATTACGGTTGGGTTCGTGTGAAAACCCAACCGTAACCTATGATGTTCTTGAGTGTTACGGTTGGGTTTTCTTCAAAACCCAACCGTAACTTCAAATGTAGAAGATGAAGATTTAAGAATGTTATGGTTGGGAAACCCAACCGTAACAATTTGCGGATTTTTTTCAAAAAGAATTTACGGTTAGGTTTTTAGAAACACCCAACAAGATAGAAATGAAAAAAAATCTCAAAATATATTTATCTAATTTTACAATTGGGGTTTAAAGATTAGTTACGGTTGGGTTTTGGCTTAAAACCTAACCGTAAATTTTAATTGAATCTTCATCTCCTACATTTGAAGTTACGGTTGGGTTTGTTTAATAACCCAACCGTAATATGAAGAACAAATTAGTTACGGTTGGGTTTGGTTGAAAACCCAACCGTAAATCTGGGCAAAAATGGTGTTCTTCGGTGTTCTTGGTGTTACGGTTGGGTTCGACATGAAACCCAACCGTAACTTTCTCTGAATCACAAAAAATCAAACTTTCAAATCGTGATTTCATCTAATTTGAGCCATAAAAAGATCAAGAGTTTAATCTAGAGGTATCTAAATGCTACTATGGTTGACTGAATCAAAATCTAGGGTTTAAAAAAAAAAACGATAAAATTTTCTTAAATTTTATCAAGTTTTTCTTCCCACAAAACACAAATTCAAAAAAAAAAATTCAAATCATTTGATTAGGTAAAAGATTATGTTTAATTAATCATGATTAGTTTAAATTAATCTTAACTAATTAATGTAATTAAGAGGGGTGGTTTGGGTATTGTGAAAATATTATGGATAAGGGGTTTTTGTGTTTTACTTCATAATGTCTCTATTTCGTCTTATTAGAGGAGCCCCTCAATCAAATTTGAAGCCCCTATATGAGCCTTCTTATATAGGGTTGGGCTCTTCTACAAATTACATGGCGAAGATTAATGCAACATATATGAAGATTTTAATTCGTTTAGACTCCAACAATGTTGTGCAAGCTTTTTAGGGTGATTCAGTCTCTTGTTCCATGCAGCAGCGTTGACTTGCAACTGGGGTTAAGTATGATGTCATTCGTTTTGAACATGTGCATAAGGAGGAAATCATGGCTAAATAGGGTTGTGGACTCATGATTGGAGACCATGAAAGTTATATAGACAAACGGAGGTTCCTTAATTCTGTTGAGGGGCCTGACAAAATTTATTTTGATTTTTAGATGATCTTTCCTCTCCTTTGATCCGAGAATCCTTAACTTTTGTGGGGCGTCATTTTTATGTAATTTCCTTTTTCTTTTTCAATATATTCGGACCAGTGCAGTCCATATCGGCCGGTACGGCCTGTATACCGTCGGTTTTGTCGGTTTCGGTCGAAAAGCGGGACGAAATCCGGTATATCGGTAAACGGTATTTGACCGAGAATATCGGCCGGTATGGACTGTACCGGTTTGGCCGGTACGGCCGGTATTGACCGGTACAATCATTTTTTTTTGTTTTTTTTATTTAAAAAAAAATAAAAAAAATAAAAAAATAATTTTTTTTTTTGTTTTAGGGTTTTCAATTGTTACCCATATTTTTATGATATTTTAGAATTATATATGCATATGATAATATCTATAATTAATCTAATGATCTTAAAATTGTAATATCTTTGTTTAATTAGTATTTTAGACGATAAACTTTGAAGTTATTCTTGTTTCTTTTGTATTTCCAGCTTGAACTTTGTATGAAATCTATAGATCTATATATTTTGGATGAATACTAGTTAATCTTTTTAAATTTTGTGAAAAAATGTTTGTTATAACGTGTTAAAATATATTTATAGCTATAAAATGTGAACTAGTAATTTTTCATAAAATTATAGGTATAAAATATATGCACCGATATTCCACCGATATTTAAACCGAAATTTCTCCGGTATACCGGCGTACCAGTGTAACGCTCTCAACCGGTACGAACCGAAATCCGGTATGGAACAACCTTGATTCGGACTTAACCAAAATGTAAAAATAAACAAAACTAATTTGGATATATTCATGTCAATATAATTTAAACCACGTGCCATTTGCTTTGTTTCCATTATTTATTTTTTTGACTTTTAACTAGCGAAGCTAGTGGCTCATCATATTTTCTCCAAGTCGTAATATCTAGATGACTACTATCTGCGAATGTAATTTGACATTTTAGGTTTTTTGATTTTTCATGTCTTCCTTCCTCAGGGTTATCTGCTGTACTTATCGAACGGATATAACTAATACCGTATTTATTTCGATGAAAAATACCTGGACGGATAATTATTCGACTAATATTTAAAACTGATATCTATATCTGATTTGTTGAAGTATTTAGATATCAAGTAATTTCTAACAAATAAGAATATGATTTTACTTGCTCATGTTTGATTTTCTTCTTCTCTTGATTATGCAAATGTAATATTAAAATTTATTTTTCGATTAATTTGCTATTTTCTTTTTTACTTTGTCAAACAAAATCAACATTAAAATTAGATATTTATTAAGTTATAATAGTTTTGATATATATATATATATATATATATATATATATATATATATATATATATATATATATATATATATATATTATTGGATGTTGGATATGCTATAAGATCCGTTCTGATAAAAAAAATATAATAAAGTAATTGTATATGATATATGATATCTAAAATTTCGTATAATATCCTAAACTTTTAAAACAGATTTGGGAAGATCAAATATCAAAAAGTCAATTATTCTTTGATGGGCCTATCGATGGGTCTATAGCAAAGTCTTCTTTGCATCTTTTGGTGCTCAAAGTTCTGGTTGTATTTCCTTTCCCGGAGCTCCAGTAAAGTCTTTTTTTTTTTTTTTTTTAAATCTAACCCCAACACAGTAACACAATAGATTTTGTTGGGTCATGTGTTGAGATTGTAAAAAAAAAATTAGGTAAAAATCCTAAATGCCTTTACCACTTGCTTTTTGTATTCTTCCGGTTTTCAGTAAAACCTGATAGAGGCCCAACCACTCCTGTAGCTAGCCACAGGTGAATAGAGCTAAAAGGAATATAGCAACATAATAAGTAGAGCTGCAGCTGCATATCACCAACTTCATTCATCATTGCCCTCTGTTAGTAAATTAAAGAATCACGACACATGGGAGAAGATCAAGCCAA